>CM061040.1:40155193-40476043 GCA_030762985.1 Adelphocoris suturalis | reverse complement strand
TTTTTTTTTTTTTTTTTTTTAATTGTTTTTATACCACGCCTCAAATCATTACACATTGACATAATGAAAAACCTCCCACTGTAAGTTATTACACAACGGCTTAACGAGGCATCGTTTTGCAAATTATTACACAATGGCATAATGACAACTCCTCACTGCAAATTATTACACAATGGCTTAACACAGAAACCCCAGTGCAAATTATTACACTATGGCTTAACATAAATCCCCTGATTGCAAATTATTACACAATGGTTTAATGAGAACCTCATAGTGCAAATTATTACACAATGGCTAAATGAGAAACCTCCGCTGCAAACCATTAAACAATGACATACCTAATGAAAAACCTCCCACTACAAATTATTACACAGCGGCTTAATGAGGCATCCTTCTGCAAATTATTACACAATGGCTTAATGAGAAAACCTCACTGCAAATTATTACACAATTCCTTAACACGGAAACACTCACTGTAAATTATTACACAATGGCAAATCATGAAAATCCTCCCACTGTAAATTATTACCCAACGGTTCAATTTGGAAGCTTAATTTGGAGGCTTAATTTGGAAGGCCACGGTAATAGAAAATTCTTTAAAATATCTCATAGGAAAGATTGTCAGCCCGGAGTGTGATTTTCGCCATGAAGATGCTTCCCATCAAAATATTTACCATATATTTCAAGAAAGTTCTGCAACAAGATCCGAATTGAATTAGTTTCTGAGAAGTCAACACATCGACGAAGCGAACTCAATACAGTAATTTTTGAAAATGAATATCCTTGAAATTAAAAAATTGAATGAAATGAACGAATGGATTCAATACCGAAAACGCTGCAAATTATTACACAAAGGTTTATTATTTCTGTATTAGATAGCCCTTCTACGTAAATCACTTATTTATGTTTATTAGACGTATTCTGTGGTACATTATCTGGGCCATTCTACAAAAAGGTGCCAACCTTTGCAGAAAGGTGTGTGGAAATTTTTCCTGCAAGGAAATCATACAAATTTGGTATCATTCGACTCGTTACGATGTTTACTACTCGTTACTGGAAAGGGCGAGAAAGTTTGACCTTTTTTGGGAATGGTACACTGCTTTTTAGGTTAAAGAAACGTTGATGAAAAGAATGGTGCCGGCTCTACTTTCATAAATCCATTTAAAAAAAGTAAATCGGTTTGAACACCAACTGTGGAAGTCAAAGCGTTTCTGTATCATGATCCGCGTCGGATAGAATTAGTTTCCCGTTACCTCACAATATGAATTTATAGGCCAAAAAATGTTGCAAATTTTGTGGTTTTTATAATTTGGATGGATTTATTCTTCTTCCCAGTCTTTTCCAGGTGCTAGTGGTTGTGAAGAATGTCTACTTTTCATCACCTCGTGACGTATTCTTCGAGTTACAACAGTAAGCTTCTCGAAAAATGAACTCTTTTATTTATAAAAAGGCCGAGTATTCTCGTTAGGGACGGTCATGGGTTGGGTAGATCATCTCACAGGGGCCTATGATGAAGCTGGGCCGTTTAATATAGGTTCAAGAGAAAAACCTAAAAAAAAAAAAAAATCATCGGTCAGAATCTCAGCAGTTGACTCGGAAAATATGAACTCAGTAGGTAATTTTCAGTTTCGTTAAATTATAATTTATTGATCACAGGGTAGTATTTTGGTTTATTATTTTCAATTATTATTAACCCCCCTTAAAATTTTGTTGTTTTACGTTTCTAGATATTTAAAACCCGAAAATCAAATGCTAGTAAATAAAATCCGACCGATCATCAACAAGTGAGGTTAATAGGACTGTGATCCTTTTTAGCCGTCAGCGCACGATCTCTGATCTTTTTTTTTTTTTTCGCCACCTAAAATCTTTCTCTCTGTATTTTGACGCTAACCTTTATCATTCTTTCCCGAAGCGATACATGCGTTTCTTTAAGACCTGCAAGATGGCACCACTATCTCATTTCGGACCAAAAATTGACTCTGATCGTTCTTTCCCGTGACCCTTCAAATCTTATGTTATATATTTGCGGACAAGTGAAGCGTAGGTAGGTGTTTATGGTATCTCATTAAATTTCAGTTGTTCTATCGGTGGATTTCCACGTCGTGTCGATATACAGTACATTGCACCATTGTAGGTATTTTGACATCAGCTTCTGTTTCGTACAGAGGGATTGATGTTCACGAAGTCATCACATACTACAAGGTATGGAGACACACTGATCAGCTGAAGGATCCTCATGGGTAATTCCTTTCTAATCGATATACCGTGCTGAAATATAAGTAGTATACCTAGCTCTTTTTATGGCATTTAGAATACAATTATAAGTTAACAAAGCGCCGAAATAGGATAATGTACCAGAGACAACATCTTATGGACATAGATGAGTGATGTACGTAGAAGGGTTATCTAGTTCAGAAATAATAAACCTTGTGTTATAATTTGTAGCGTATTTAAAAATAATGTTCAGTCTTCGTCCAACTTCATGTTCAGTCTTCTTCAACTTCAAGGTAAATAACATTTTTTGAAATGGCAAACTTAAGTAAAACTTAACTACCAGTTTTATAAAATAACCGGAAACTGAAATCGTGAACTAACTCGTAAGTGAGTCAGATTCTCAACAGTGCGTCAGGTTTTGAGGATATCATATCACTAAAGTATGTACCATTTTATCAAGGTAAATTTTCTCATGATCATCTTCTCCCGAGTAAAATGCGCAGGAGGGCTGTTGAGTTGCACTTTGTGTTCAATAACCACTAATCTACTCGTACACGTGCCCTTCAAAAATTGGAAGTGTCCTCCCAAGAAGGAGGAAGACGTATCCGTTTTATAAGCTGATTTTTTTAAAAATTTCTTCTTCATGTCCCTTTCTTCTTTTTCTCAACTTTTTCAGATTGAATCACTGCCTAGTTTTTCTTCAAGGCTTCTTGCATCAATTTTAGTTTGATTAGAAAGCTGATGTGGGAGGCTCTTTTATGATTGCGCACAGTCTAATTAACGAAAAAATAATAGATATCAAATTTGTAATTTTAGTGTTCAGCTTATTTTGGGTTCAATTTCAGTTGTAATAGCTATTGGGTACCTGCGGAACTGCTTCATAATGTCTAAATGAACTTCTATTATAAGATTTGATTGGAAAGCTGATGTGGGAGGCTCTTTTCTGATTGCGCAAAGTCTAATTAACGAAAAAATAATTGATATCAAACTTGTAATTTTAGTGTTCAGCTTATTTTGGGTTCAATTTCAGTTGTAATAGCTATTGGGTACCTGCGTGACTGCTTCATAATGTCTAAATGAACTTCTATTATAAGATTGCAAGTAGGGCTGGTAAGAGTAATTTGGAAGTATTACTTCAGTAATATGGAATCGTCAGAACCTGACGCACTGTTGAGGTAATCACTCATTCACGAGAACGCTCAACAGCCCAAGGTCGGAAACGACTATAAGTACATGAACCAGAGCGCTATTGGTGAGGCTGAGTTCAACGAAAAACAGTCAAGCGACGGTCATGAGAAAAATCAAGTTATACAATTTCGAAATTTCCCCTCCATTCCCTGCGGCCAATAAAATTGAGAATTGAGAACTAGAATAGATGGAGAGCATGAAAAGTTTTCAGTTGGACCTGAAAAATACATTACCCCATGAAATTTTCATTTTTATTAGAAAGTTAGGGCTGAGTTACAGAGACAGTCAAAAGGTGTTGGAACTTACAGTGTTTGAAAATAGTAATAATCGCATAGTGAGAGAAGAAATTGTTATAGGTGCTGATCCAGTCGACATTCATTAGTAACTGTCGGGGCTGAAAAATCAACATTAAAAAATGAATTACATTGACTTGGCACCTTTTCGTATAAATGCCCATCTAAACTCGGCTCCACGCGCCTCTATACCTTGTAATTGTATTCTAGATGGCATAAAAAGAGCTCCATTTATAATTCAGCACGGTAGATCGATTAGGAAAGAAATTAGCCACAAGAGTCCTTCTGCTGACCAATGTGCCTCCATACCTTGTAATTCACTTCTAGAGTGACTTCGTCTTGAATATAACTCCGTGAACACCAAACTTTACTAGTCCCTTTGTATGAATCAAAAGCTGATGAAGCAATAAAAGCTGAAACGACGTAGAAATCCACTGTTAGATCAACTGAAGTTAAACGGGATAAAATAGAACACCTACCTACGCTTCACTTGTCTGCAAACATTTAACGTAAGTCATGAACCATTGCTATTATATCAGCTGATTCTTTCGTCTTTTGACGCTTGGACGCTTGGACACTTGGACGTCTTTCGTCCACTTGACGCTATTCCCTCAGGGTGTTATTTTTTTATTTATTACTGTTATTTCCAAAGTTTTCGATATTCTGATTTTTCAATATATCAGCCCTTTGATTCCACCTTTTAAGACAAACAGACAGCGATGCCTCGAACTCTGTCTTAATTAGACCCCTAATGTGATTTTTGACCCATGTTTCATCAAGTGTGATCCAGTAGTTTCGGAGAAAAGCTCTGGACGGATTTTTTTTTTTTTTTTTTTTTTTTAATTTTGGGATTCTAATCTATAACGAACTTGGAGTCCCTAAAGGTGCAATGGGGGCCTAAATCCACACACATAGAGAGAGAGGTGGGTCAACAGTACCATAAGAGATACAACTCGTACTAATAGCATCTGTGCTATGTTCGGAGAAGATCATTTTCTGTTTCTCGGATCCTCATCTATCGCCAACCATAGCAATTCGACAACGTGAGAATGGGCCGCCTGGCTCCAAAGCGGCAGACGTGCAGCGCATTCTCTTGGATATTGCGGGAACTGTCACAAATCATCTTGAAACCCGAAACATAAAATCTTGAGGGGGATTAAAATTATTTTTTGTCTTGTTCGATTACAAAGGTTCATTATTGAAAATAATAACCAATATACAACTGTAAGATCTACTTCAACACCAACCACAAAACGCCCTGTGCCCGACATTTAAAAGATAATAGAAGAAGAAAGAGAAGTGCCTACACCAAGTTTCAACTAGTTCACCTAGTTTCTTCTACTAACAAATAGGTTAAGGAGGGACCGGATAGGATGTAAAAAATTTGTAAGTATTTTTCTCAGCCATTTTTAGGACAATTTTGATGGAGTTTGCGGCATTTTCCTATGGAAACAGTTCCATACTGCAACTCACCATTTAAAATCCAATTTTGAAAATTTCGCTAAACATTTTTTTTTTTTTTTTGCATGAATTTGAAATTTTAATTAAATAAAAAATACACATGGCTAAAAAAGTTGTGGTGTTCAGTAGTTAATATTATAAAGAAACGAATGTCATCTATCGCATCATCATAGGGAATAAATTAGCTGAGAAATTTTTGTTATCAGGTAACGGGGAATTCCGAGATATTCATAGGCCATACGGGGGTGGGAGTGGATTGTCAAAGTCACGCAAGTTCAGCCGGCTACTGGTAGATGGTATTATTGCGCTCACTGTTCACCCCGTGTCCACTACCTTCCCCCTCCCAGGGGATTGTATCACCTGCCCGTCCATGACGGGTGCCTGATCCGTCCCCTCGCTACCTCTCTATCTACTCATCTTCGGTGCCTGGATTTATTGACAAGCTCGGTTCACTTCACTTTTCTTCAGAATAGACATGTATACATAATATCGGTACCTACCTACCATTTTACTACCTCACTACAGAACTCACACAAAAATAATCTTGTCTCCAAAATTACCAGTGCATTGTTCCCGCCAAAATGGCAGACCAACAGCAGACGTCACGGCAACACTCAACAGGGGGTCCTCTAAGATCATCCCTCCCCCTCCCCCTGTTGCAGACTGCAGATATGAAGGTTCCCTGTTTTGATTACGAGTACAAAGCTTGAAAACTGAACTCAAGGGTAGATGGGGGAGGGCGTGGAGAGTTTGGCGCGAGCTAGGGGGGTTAATGATCTTAGAAGACCCCCTGTTGAGTGGTGCTGTGAAGTCTGCTGTTGGTCTGCCGTTTTGGCGGGAACAATGCACTGGTAATTTTGGAGACAAGATAATTTTTGTGGGACTTCTGTAGTGACCAAGCGAAAGGTAGGTACCGATATTATGAACACATATCTATTCTGAGGAAAAGTGAAGTGAACCAAGCTCGTCATAAAATCCCGGCACCTAGGATGAGTCGATAGGGAGGTAGCGAAGGAACGGATCAGCCAGCCGTCTTGGGCGGGAGCATGCGTGACTTTGACAATCCACCCCCCCCCCCCCCCCCCCCCCCCCCCCCCCCCCCCCCCCGCGGCCTATGCATACCTCAGAATTCCCCGTTACCTGATAACAAATTTTTCTCAGCTAATTTATTCTCTATGTTGATGCGATAGATGGTATTAGTTTATTTTTAATATTACCTACTGAAAACCACAATGTTTTTAGCCATGGGCATTATTTATTTAAATCAAATTACAAATTCATGCAAAAAAAGATTTTTTTTTTTTTTTTTTTTTTTTTTTAGCAAAATTTTCGAAAATTGGATTTTAAATTGTGATTTGCAGTATGGTACTGTTTCCATAGGAAAATGCCACTAACTCCATCAAAATTGTCCTAAAAATGGCTGAGAAAAATACTTACCAATTTTTTACATCCTATCCGGTCTCCCCTTAACCTGTATGTTAGTAGAAGAAACTAAGTGTGACTTGGTGAACTAGGTGAAACAAGGTGTAGGCACTTCTCCTTCTTCTTCTATTATCTTTTAAATGTCGTAGGTCTTTAGAGACTTATGTCGGTCACAGGGCGTTTTGTGGTTGGTGTTGAAGTAGATCTTACAGTTGTATATGGTTTATTATTTTCAATAATGAACCTTTCTAATCGAACAAGGCAAAAAATAATTTTCATCCCCCCCTCGCGATTTTATGATTTGTGTTTCAAGATGATTAGAATCCATAATTCGAAAGAAAAAAAATTCCGTCCAGAGCTTTTCTCCGAAACTACTGGATCACACTTGATGAAACATGGGTCATAAATCACATTTGGGGTCTAATTAAGACAGAGTTCGAGGCATCGCTGTCTGTTTATCTTAAAGGTGGAATCAAAGGGCTGATATATTGAAAAATCAGAATATCGAAAACTTTGGAAATAACAGTAATAAATAAAAAAATAAGACCCTGAATTCCCTCAAGTGTCCAAGCGTCCAAGCGTCAAGTGACGAAAGAATCAGCTGATATAATAGCAATGGTTCATGACTTACGTTAAATGTTTGCAGACAAGTGAAGCGTAGGTAGGTGTTCTATTTTATCCCGTTTAACTTCAGTTGATCTATCAGTGGATTTCTACGTCGTTTCAGCTTTTATTGCTTTATCAGCTTTTGATTCATACAAAGGTACTAGTAAAGTTTGGTGTTCACGGAGTTATATTCAAGATGAAGTCACTCTAGAAGTGAATTACAAGGTATGGAGGCACATTGGTCAGCAGAAGGACTCTTGTGGCTAATTTCTTTCCTAATCGATCTACCGTGCTGAATTATAAATGGAGCTCTTTTTATGCCATCTAGAATACAATTACAAGGTATAGAGGCGCGTGGAGCCGAGTTTAGATGGGCATTTATACGAAAAGGTGCCAAGTCAATGTAATTCATCTTTTAATGTCGATTTTTCAGCCCCGACAGTTACTAATGAATGTCGACTGGATCAGCACCTATAACAATTTCTTCACTCACTATGCGGTTATTACTATTTTCAAACACTGTAAGTTCCAACACCTCTTGACTGTCCCTGTAACTCAGCCCTAACTTTCTAATAAAAATGCATTAAAAAAAAAAAAATGCATTAAAAAAAAAAAAAAAAGTAATGTATTTTTTAGGTCCATTTTTTTCTCATGCTCTCCATCTATTCAAGTTTCTATAAAACTCAGTTTCTCAATTTTATTGGCCGCAGGGAGTTGAGGGGAAATTTCGAAATTGTGTAACTCGATTTTTCTCATGACCTTCGCTTGACTCTTTTTCGTTGAACTCATTCTCACCAAGAGATCTCTAGTTCATGTACTTATAGTCGCTTCCGACCTTGGGCTGTTGAGCGTTTGCCCCCGTGAGTGAGTGATGACCTCAACAGTGCGTCAGGTTCTGACGATACCATATTACTGAAGTAATACTTCCAAATTACTCTTACCAGCCCTAATTGCAATCTTATAATATAAGTTCATTTAGACATTATGAAGCAGTCACGCAGGTACCCAATAGCTATTACAACTGAAATTGAACCCAAAATAAGGTGAACACTAGAATTACAAGCTTGGTATTAATAATTTTTTCGTTAATTAGACTGTGCGCAATCATAAAAGAGCCTCCCACATCAGCTTTCTAGTCAAACTAAAATTGATGCAAGAAGCCTTGAAGAAAAACTAGGCAGTGATTCAATCTAGAAAAAAAAAAAAAAAAAAAAAAAAAAAATCAGCTTATAAAACGGATACGGCCTCCTTTTTGGGAGGAAACCTTTAATTTTTAAAGGGCACGTGTACGAGTAGACTAGTGGTTATTGAACACAAAGTGCAACCCAACAGCCCTCCTGCGCATTTTACTCGGGAGAAGATGATCAAGAGAAAATTTACCTTGATAAAATGGTACATACTTTATTGATATGGTATCCTCAAAACCTGACGCACTGTTGAGAATCTGACTCACTTACGAGTTAGTTCACGATTTCAGTTACCGGTTATTTTATAAAACTGGTAGGTAGCTGATTTTTACTTAAGTTTGCCATTTCAAAAAATGTTATTTACCTTGAAGTTGAAAAAGACTGAACATGAAGTTGAATGAAGACTGGACATTATTATTTCTGAACTAGATAACCCTCCCACGTAATTCATTCATCTATGTTCATAAGATGTTGTCTCTGATACATTATCTAAACTCGGCGCCTTGTTACCTTGTAATTGTATTCTAGATGCCATAAAAAGAGCTATACTACTTATATTTTAGCACAGTGTATCGATTAGAAAGGAATTACCCATGAGGATCCTTCAGCTGATCAATGTGTCGCTATACCTTGTAGTATGTGATGACTTCGTGAACATCAATCTTTCTTAGTCCCTCTGTACGAAAGAAAAGCTGATGTCAAAATACCTTCAATGGTGCAACATACTGTATATATACACGACGAGGAAATCCACCGATTGAACAACTGAAATTTAATCAGATACAGTAAAACACACACCTAAGTTTCACTTGTCCGCAAATATAAGACATAAGATATTTTGAAAACCTCGTTTCAAAAGGAACTCTTGTAAAGATAATGGCATTGTAAATTACATCAGTTGATTCGGCCGTCACAGTTTATTATGTTCAGGCTTACTTACTATGCTTACTATTATAGGCAATTTTTACTATGTTCAGAGATTTTTGCATTCATATTCGTGTTGAAGTTGTTTTTCTTTTTTTTTTCTTTCATGTTCTAGCCCTTAGGGAAAGCGAATGGTTGAATGTTAAGCGATCCGAGTGGACTCATTCGATTCATTGAAGGGATGACTATCAATAACGAACATAAAAAAGTCCAGTCATGCAGCATGACCCCATGAGCGAATTTTTGAAGAAATCTTCGACATTTCAGTCGCTATTGATCGTGTTGAGAAATTTTAGTTTATGATTTTGATAGACAAACATGGAATCAAATTATTAACACATGCACAGAGTAAACTCATCAGTTGTGATTACATTTTTTTTTTTAAGCACCTACTACCTACCTACGTTTTAAACAGCATGGTTCTAGGATTGGTTATACAGGGATACTTCCATAAGGGTAGTTCAATCTGAATTTGGACAATGTTTCTGCAAATATTATCGATTTTTACAACTAGCGAACGGCATTATTTCGATTTTTGACTGATTTTTCAACTTTGAAATTTTTGAAAACTTGATACATATTCTTATAGGAAATTTTACGCTGATTCCGAATATACCACATGTTAGTATGCTGAAAAAATTATTTCGCACAACAAATCGCAAAAAACAGGCTATTTTGAAATTTTTGACTACATTTTTGAAAATTTCAACCCGAAGATGTAATCCGATCATGCTGACCAACGAACTTGAACTTTCGTTTTGTGTCCTTAACATTTTAAAATTTGTTTGAAGTTTCTAGCACAATTCTACGGACAGTTATCGTCTGGAATGACACATATTTTTTTTTTTTTTTTTTTTTTTTTTTTTTTTTTTTTTTTATAAAACTCCCCTCAAAGGCAGAGGGGGCACACCATTAAATTGAAAAATGAACAAATAAATAAAATAGTGGGGAGGAAGCCCAGGTTTACCCGACGCCGGCTCTAGGGATAAGGGAAGTTGCAGGACGAGGAGGAAGAATGGGATGAAAGGAAGTGCCCCTATAGAATGACCACCAGTTCAAGTAAGAACCCCTCAGGACGCGGGTGGTGATACCACGGAGTACTCCTGCAGAGATGCCCAACTCGAGTAACTCCGTGGCGCTTTTCCCGCACCACACCCCGCGCCATGACAAGGTCGCAGCCATGACCTTGATGTTATTAGGTGCCACTCCTTTTAGCTCAGATATCGCCTGTCGCAGATCGTTTCTATCATATTTACTTTTCTTAGCCCGCCAGGTCTGCTCCATGTCCACGCTGCCACTGACAACCTGGACATCCAGGATAATGGCAGACCCATCGGGCTTGACAGCAACGATATCTGGCTTCTTGCCCCGGTCACTCGGCATGTGATATAGTCTCTCTCTCTCAACAGCCCAACCGCTGGATGACAGAGCGCCTGCTATCTGCTTGGCAACCGCATCATGACGGAGAATACGGCCACCGTGAGTACGAGGACACTGCTGCACTACATGATACAGGTTCTCATTTTTACCCCGACAGGCACGGCAAAGGGTATCCACTGTCCCGCGACTACTCCTCGAACACCTCACCGAGGTGGCCAATGTGGCCACCCGGACGGCATGAAAATGGCGGTAGTCGCGGGCCCCAATGCCCTCTGAAGCCCATTCCACCCACTGGGAAGAAATGGGGGATTCAGAGCACTGTCGGAGTTCCTTACCATCTACTGACTCATGCAGCGCAGCAGCGAACTCAGCAGATGAGCTGGGTTTGGGAGCAGTTGGTGTTGCTCGGTCGCACCACAACAACTGCTGCTTGACAAAGTCAAGGTCAGCAGCAGTGCGGGCGACTTCCCAGCTCGAGCCCCTAAGGGCGAGCAGGCGCTGGCGGCGTAAAGATGGGATGCTGGCTGAGAGAGAGACAATACCGAGCCCACCGGCCTTGACCGGTGCATGGACATAGGCACTTGGGACACCAGGTGGAAAGCCTAGCCAAGAGCGCACAGCAGAACGAACTTCACGATCTAACTCTAGCAGCCTCCCCGCAGTAAGCCTGCCAAAGACTAACCCATAGGTCAGCTTTGGCAGTAAGTACGTGCGAAGGAGGCGCAGCTTCTGCTGTGGCTTCAATGGAGCCTTGGTGATACGAGCTAGTGCTCCACCAAGGTCCACACGGCTTGCGGCAATGGTGGCCACACCCATGAAGTCAACTCCAAGGTACCGCCAAACCTCCAGCACGGATCGGGTGGGGATGGGTGACTGTCCTATGACAAAACACTCCTCATCCACCACCTTCACCTGATGCTGGCGACCCGACGGGACCAAGGAGACTGACCCACACTTATCTGGGTTAACCACCAAACCACACCTGGCTAGCTGCTCAGCAAAGGCATTGAGGGCAATCTGCAAGCCCTCACGGGTTTCGGCGAGTAGGATTACATCATCGGCAAAAGCCAGTGCACCTACTCGCACCCCAGGGGCGAGATCGAACCCTATTTCAGCTGGCAGCTTACCCAAGGCCGTGTCCACGACCAGGTTAAAGAGGAGTGGCGACAGAGGATCCCCCTGGCGTACCCCGCGCCCAATGACAACATCCCCCGACATCTCACCTCGTGCCTCGAGGACCGTCACGCCTTCGTGGTACAGGCGAGCAACATACTCAATTAAACGAGCAGGTGCCCCGACACCACGAAGACAATCGGTCAGGGCAAAATGGCTGACGGTGTCAAAGGCCTTAGCGACGTCCAGAGCGGCAAGATGGAGTTGCCGTTTCTTAATACGGGCCAGCGAAATGACAGTTTGGAGAACTGTAAGGTTCTCCGCTGTGCCATCCGCTGGTCGAAATGCTCTCTGGACGTCACCTATGACACCAGCAGCTTGGAGGCGAGATGCCAGAATCTTTTGGAAATGGCGGAAGACTACAGACGATATAGATATCGGGCGGTAGCCTCCAGGCCCACTTAACCCTTTTTTTGGGATGAAAATTGTCCGGGCGCGGGTCAACGCTTTCGGGGGTCTTCCCGATAAAAGCAGCAAGTTGAGGATGAGCAGCTTAACTGTTTTTGGTGTTTTGTTCCAACGTCGGGCAGAAACACCATCAGGTCCAGCAGAAGTGGAGTTCTTGACACGGCACTTATGTGCCTCGTCATGAAGCACCGGCGTGCACATGATGCCGCGCAAGGAATCCCTGGTGGAAGCTGGGGGCACCACCGGCTCACCAGGGCTGTGGCTGGGAGCACTCAAGAGTGGCTCCCAAAAGTCCACAAACTCCTGGAGAGGGGGCACAACTTGCTCATCCCCAGGTCCCTCCAGTACCTCCGCAGCCACACGAGCCGGATGCTTCCTCCACAACTTCTGGACCCGCTGATATTCCCGCCTTCTTGCTTGTTTTGCTGCTCTGCGACCTCCACGAGGCACCAAAGTAGGAGGAACTGCTCCCTGATGCCCCGTCACGGTCGCTTCCTCAACCCGTGGGAAGATCCTCTGTATGTAGGCTGCAACCTCGTCCTCGAAGCCTTCAGGCCTCTCAACAGCCCGCCTCACCAGGTCCTGCAGGTAGGCACTCTCATAACCATCAATACGGCCTACCTGCTCCCCGAGCCTCAACACTTCAGTCTTCAAGTCTTCAAGAAGACCGGAGGTCCCGGGGGAGGATTGCTGAACGGCGGGCTGTTGCCCCACGCCTGTAGGAGATGCGGGAGAGGCCCCACGGCTATTTGCCAGGATCGCCTCCTGGACAAGCTGCTTATAGTGGGGCCTCAGGCGAAGAGATTGGATGGCAGAAAGCGTGCGCACGGGAAAACGTTGTTGCAAAAATACATTAATATGACGTACCCCATTGCGCACAGCCTCTGCCTCCTCTGCTGCCATTCGCCGCAAATCCTCAGAAGCATACCTGGGCCGCTCTCGCTCTATGTCAATTGCAGCGTTGGCCTCCACGGGATGCTTCTGCCAGACGTGGGCGCTGAGGCCACGCTTGGAACTGAAGGCTCTCTCACAATGGGCACACTGGTGGGCATTATTCAGGGCAGAGGAAGAGGATGAAGGGTAGGAGTATATATGTATATAGTACATATATACATACATACATACATACATAAAAAAATGCGTTAAACTTCAGAATGTGATTCAGAATAGCCTGAAACGGATTTCTGCATAAAAGTTTTTCAAAAATTCACATTCTACAAATTTTGAGGCGAGAGCAATAGCTTAATTTTCTTCAAAAATTCGCTAAAACAGTGGAAAGTTTTCGATATTCTGATTTTTGATATTTCGGCCCTTTGATTCTACCCTTTAGGATTGAAAGAAAGTGATGCCGATAATTCAGTCCCAACTAGACTATAAAAAATTCGACTTTTGACACTAGTTTCATTTAGTTTGGTCCAGTATTTAGTTTCGGTGAAAAGCTACGTACGGTGGACGGTCGAATTTTATTTACTAGCATTTCATTTTCGGGTTTTAAATATCTAGAAACGTAAAACAAAAAATTTTTAAGGGGGGTAAATTTTTTTCTGGTTCGACTACAACATTCATTATTGAAAATAATATACCAAAATACTACCCTGTGATCAATAAATTATGATTTTCGAAACTGAAAATTACCTACTGAGTTCATATTTTCCGAGTCAACTGCTGAGATTCTGACCGATGATTTTTTTAAATAGATTTTTCTCTTGGACCTGTATTAATCTGCCCAGATTCATCATAGGCCCCTATGAGATGATCTACCCAACCCATTACCGTCCCTAACGAGAATACCCGGCCTTTTTATAAATAAAAGAGTTCATTTTTCGAGAAGCTTACTGTTGTAACTCGAAGAATACGTCACGAGGTTTTGAAAAGTATAAATTTTTCACAACCACTAGCCCCTGAAAAAGACTGAGAAGAAGAATAAATCCATCCAAATTATGAAAACCACAAAATTTGCAATATTTTTTGGCCTATCAATTCATATTGTGAGGTAAACACGGGAAAACGAATTCTGTCCGACGCGGATCATGATACAGAAACGCATTGACTCCACAGTTGGTGTTCAAACCGATTTACTTTTTTTAATGGATTTATGAAAGTAGAGCCGGCACCATTTCTTTAACCTAAAAAGCAGTGTACCATTCCCAAAAAAAGATCAAACTTTCTCGCCCTTCCCAGTAACGAGTAGTAGACATCGTAACGAGTCGAATGATACCAAATTTGTATGAGTTCGTTGCAGAAAAAATTTCCACACACCTTTCTGCAAAGTTGGCACCAAAGTACCACAGAATACGTCTAATAAACATAGATACCTAAGTGATTTACGTAGAAGGGTTATCTAATAAAGAAATAATAAACCTTTGTGTAATAATTTGCAGCGTTTTCGGTGTTGAATCCATTCGTACATTTCATTCAATTTTTCTATTTCATGGATATTTATTTTCAAAAATTACTGTATTGAGTTTGCTTCGTCGATGTGTTGACTTCTCAGAAACTAATTCAATTCGGATCTTGTTGCAGAACATTCTTGAAATATATGGTAAATATTTTGTTGGGAAGCATCTTCATGGCGAAAATCACACTCTGGCTGTCAATCTTTCCTATGAGATATTTAAAGAATTTTCTATTACCGTGGCCTTCCAAATTAAGCCTCCAAATTAAGCTTCCAAATTGAACCGTTGGGTAATAATTTACAGTGGGAGGATTTTCATGATTTGCCATTGTGTAATAATTTACAGTGAGTGTTTCCGTGTTAAGGAATTGTGTAATAATTTGCAGTGAGGTTTTCTCATTAAGCCATTGTGTAATAATTTGCAGAAGGATGCCTCATTAAGCCGCTGTGTAATAATTTGTAGTGGGAGGTTTTTCATTAGGTATGTCATTGTTTAATGGTTTGCAGCGGAGGTTTCTCTTCATGACATTTTGTAATAATTTGCACTTTGAAGTTCTCATTAAGCCGTTATGTAATAGTCTGTAGTGAGATTTCTCATTAAACCATTATGTAATAATTTGTAGTGGGGTTTCCGGGTTAAGCCATTGTGTAGTAATTTGCATATGGAGCAATTTCGTAAGTATTGATCAAGCATAGCAAAAATTTCCAGAGATTTTGGGACATTTAGGAATAAAAGCTACTGTAATATCAAGTTCAATAACATTTGTTCGAAAAAACAATACGAGATGTTCCCAATGTTCTTAAACTTGCATATCATGTCTGAAAATTAAAACTTCCATAAATATTTTACTTTTTCCTTCATTTTTTCCATAATGTAACCTTTTCAACCTAAGATGTACATAAGTATGTGTTTTTATTGTTGTGTAACATTTTCTAACAGGTTAGAACAATGATTGATAAATGTTAAATATATATATATATATATATATATATATATATATATATATATATATATATGTGTGTGTGTGTGTGTGTGTGTGTGTGTGTGTGTGTGTGTGTGTGTGTGTGTGTGTGTCCTTCCAGACGATAACTCTCCTTAGGATTGAGATAAAAACTCTGCTCTTGCGCCAAAAAAATCAAGCTTTCTAAACGAAAGGACGAGTTTGTTGGCCAGCATTTTTTGAGAGCATTAAATGGGTCACATTCTAAAAAGTGTTGAACAAATCACTAAAAAAATGGCTAAAAATTATAGTTTTCAGCAGAATATAGCTCAAATAAAGTTTATTACTATAAAACAGAACATTAAAAAATGTACGTGCAAAATCATGCTGAAATATGTCCTTAAATTTCATTAAAATGTGCTAATAAATCAATTAAAACTCCTAAAAAGTTAAAAATACAAAATCTATTTTTGAATCACAGAACATTATTTAGAACGAGTATTATGCCATAAAATTGATAGTTAACAATTTCTTTGCCTTCAAAGTCCTTAATTTTCAAAATAATGTAACATAATATTGAGCAATAATTTACAAAATTCGCTCACACGATCATGCTGCATGACTGGAACTTTTTTATGCATGTGTATACATTATTTCTGACACATTACTTCCATTATTGAAACGATTCAATTCAATTATTGAAATCAATCCTTTATTGAAATGATAGGCTCTTTCATAATCAGCTGAGTGACCTCTTCTGTTTACCCAAGGAAGTTGAAATTTAACATGGAGACTCTCAGGGTTATTAAGAGACTATTGAAATGATGGACCCTCCTGATCAGCCAATCAGTTAAATTCTTTCTGATTCACCCTAGGAAAATTATATTTGATAAAGAGACAATTTAATAAGACAATTCGTATATCTAACAAAAATAAAGCCAATACCAGTCTAACAGAACCTTTGGTGATGTAGAATATAAAAAAGTAGAGATTAAGTAATAGGTTATTATCTAATCATTAGATGTATCCATTTGATAACTCCTTCACCTAAAAATTTGGTGCAACTGGAGCGTATTTATAGCGTTTTAGCCTTCGGCCAGTTCTAAAAATAGGGTTTCTTTACTGTCCGCAAAATGTGCCTTGGACTACGTGGCCTATGTTCTTGATAGCATGCCGAACAGCTTAAATGGCTTTAATAGTTCATACCTATCAGAAAATTCATGGAACTCTCGAGTTCAAAAAATCTGAAACGGTTAGTGTTTGGCAATGTACCTTGATAAGATTAGAAAACTCGGCGCTCCGCGCCTCGCCAGGGGGCAAGCCCCCTGGACCCCCGGTTACCTCTATTTACATACTTCGGACGAAATTATTGAAACACAGAATGTGTTTGCGTTGTCGCGCAACCAAGTGACAACCAAACAAGCGTCATTGTTTACTATTAATTTATAACATCAATTTATATAGTTATAGTATGAAACTACGAAAAAAAATACGAAATAAATTCGTGATAAATCAAGAGCGATTTATCAAGTAAATGTCCTAAAGAGGCTACATACGAAATTACAGCTTCCTAGAGTGTAAAGTATAGAAATTAGCTTTAAAAGCCACTCATCTTATCCGGACCCTGGACTTCGTCAAGTAAATGTCCTAAAGAGGCTACATACGAAATTACAGCTTCCTAGAGTGTAAAGCATAGAAATTAGCTTCAAGAGCCACACATCTGATCCGGACCCTGAGCATCGTCAAGTAAATGTCCTAAAGAGGCTACATACGAAATTACAGCTTCCTAGAGTGTAAAGCATAGAAATTAGCTTTAAGAGCCACACATCTGATCCGGACCCTGAGCATCGTCAAGTAAATGTCCTAAAGAGGCTACAAACGAAATTACAGCTTCCTAGAGTGTAAAGTATAGAAATTACCTATTCAAATTATTTAACCTCCGCTTCACAAATCAAACCGTTTTCGTAATACTCAGATCACCTGCTATGAATCAAATCATCGAAACACAAGCTCAATGAAATCATCAGAAATTAACAAGCGGTTGCAATCATGTTCACAATATCAATTATTGAGAATGATCACCTGTGTGTAAACAATTATTTATATAACCATGCTCATAACTCAGTTTGTTGGACACGCACTTCGCAGTAGTTAACATAATATTGTTGGATAAATCGAGAGCTTTCGAACGAATGGTCAACGAATTTTGTGGGATGAAAAACGACGAAGTACCATATCCCTAGCAACGACTCGGTTGTACGTGAAAATCATCCGTCACACATTTCGTTACCATCCCGCGTTCCATTTTCGGCTAGTTAGTCCATGGCTAAAACACATTCTGTGTTAAAATGAATTCCCTGCACATGGGAAACGATCGTACTTTCTCCTTTCCGGTGGTTTTGAACTTTGGTTGTTGTACTAATTTATCAGAATCGAGGTACGGAATTGCCAAAATTGCTAATCACAGTAATGGAAATAATGCAGTGAAGTTTATTTAATACAACTCTAAAATTCCTGCAATTGAAATTGCTAAAAAATGAAAGGAAATTAGAAGATTCGCAGCCAGCAAGAGAGGCAGTGTCATCTGATGAGAAGTCCATTGATGAAAATGTATAAGTATTAGGTACAATGTTCATTAATATAGCCTAAAACTTTTAGATATGCCGTGGTTTATAATAAGAAAATTCGGAAGTATGTAGCCTGACCTTATGTTAACTAACAACAGTAAGAAAATCCAGTACAAAACATCACAGTGTAAAAACTTGTTGGGTCCATAATGGGAAACTTGAATCAGATGGTGGCTCATGAGTTTACCGACATCAAAACTTACGACGAAAGCTACATTTATGCATTATGAAGGCTCATAAATCATCATGCTTTATAGCATTTCCCAGAGAAATCAATAATTTTCCCAGTGAAAATTATAACTTTCCCTATAATAATTTTCCCATTATTAAATTGAACGTTCAGATTGAATGGGAAAGCTATTAATTTCACTCGGAAAATTATTAATTTGAATGTGAAAATTATTAATTTCACTGGGAAACGCTATAAATGGACGCTCAACGTCTGGATATTTATGTTTTTCCAAGCCTTCGGTGATTGTGTTATGTTGCGCTCTAGAAAGCAGACACATGTTGCCCTATCTTCGTGGGAGACTGAATACTTCGCATGGTTATGCATACACTTGTAGGAAGTTAGGAAATGTTAAAGGGATGTATGAAGCTTTACTGAATACAGTCCTATGTCGATGTAAGCCTGTCAATGCCTTCATTAAAACTGAAAAATAGGGAACGGAACGGGATTACCGAAAGGGATCTACCGGGAAAGGAATATCGTCAGGTTGAGCACTTTTTTCTGTGAATCTACTCAATAAATCAAGCCTCCAAGTTGATGAACATACAGTGACCATCCTTGTTCTCCTTACAACAAGACTGGTTGCTTAAGAATTCACTCAATACCTCGTCCGGCTAAATAACACACAAGAGACGGCCTTTATAGTCAATCACAAATATACATCGTTTTCCCAAATTACATCAAGAGTTTGATGTTTCCAATGGACATCTATGCCTGGAAGAATGATAATCACCTATACTAAAGAGACTAATATCACTTGCTTCACTGTAAGTAGCCTTACGTATATTTTACTTAATCTGTCGGGTTTGATGTCCTGTATTAGAATGTAAATTCTGAAGATCCTACATGGAGCACTCAATATAAATAAAGAAAATGAAATGATTAAAAAACCTTTTAGAGCCATTTTATAGCCTAATTTTTTTACGATAATTCGCCAAAAAGGCAATAGTTCTTGTACGAAAATGATCATCAAAAATTGAAGGAAGCTCCAACCTAGCTATAATATTATTATTTCCTGATACCAACCCAGTACTAATCGCATTCCTTGTTTAAAGGTATTCGATGTATGTGATTGTTCATTAGTTCTACAATACCTATTGAGTACATAATGCATATAATTAAATTAAAACTTTTTAAAGGATTCAAAATTGTTTTTTGCTAGATTATAACTTACGAATCCAAATATCTAGCACCTACCAACCAATTGAAACTATATGTATGACTCTGAAAATCTAGAATCGATGATACACATCATGTAAGCCCTCACTCTGGTCGAATAATAGCGTCGACCGCAGCGGTTGAAGTGCTTGCCATTTCCTCTTAATCGTCCACAGACGATCGGTCGTTCAGATGTGGGGGAAGCAGCTCGGCGGTCGGATATATTTGCGGTATTGCAGTCTATATGCCATCATTATTCAACTCTCAATCGTGCTAATGGCTGGCTTTCGACCATAACGTTGGAATCCATAAATCTTTCAGACGTTTTTACACATTCCACACTCTACAGATCACACAAATACAAACCTTTGAAAATACATTATTATTCACACACACACACACAATCAAGTAGGTACACCACTTATCAATAAAATATTGTTCACTTATATATATTGGGAGCTATCAATTTTCCGATTCGGAAAAATGTCTTGAGCACAATTGTTTCAATATCGATCTCTTTGTTTTGGTTTGAGATTTCATATTGATTCCGTATCTTGGTTGATAAACCTTTTAATTATAATTGTAATAATGTTTTGGGAACCAGTAGGTACTCACCAAGAACAAATCACATTATCTCATGAGGTATTTTTTCCTAACTTGTAAAACAACCACAAAAGATTTGTATTGTTCTTTATTTGTTTTCATAATCACATTTGTACAAGCTATCACCATAACCTTCTTAAATGTACTCTTGCTGTTGTTATTATTATTATTATTTTTTTTTTTATTATTATTATTTTTTTTTTTTTGGCTTCACTGGTAGGTTAGGTTACCAATTAATGTTGTTGATGTTTTGTTCCATGTTTCCATCTTCTATTGGTATAGGCAGTCTTGCCAATTCGTGTTTATTGTTAATGAGGCATAAATAATGTCTTTCATATTAATATAATTCTTCTTGGATGTAAATCTAATTGTTAAATGTGAGAAGTGAAGTGCTATACATCTTTATATAAACTTTCCTTTCTTCAATTCTTCATTTTTTGGGATCAAGGTGGCCTTGGGTTCTTGGAGCCATTTTTGGAGAAGCATGATTTTTTACTACTTCTACCAACCTTATCTGTGCAAAAGCTATCAATCTTTTCTCAATCATCTGTCATTCTATCTTCTAGCGCCTTTGACCTATCGTGGGATGCAACTGACAAGGCGTTGCTTGATAGAGGGAAGGAGATACAGATAGCACGATGGTGCAGAAACTATCTTTAACAAAGGAAGATTACAAGTTCAATAAATAAATATCAGTTCACACTGATCAGCTTTGGGGCTTCTGAGCCTAATTTGTTCTGGACTTATGATGCTGAAACCTGAAATGTAGGTAGCTATTTTTTGGAGATATGGAATACAATTACAAAGTATGGAGGGACACAGACCAGCTTCGGAGCCTCCGAGGCTGAATTTCCTAATCGACCCACGGTGTTGTCATTTAGATGGAGCTCCTCCAAGACTCTTCGGTAACAATTACGACTTACGGAGGTGCACTGATCAGCTGAAGGGCCTCTGAACCTATATTCTTCCTTACCTATCGACATTTTTAAATATCTTTACTTTGAAGAGTAATATTGCGGGGTCCTGGAACTGTAAAAGTGTGAACCCTTCTTGGAGGCACGATGCTCATGAGGTGTTCTGATCATTTACTCGTATTTCATACTGGGTTTAATAATTATAGACGAATGATCAGCGTAGAAGGCTATCTAACTCAAAAATAATAAACCATTGTGTTTTAATTTGCAGAGTTTTTCAATTATCAACAAAATGAAAGGGAGGCAAAAACCTGCTCCTCCGTCCGCGTTTTTAGGATTTTGCCCCAGATCCGGCCTTCTAAAGCCTAGAACTTATTCCCCGGAAGGTAATGAGGGTCCGCTTGTCCCCTTTCTTAGTAATAGATGTTGCATACACCATTTTCCAATCATCTGGGATTTGCTCCCCTTTAACAGTTTAAGTGCATAATTTGGTAAGGATTCGAACTATTGGCTACCCCTCACATATCCATAGCTCCAATAATAATAGCTCACTACAGCCCGTTATTGACATTTGACATCGCAGTGGTAGTTTCCTGTTGAACTAGTGAATATCCTTGTTAGTCCGGGATCTACCAGAAAATTAACTTTGTGGTAAGAACCAGAAGGTTTGATGATTTGGAACTACGGGATTGGACGCCCTAATGCCGAAAACCTTGGCTAACAGACGGCTAACATGTTTCAAGTTGTGATAGAACTTGGAAATTTGAAAAAATGTCAAAAAACTCGTGTTAAGAGGCAGCCATGAAACCAGTTTGACAATTTGCCAATCCAATCCACGATCCGGAATCGAATCACAATCACAATCGGATTGGAATTTTTCCAATCGGACAATTTTCTGGATGCTTTTTGTGAATCTGACAAACTTAAAAATTTTTAAAACTTTTAAAAATTACGTCATAAGAGGCAGGGACAGGAATGGCTTCATTTCACTCAGACTCCTCTTCTGAAGCATAATTGAACCGAATCTGACAGTTTTCTGGACGATTTTGGTGAATCTGACAAACCAAATTTAAAATTGAGTCGAAAAATTGTTGATAAGGGGCAGGCAGGAAACAAGTAGGAATTTGCTCAGACCACATGCATGGTGAATAATTTGACGGAATCTGGTAATTATCTATATGCCTTCCGTGAATCTGTCAAATTAAAACTTTTTTTTTTTCTTGTCAAAATTTACGTGGTAAGAACCAGGAACACAAATAGCTTCATCTCACTCAGACACCTCTTCTGATGCATAATTCAATCGAATCTGACAATTTTCTGAAAGATTTCGGTGAATCTGACGGACCAGATTTAAAATTTCGTAAACATTTCAGGCATTCAAACCCTAGTTATGTTTCGGCTCATACCACATCCTTGATTATTAGTTCGATGGAATATTTCAATTTTATGTGATGTCGCTTCGGGCTAATCTTGAAAATAAACGTGAAATGCGCCTAAATCGTCGTTGTATGGGTCATGTAATTTGTGATGACCGTATGAATGGCTTCATTTCACGTAAGCTTTTAGGCTTCCTAAGGGGTGGATCCAGAGTCGTGGATGGGGGGGGGGGGGGGGGGGGTGTCAATTTTACCTCGGCGTAACCGGTCGCGTCATTGCTCTGCTCTTTTAATAGGGTAACCTAAGAGTAACCTAATTATACTTTTCAAAGGTCGTCGTTGATCGCCATAGAATTATCTTCTTTTAAAAGAATTCCAATACATTATTGTAAAATTATCATTTCCGGTGCTGAATAGGTACCCAAATTTTGAAAAACCCCACGTCACAAAAGGTTTGAAGCCTTCAAGTTCAATTAATATGTATCCCCGATTTCACCAAATTCCCTGCAGTACCTATGGATCTGCTATCTCGTAGAACTAGGTACCTAAACTCCTATTACTAAAACAATCCTCCCGGGAATTCATCTTATCCATTTTTAGTAAAAAAAGTTGTTTCTCTCGTTACAGCCAATTTTCGTCATACTTTCGATCATTGATCCAGGAGATGACGCGCAAGGCCCATATAGGACCTCGGGCTTAGAGATGACCTGTATAAAGTAGAGCGCTATGATAAACACCGATACCTACCTGAGTATCTCTGCACACGAGATTCCCAGCCACGGCTCTCATTAAGCTGGCAATATCTTCACTAATCTCTGGTTCTTAATCGTCCTAAATAGGCAGAATCCTGATTCATCGGTAGATCAATACACTTCTGATGTCTATAATCAATCAAAACAACATATGATTGAAGATGACATTCACCATTATGCACAGATATTCCTTCAAATGAAGAACACAACAAACTCACTGGACATAATCAAGTACCCAATTAACAAATTATTCTCACTAATGAAATGTTAATGAGACTAGAGTAGTTCAGTAGAATAAAAAAAGTAGGAAACAGCTTGTCGATAAATCCCCAACACCAGGGGACAGTTCCATGTTTTGCGCAACAATCAACATCATCTACCCTCCATTCCACATTTTAGCATCATTAATTTGATTAATAGTAGGTAAATAAATCATCTGGAGCTCACACAGATAACTAGGGGGTTTCAGAATACATAATTGATTTCTAGATGTTCCAAGAGGCCTCCATTTCAAATTTCATCTTCATAGATTGAATAGCAAAGAAGCTCCGGAACTCACGCAGTTGATCTAGGGAGCTTCAGACTTTATAATTCATTTCAAGATGTTCCATTTTGAATTACAGCTTCATAGGTTGCATGGCGAAGAAATAAGCTCTGGATCTCACTCAGCTTATCTTGAGGAATCTAGACTTCATGATTCGTTTCTAGACGTTCCAAGGGTTCTCCATTTCAATTTCTAGCTTCAAAGGTTGCACAACAAAGAAATCAGCTCACCCAACTGAACTAGGAAGCTTCAGGTAATAGAATCGCATAGGTATATTTAACAAAGTTTCACACTATCAAGTGATCAGTATATCATTTCTAGTTCTAATTAGTCATGACGTCTATTACCTACAGTTAGAATATAATTGGGGGAAAAAAAAACATTGTTTTGATTCATTATTGACATCAAAAGTACAACAAACTGTACTACAGAAGGAATTGATATTCATAGAAAGTGAAGTCTTGTGAGTCATGTGAGCATTCCCATATACGGTCATTCTCTGAAAATTGTCATTTTTGTCCCTAAAATTTTCATGAAAGTAATCGTAGATTTTTTTTCCCATTTTTTTCAATTTCTAATCCTTATTGACTATGAAACTAGTTTCCAAAGTTTTTCATCATACAAGTTCCTCGTTTCCAAGATTCGTTATACCAAAAAAAAGAAAAGATATCAGGGTTATGAAATGGAATAAGGGTTGTAAAAAAAAAAAAAAAAATAAATTTGGTTCTTCATTCAAAATAAAACTAGTATGAATTTGGTGAATATACAGGGTGTCCCGGAAGTAACCCCACCCCAAACTTTTTTCGTTATCTAAGTGACATTTGGACTGTTTTTGAGGTGCCGGATACGAAGTCTATAGAAAAAAAAAATATTATGGAGTCGTGGGGAAGATAGAAGAGGGGTATTTGGGACTTTTTTGGTAATTTTTTGTAACCGATTTCGCTGTGTTACACCTAATTATTAAAAAAAGTTTCAGCGCCGAATACCATGATGATGCTAGAGTTGCGTGTTTTTGGAGTGGAAAGGATGAAACATAAAAAAGTATTTTTATTTTTATTCAAATAATTTAATTGCTTTTACATATCTCTCGTAACAAAAAAGGGTTTCTTCAGAGTTAATCAGCTCCTGGCTTCACCATCATGTTCTGCTTCACTACCATGCTGACAAAAATCTTTGAAATGATGAGTCACATAACGAATTAGGACAGAAAAATTTCCACGTGCCAAAAACCCCTCCCCTCCTGCCCCTTCTGATTTTTGCTTTCAACTTAATGTTAAGCACCCCGAAAACGAAATCCATGTTTCACCTCTATATTTCAAAAATTGTGAGAGAAAGTTAAGGGAGGAAGGGAGTTACTTTGGGGATACCCTGTTTATATTTCAACCTGCTTCGAAGTTTTGAGACATTCTAATATAAAATTTCTAAAAAAAAAAAAAAAAAAAATAAATAAATGAATAAATAATCCGCTGACTAAAAAAATGAATTTGTTAAAAACAATTCACTTCAACTTTCACGGAAAAAATGGGGCCCATGTCTGTATACCAAGATCAAAAAAAGGGAAAATACATTGGGACAATTATTGTGATAAATATGTACAATTAGGTTCATTTTATATGAAAATGAAAATACAATTTCCACCATTTTACTACACACAACCTACTAGCCGAAATAATACGTTCGCTCATAAAATGGTACTGATGCCTGGATGGGACTTTTCAAGACTCTTCGCTTGAATTATTGTAATAATCACATTACAGTGAACTTTATTTAATGCATGGAAAAAAAAATTTGAAATTCCTTTCCATGAGAGGAAATGCGAGGTTTTTATTCCATATTTTGGTCAAAATCTTGCATTTATTTAGCGTAGATTAGTAATTGCAACTCTTACTATTCGGTTTCAATATCGGCAGAGTTGTGTGAAGTGTTTGAAGCCACTGCACTGACACTTGAAATTCCAAAATCACTTACTGACTACATAAGGCCCACGGGGGCAATGAGAATTTGGCTTCTAACATTGACCGGTTTTCCATAGTTCAGTCAATTTTGAAAAAAAAAAAAAAAAAAAAAAAAAAAAAAAAAAAAAAAATCAAGTGCGTTTCCTGGAAATGACTCCGGATTCAAACTCTCAAACAACAGGCCAGGGTGGTGAGTCAAAATCTTGGGGACACGCGGTTTTCAGGATTAAAATTCACAGAAATCTGCAATGATTAACAAATAAATAACATTAAAATAGATATATAATAACAGATAATAAAAAAATAAATATAAATAACAAATGAATTGATTGTATTCAAATCATGTGACAACCCTTTTCCAGAAATTCGAAAGATAATATTATCATATCTGTTTTCTTTTTCTTCTGGATGGAAGAGGTCATGGAATTTTCGAGCTGCTTCATAGGGGCACGACAGGGTTGAGAAAAAACTACCTCTTTTTTAGCGAGTTCCCATGGCATTTTGGCAATGTATTTCGAACTAGTTTCCACTTCGGAGTAGCGTCAACACCATGCAATTTAAATTCATCTGCTAACTTTTTGAAAAATATTGTATAAGGAAAACCTTGGTTAAGTGACTCGGTTTTGACCTGTTTGGTATTTATGTGGGTACAGTCAGGATTCGTGAATAGACAGATCTGGTTATACCCAGATGACAGTGAGCTGAACATATTCTGTAAGGCCAGAAAAACTCAACTTTCAAAGGACTGTATCATTCATTGCATCTACGAATGTAGAGCTTCCTCTTTGTCATTGAAGAAAAATAACTCCAACTCCGCGTTAGAAATATTAGCTGGCTTCAAGCAATGGTTGAGTATTGATTTGTTTAAAGGGTGAAGAGGTACCTAGACATCGGTCAGAGAGTAGGTTGGAATATATTTAGCCATGATGTTAAAAGGAACGAACCGTCTGGTTAGTGTCACTGAGAGAGGAATTTAATTTAACATCCCCTTCCGTTTCGTCAGAGCTAACAGGCTGAACCTTCGTGGATCTCCATCCACTGACACTCGGTGTTTTGTTAGTACATTCAAGACTACACCACAGGAATGGCAAGACTTGAACAGAGTGTTTCTATGTCCTCGTCACCCATGGTCAGTTGATTAGAATTCTAGTCAATGAGCTACAAAAGAAAAGCAACTATTATTATTATTTACAAGCTGACCCGGTGGACTTTGTCCCGCCTAACATAAATATGATTCGTACAGTTGTTACGTGACAGTAGATCACTACAGTTTTATTATGCAACTTCCTTGGATACCTTGTTAGATTTACGTGGGAGATATACAAATAAGATATATAAAAAGAAAGTGAAGTTTTGTATCATGCTGTTTGTATCATCTGTGTTTGTTATTGTATTTCAATTATTTTACCTAAAAACAGATTTTAGAGCAAGCTAGCTTTACAATGGCGCAGTCGGTAGGAGGTGTAAGGACTGTTGAGCACCGTTTCATCTAATTTTGGCGAAGTCTTGCAGCAAATTGCTTGTGATGGCTGCGGCAAACTATAGACTTTCCAAAATTTGGTAAAAACAGTGACGATCCGGAAATTTGGATGATTTTATTCGAACGTATATGTGTAAGCAATAGATGATATACGGATAATAACATATATTGTGTTTGCAGTCAGCTTTCAAATCTGGAAGTGTCGCTCAAAAGTGGTATTTCGCTCAGCTAAGAGAAAACAATCTAGACTGGGGTGATTGGAGGCAATCCTTCCTTGGCTCAGCGAGCAGATGAGTGGATTTACAAGGGGGGAAACCTGATAGAGTATTTCTATGAAAAAGAGCGTAGAGTTCATGAAGCGTATGATAAAATACCAGATAAGGCTTTTAACATCAAAGTTATCATGGGTCTTCCTCCTTCACTACAAGATCATTTGATGAAATTCATTGAAGAATCAAAATACGGTCAGCATTGTACATCGTTATTGTGCTTATTTAAATGCT
The DNA here is from genome assembly GCA_030762985.1 of Adelphocoris suturalis. Lineage (NCBI taxonomy): Eukaryota > Metazoa > Arthropoda > Insecta > Hemiptera > Miridae > Adelphocoris > Adelphocoris suturalis. The sequence continues at coordinate 40,448,310 of CM061040.1, read as the reverse complement.
GCCCAATAAAATCTTCCTTTCTTTCAGAATGCTTGATTTTTTTTCTTAGAAAAAAACGGATTTTTATCTCAAACCTAAGGAGAGTTATTTTCTGGAAATAAATATATTTAATTTAAATATAATTATTTTATTTATATATGTAATTAATATTCATATTATATTTTAAATCAAAAATGTAATAATACGTTAATATTATTTAAAATTAACTACCTGTTTATTCATATTACTTTTGAATTGTTTATTATTAGTTACTTAACTGTTTACTATTATTTGTCCATCGTCCCTCCCTAAAACTACCTAACGACCTCCCTTTTAACAAAACTTATTTGCGTTTAGTTTTAAAATTTCAATCAATAACTAACATGCTGACAAAAATGTGATGCGATTAAGAAAACAATCTATTATTTGCTAAGGAATTAGCTCTGATTCACTATTTATACTAGATGCTATGGATTCATCAGCCAATTACGATGTGTTCATAAAAAGAATGATGACATTTTAAGACGCTCCTCTTAAGCGAAGCTTCATCAATAGAGGGACGACCTATTGGAATTGATTCAGGCGGTGTTAGACAACCCAAGCTCAAAAAAAAAAACACTCCACTTAATCTATAAAAAAGTCTGCCAAGTTGGGTGAGCAGTTTAGCTAAACCGCACAATCCTTGAAAATTTCATTAAAATCATTGGTCCATCAGTCTCGGAGTTTTGTCTGTGCGCTATAGTTATTACTCCACAAACCACGATATAATTCATAGGAAATTTTTTTGGAACGTATAACCATCTACTCCCCGAGCTTGAAAGAAATCGAACCGATAGATGATACGAAATCGACGTTATAGTAAATTAACGTTTGCGCATGCGCACAGACTAGTATTCATGTGACGGCAATGAAACTTATAGGGGACCGTCTAGAAGCTATCCCGCACAATCACTGAAGTTTTTATCAAAATCGTTCCATTAGAAACGGAGTTATGCCTGTGTCAATCATATTAGCTTTGCGCATGCACAATGGTTATCACTCTACCTATTGCAATATAATTTATACGGCACATATCTAGAACATATATACCTACCCAATTACATACCGAGTTTAAACTTGATCGAACCGACAGATGATATGAAACCGACGTAAAGAGAAATTCACGTTTGCGCATGCGCACAGACTATGATTGATTCGACGGCATTGAAAATTATCGGGGTCGCCTCTGAGCTAACCCGCACAATCCCTGAAAATTTCATCGGGATCGGACTGAAACTTGGTACAGTTTTGGGCGTGACGAGGATTCACTACAGACAGACAGACACGGAACCAAAATTGTTCAGCAAGCTCTGAAACGCAAAAAGCGAGTGGAAATTTTGATTTTAGGGGTCAACAATTTCGTCGACTTCAATCACGAACACAAAGCTACCCTACCTAAGGTAGTGAGGAAGCAAAAATAAATAATTCAATAAATACAAATAACCACATACTTGAAAATCCGTTTCAGACCATTCTAAGACCGAATACGTGGAAATGAAAAACCATAGGGGTAAAATTGTGTGGCCCCCTCAGCCTTGGAGGGTGAAAAAATTGTGTCATCACCGGGTAAATCATGGAAGCTCTTAAATCCATAAACTGACGTACTACTCATAATAATAATAACATTTGTAAGAAATAACTTGGAGTCAAGTAATCCAACGCATAGCAACTGTTGTTAATCTCTATCTCTTCTCTATCTCTATCTCTATTATTTATAAGAATGAAACTCCGTCTGTTTGTTTGTTTGTTTGTCTGTCTGTCGTGACTATGCACGGCTGAGTGAGGGGAGTCTACGAGTGGGGGGATCTTCTTGGGATGGCTGTTGTAACTTCACTACCTATGTTGATATATTGGCATTCGCCAATAACTACTTCAACATCAAACCCTCCATGTGTTCTATTATCTGTTCTGGTTTCATTATTATAAAATACAGAAGTCTTGTAGAGTTACACCAGTTCTAGTTTTCTTTCCTTTTAATATTAGATATATTTTACTGTGTCAGTAATGTAAAACATGGCGCTGTCGGTTCTTTAAATCTTGTAAAGTTATAGTCGCGATTTTTCCTTCGTAATGGCCCAAGCTTTCGTCAAGTTACCCCCTAATTTGGATTTGGAAAGCCTCAACATTGCCGCTGAATGGAAGTTCTGGAAGCAGACGTTCACCGACTATCTGGTAACAACCGAACAGGAAGAGAAGGATAATAAGGTAAAACTTTCATTGCTTAGAAATATAATGGGGCCTGTTGCTGCCCGCATAGTTTCAACTCTACCAATTTTTGATGAAGATTCTAAAGTTTACGCTTCTGTCATCAGTGCAATTGATGATTTTGCAAATCCTCGTACTAATGTTTCGTTTGAACGGTTTATGTTTAATTCCCGACGCCAAGCAGAGGGTGAACCGTTTGATCATTTTCTCACGGAATGTAGGCAACTGTTGTCCTCATGCGACTATGAAAACGTTTCAACTGAATCTCTCATTAATCAAATATTGAGAGATAAAATAGTCAATGGCATTAGGGAAAAGAATGTACAAGAAGCCCTATTACGTCAAGATAGTTTAACACTGACCAAAGCCATTAAATTTTGTCGAGCGAGTGAACAAAGTAGGTTTCAGGTAGAGAAAATTAACCCACCTCCAAATGAAGTTTCAGCAATTCGTCGAAATAAAACAAATAAATTTAAAAACTCCAGGAAAAATATGGACAAATTTGATTGTGGTAGGTGCCAAACTTCACATGGGCCTCGGGAATGTCCCGCATTTGGTAAACCTTGCAAAAAATGTGGTATCAAAAACCATTTAGCAGTAAGTTGCAGAGTCGGCAAAAAGATTAAATCGGTAGATTTCAAATCTGAAGAATCTTCCAGTCCCTCAGATGATGACTCAACTATTTCCTTTTTTTTGTTAAAATCTCTTGAACCTAACCCCAACCCCTTTACATACAAAATCAGAAATGTTAAAGGGGATAGTTCCGAATGGGTAGAAAATATTTATATCGAAGATGTTAAAATTAAATGTAAGTTGGATACTGGTGCTGATGTAAGTGTTATGCCTTTAAAGATTCTCAAACAAATCAAGAAAAATAGCCATATTAAACCTTTTCAGACAAATGTTAAATTAGAAGGATTCGATGGCTCAACTACTCAACCAATAGGTAGAGTGAATCTCAAATGTGAATATAATGGATTACAAACTTACGAAGATTTCATGATAATTGATGCTAAAACTATGTTACTTGGACTTCCTGGGTGTTTATCATTGAATTTAGTTAAACGAGTTCACAAGCTCAATCTTCAAAACGTCCACTCTGCGAAAGATCAATTCATTAAAGAACATATTGAGGTATTTTCAGGTACTGGCAAATTTCCAGATCCGTGTACCATCACCATTAGGGAACAATTTCCTCACATATGCCACCCACCTTCCCGCATTCCTAACAGCTTGTTTGAACCGTTGAGAGCTGAACTCGATCGACTTGTGAAGAGAGATGCGATAGTTAAAGTAGAAGATCTGTCACCATTATCTTGCATTAATAAAATCGTTTTAGTTGAGAAGTCTAACGGGAAAATTCGTTTGTGCCTCGATCCGTCTGATTTGAATAAAATAATTGTGCGAAAACCTAAAACTATGCTAACTTTGGAAGAAATAGCTTCAAAATTACGAGGAAAACATTTTTTTTTCTGTGTGTGATTTGTCCGAAGGCTTCCACCATATTCCTCTAACGGACGACTCTTCTTGGAGGTGCTGTTTTGCAACTCCATTTGGAATTTATCGTTACCTTGTTTTACCTTTCGGAGTAGCCAATGCTCCTGAAGAGTTTCAGTATGCCGTGGAAAAATATTTTGGGGATTTGGATAACGTTATAATCTGGTTTGACGACATCCTTGTTATGGGCGAAACTGAAGCTATCCATGATTTTGCCATGAGTAAAGTTGTCCAAAGAGCTAAACAAATCGGTGCTGTTTTCAACAAAGATAAATTTCAGTATCGATTAAAAGAAGTTCGTTATGTTGGCCAAATTTTTAATCATGAAGGTATGCGAATGGATCCAAGTAGAATTGAGGCATTGGCTAACCTTGAACCTCCATCGGATAAAGAATCCCTCCAAAGAATTATTGGATCTTTCAATTATGTGAGAAAATATGTGCCCGAAATGGCTGAAATAATGTCACCTTTGAGTAGTTTACTCAAAAAGGATGTGCAATGGATCTGGACACCATTACACGACGAATATTTTTCAAATCTAAAAAAGGCTGTATCTAAAGCCCCTGCGTTAGTTCCATACGACCCAACCAAAAAAATCATTTTACAGTGCGATGCCAGCAAAAATGGGATAGGCAGCTGTCTTTTCCAACAGCATGACGGTAATTTTAAATTAGTTGCTTGTGTTTCAAGAACAATGAAAGCAACTGAATTGAATTACAGCCAGAGTGAAAAAGAGTTGCTTTCGATTTATTTTGGATGTACCAAATTTCATAAATACATCTATGGTCAAATAGTTGAAATTCATACTGACCATAAGCCGCTCACGACGATCATGGATAAGCACATAAGCAAAATAGGTTCCATCCGCCTTCGTAGATTCCGGTTGAAATTGCTTCTGTACAAATTCAAGTTAATTTATGTGCCAGGAAAACATCTGCAATTTCCCGACATGCTATCCCGGAACGCACTAAAAACAACTGTACGTGACCCAGAAATGCACTCTATTTCAAAACACTTACCACTATCAGATGATCAGAAAAATAAACTTCGTAAAGGGACAGCGGATGATGATAATTTAAAAAGGCTTACCAATTTCTGTCTGCAAGGTTGGCCTAAAACCTCATCGTTGTCTGAAGAAATGAAACAATATTTCAAGTTGAGAGAAAATTTATATTTAGAATCTGGTCTTATTTTTTACGGCAGTAAAATAGTAGTCCCATCATGCCTCCGAAGATCAATAACTCAAATGATCCACAAAGGACATCCAGGAATAAGTAAATCTTTAGAGAAAGCTCGAGAACTATTTTACTGGCCAAGGATGACCAAGGACATAACAGACTGCGTTAAATCTTGCAGAACATGTGAGAAATTTCAAGCCCATGACTCGCAAGAACCTCTCATTTCCCACAAAGTCCCCGAGCTGAGATACCAAAAAGTTGGTTGCGACATTCTTGAATTTCAATCAAAATCGTTTCTTGTTGTGATTGACTACCTATCTCATTGGATTGAGCTGCTTCCATTGAAACAGAAGGATTCCAACTCTGTGATCAATGGTCTGCAAGAGATTTTCACTCGGTTCGGATATCCAGTTGAGTTGTTTTCGGACAACGTCCCTTTTTCGTCACATGCATGCAAGACCTATTACACTTCAAAAGGAATTCACTTCATCTATAGTACTCCGCATTACCCACGAAGTAATGGTATGGCTGAGAAAGCAGTGGGAACATCAAAGAAAATACTGAAGAAGAGTGCCGAAGATGGTCAAGATTATCGTGATTATCTAATGGAATACAACAACACTCCGCTCTCTGGATTGCATTGCTCACCTTCGCAAATTTTGAATAGTCGGAGAATTCGAACAGAGTTGCCAGTCAGTTCTGAATCACTGCAACCTGAGATTCAAAAGCATATTGTACAGCAACTCCGTCTGAAACAAAACTTAACCAAGCTCCAGCATGACAAACATGCTCGTAAAAAAGAGAAAGTATATAAAAAAGGAGATAAAGTTGTCTTCAGAACTAAACATGACTCGACTTGGCAAAAAGCAACAGTTTTGAAGAAATGTGAAGAACCAAGAGCTTATTTGATACAAAGGGAAGGCGACACTCAACCATTGAGAAGAAACTCATCCCAAATGAAGGAATCACTAACTGCAGTGCCTAGGAGCTCTAGGCCTGAAATCCTGCTTCTTCCAAACGACTATTCCTTAGATGATCAATCGACTACCCTACCATCTAATCCAATCCCTCCTACGGGACCAACTCCTCGATCAGAAGTTGACCAAGATGGAGTGAGAAGAAGTCGTTACGGTCGTGTCATAAAACCCCCACAAAGACTAAATTTGTAAAGATTTTATTTTCATTGATATCCATTGTTTGAGGGGGAGGTGTTGTAACTTCACTACCTATGTTGATATATTGGCATTCGCCAATAACTACTTCAACATCAAACCCTCCATGTGTTCTATTATCTGTTCTGGTTTCATTATTATAAAATACAGAAGTCTTGTAGAGTTACACAAGTTCTAGTTTTCTTTCCTTTTAATATTAGATATATTTTACTGTGTCAGTAATGTAAAACAATGGCAACATTTCATACATGCCACACTTTGCGAGCGAAGCGTGCAACGTCCCCTATACACCATACTTTGCGAGCGAAGCGAGCAATTTAATGGGGGGTCGTCGACGTGGAGGCGAGCGTAGCGAGCCGGAGCGGCTAGTTATTTATAAGAATGAAACTCTGTCTGTTTGTCTGTTTGTTTGTCTGTTTTCTTGTCTGTCTGTCGTGTCTATGCACGGCCAAACGGCTGAGTGGGGGGAGTATACGAGTGGCGGGATCGTCTTGGGATTTTCCGAAAGGGGGCATAAGCGAATTTAAAATTTTCTAATCCCACCCGAACCATGGGCCGTAGGGCGGGAGGGGGGTCGAAGTAACGGTTGATGTGCGCTTTTTGGACTTCCCCGCTTCCCCTACCCCTCTAAACGGCCGTTGAAAATTCCGGAAAAATACCTGTTTCGTAGGTTTTTGAACGAGAAAGACGACGGCGCAATCAGATCACGAAAAAAGTGTCGGGAAACGCGTCAAAAAAATGCGAGAGCACGGACCCGTTTTCTCGAAAATTCCGACGAAAAACTTGGTTTTTTCCGATTAAAATATACTTCGTAAAGGTACGTTTTGCGTGTGATGGGAAGCGAGGCGAAGCGTTTGAAATGAAATTTTTAATCGAGACCCCCGCCCGTTTCACAATGTTGCGAGCCAGGCCTACGCACTTACGTCTTGAAGGGAGTCGATGGCTCATTTCAACGGAATAAATACGGGTTTTTCCCTACTCATATACAGGTATAACTTGCGAGCGAAGCGAGCAACATCCCCTAATAAACTTTTCGTGGTTCCACGTAGTTTTATAAGATTTAATTTGTTTATAAGAATTTCCAACAGAAAAAAACGTCTGCCAAGTTGGGTGGGTGGTATAACTTCCTCAAGCGAGCGGGGTGAGTAGCATCCCCTACATAAGTTAAAACTACCCTTAGAGATCTACCGTTTGCGAGTGAAGCGATCAACATCCCCTACAGAATTAAACCTACCCTTAGCGATCTACCGTTTGTGAGCGAAGCTAGCAACAACATCCTCTACATGTTTCAATTGTAATACATCGCATGTGTACATCCACAAATTGCGAGCAAAGCGAGCAACTTAATGGGAGGGTCCAAGGCTTTTGTTTTGCGAGCGAAGCGAGCAACATTTCATACTTGCCACACATTGCGAGCGAAGCGAGCAACGTCCCCTATATGCCTCACTTTGGGAGCAAAGCGAGCAATTTAATGGGAGGTCGTGGATGTGGAGGCGAGCGTAGCGAGCCGGAGCGGCTAGTTATTTATAAGAATGAAACTCCGTTTGTCTGTTTGTTTGTCTGTCGTGTCTATGCACGGCCAAACGGCTGAGTGGGGGGCATTAGCGGATTGGCGGAGTTGGCGGGCATTTAGGGGATTCTCCGAAAGGGGGCATAAGCGAATTTAAAATTTTCTAATCCTACCAGAACCATGGGCCGTAGGGCGGGAGAGGGGTCGAAGTAAGAATTAATGTGCACTTTTTGGACTTCCCCACTTCCCTCTACCCCTCTAAACAGCCGTTGAAAATTCCGGAAAAATACTGGTTTCGTAGGTTTTTGAACGAGGAAGACGAGGGCGCAATCGGATCACGAAACAAGTATCGGGAAATGCGTCAAAAAAATGCGAGAGTACAGACCCGTTTTCTCGAAAATTCCGACGAAAAACTTGGTTTTTTCTGATTAAAATATACCCCATGAAGGTACGTTTTTCGGAACGGTTTTTGCATGTGAAATAAAGGCTTGATCCCGACGAATCTGAATCCGAAATCTAATATCGAAAAAAGTGACGGGAAGTCAGTCAAAATGAGAGGGGAAGCAAGGCGATACGATTAAAAGCAAAAGTTAATTGTGCCATGGACGCGAGAAGGCTCTACGAAGATGTCAAGGGGTTCGATGAGTCAGGTGTTTCACAATGTTGCGAGCAGGTACATAGGTACCTCGTGAGCGAAGCGAGAGCCATTTCAACAGAATAAATACGGATTTTTTCCAACACACATATAGCAATATCCCCGAATAAACTTTTCGTGGTTCCTCGTAGTTTTATAAGATTTAATTTGTTTGTAAGAATTTCCAACAGAAGAATGAAACTCCGTCTGTTTGTTTGTCTGTTTGTCTGTCGTGTCTATGCACGGCCAAACGGCTGAGTGGGGGGAGTCTACGAGTTTGGGGATCTTCTTGGGATTTTCCGAAAGGGGGCATAAGCGAATTCAAAATTTTCTAATCCCACCCGAACCATGGGCCGTAGGGCGGGAGGGTGTCGAAGTAACGGTTAATGTGTGCTTTTTCCACTTCCCTGCTTCATCTACCCCTCTAAACGGCCGTTGAAAATTCCGGAAAACTAACGGTTTCATGGGTTTTCTACGAGGAAGACGACGGCGCGATCGGATCGCAAAAAAAGTATCGGGAAATGCGTCAAAAAAATTAAAGAGTAGGTAGGGACCCGTTTTCTCGAAAATTCCGACGAAAAACTTGGTTTTTTCTGATTAAAATATACCCCATAAAGGTAGGTACGTTTTTCGGAACGGTTTTTGTGGGCGAAATAAAGGTTTGATCCCGACGAATCTAAATCCGAAATCAGATATCAAAAAAAGTGACGGGAAGTCAGTCAAAATGAGAGGGGAAGCGAGGAGATACGATTAAAAGCAAAAGTTAATTGTGCCGTGGACGCGAGAAGGCTCTACGAAGACGTCAAGGGGTTCGATGACTCAGGTGTTTCACAATGTTGCGAGCAGGTACACATTGGTACCTTGTGAGCGAAGCGAGAGCCATTTCAACAGAATAAATACGGATTTTTTCCAACACACATATAGCAATACCTTGTGAGCGAAGCGAGCAATATCCCCAAATAAACTTTTCGTGGTTCCACGTAGTTTTATAAGATTTAATTTGTTTGTAAGAATTTCCAACAGAAAAAAACGTCTGCCAAGATGGGTGGGCAGTATAACTTCCTCAAGCGAGCGAAGGGAGCAGCATCCCCTTCATACCTTAAACCTACCCTTAGGGATCTACCGTTTGTGAGCAAAGCGAGCAACATTCCTCACATGTTTCAATTGTAATACATCGCATCTACACAGCCACACCTTGCGAGCGAAGCGAGCAATATTCTTACACGCCACACTTTGTGAGCAAAGCGAGCTACATTCTCTACATGTCACACTTTGCGAGCGAAGCCAGGAATTCAATGGGGGGTCCGGGGGGCTTGCTCCCCGGCTGGACGTGGAAGCGAGCGAAGCGAGCTGGAGCGGCTAGTAAATTATAAGCAAAGGTTTGCTACAAAGTTTACCGTTATCGCATGTCTTTTTTTGTTACATAATTTTGTGTCGGTTTTTAACCGGTTGGTGATATCAAAAACACATCAGGTGAAAAAAATTTTGTGTTTGTATGTGAGACAAGTTTAGTTGCTGTCCAGGTCACAATTCCTGACGATTTTTGAGTTTTATCTTTGTTCGATCCCAATTTTGGTCTTGTTGTGCAACAAACCCCGGCAATTCTGAATTTCATGATGGAAAATTGGAATGGAGGGGTAAAGTGTGGAATGGTGTTGATAGATATTGCCTATTGAAATCCGACCACTTCAAATCTTTCTCCCCTCCACCACTCACTACTTCCGAAAATGTTTGGGATACCTTCCACAGTGTTCCCAGGTTGGTGTGGTGTCGATAGGAGTCCATCCCGTTGAAATTGTACCACTTTTAAATGTGCCCGCTCAACCACCCAAAACCTCCGATCTGAAAAGTTCTGGATACCTCCCACAGTGTACCCACTGTGGTTTGGTGTCCATAGGAGTTGATCCCGTCGAAATCCTACCACTTTAAATCTACCCCTCCCACCACCACCCACTACATAAGAAAAGGTTTGGGACCGAAATGTGACCACTTTAAATCTTCTCCCCTCCACAAACCAGCACCACCGAAAATGTTTGGAATACCTCCCAAAGTGTCCCAATGTGGTGTGGTATCCATAAGAGTTAGTCCAACACCCACCTGCCTGAAAACATTTGTCATACCTCCCACCCCACAGTGTACCCGTGGTGGTGTGGTGTTGATAGGAGTTGATCATATCAAAATCCAACAACTTTCAATTTTTTCCCCTCCCCATCCACCCATCAGGAAATATTTGCAATACCTCCCACAGTGTAAACCCTTGGTGGAGTGGTACGACAGGAGTTGATCCAATCGAAAGCTACTACTTTGAATCCCCCCCCCCCCCCTCCTCCCGCGCAAGCTCTGAAAAGATTCTGGATACCTCCCACAGTGTGACCAGGGGAGACACTGGGCCCTGTCGTGTCTCATCAGCATCAATTTTAGGTTTCCCCCTACACCACCCACCACCTTCGGTCTAAAATTCACTGGATACCTCCCAGAGTGTTCCCAGAGTATTGTGGTGTCAATTGGAGTGGATTCCGTCAAAATCCGAGCACTTTTAGTTTTCCCTCCTCCACCACCCGATACTTCCGATCAGAAAGTTTCCTGGATACCTCCCACAGTGTTCCCAGGGTGGTGTGGTGTCCGTAGGATTGATCCCATCAAAATCCGACCACTTTTAATTTTCTCTTCCCCCCCCCCCCTTCCCGCCACCACTGAGAAACCATTTGCAATATCTTCCACAGTGTGCACCCAGGGTGGTGTGGTATCGATAGTACATGATCCAGTCGAAACAAGACGACTTTAAATCTTTCACCCCTTTGCCACCCATAACTTCAAAAATGTTATGGATACCTCCGACTGTGTACAACCAGGTTGGAGAGATGTCGATAGAAGTTGATCTCGTCGAAATCCAACCAATTTAAATCTCCCCCTCATCATCACCCAACACCTCTGAAAATGTTCCGTATAACTCCCACATTGTACCCGGGGTGGTGTGGTGTCGATGGGAGTTGATCCCGTCAAAATCCGACCATTTTGAGCATCCCCCCTCTCCCATCCCATCTGAAATTGTTCGAGATACCTCCCACAGTTTACCGAGGGTATCACTGTGTACCCTTGAGAAGGTCCCCGATCCACTCCACCAACTTGACCTATCATATTGCCCAGGTTGAATGTGCCTCCATCCTCCTCCATCCCATCGCTAATCGATAGAGTGGTTGAAAAATTTCAAATCCCATTGGCCACCCTCTGGGGTTCCCTTGACAAATCACCCCACTCCTTGGGACGATCACCTCTACTTGATGTCCAGGTGGACAGACTAACACCCCTACCATTCCCATATACCCCCCCCCCCATCCTCATGAGTGTTGAAGGGGGGAACCTACCTACTTATCATCCTCATGATAAGTGTGGACTAAATCCTAAATTCCATCGGAGTAGGTCCAGGTGGATATGGTGGGGTCAATAATTATTGTGTTTAAAAAAAAGTCCCGAATTATGCGTTTCGACGCATCGTTTTAGGTAACTTAGAATCATCCTACCATTACAAATTCTGTATGGGGTTACTCTGACCTGTTGCCTCTCCCAGGATATGCGAAGAAAATCGTTGTTTTCTTCTCTCACAGGGTGGTGAGAGGGCTAAATTTGGGTCGAAGTTCCTCTCTGTTATATTTAGACGACGATTGTCTGCACTGTCTGGCTTGGCAATGCAGAACTATCGTCTCGCTTGATAATTCAATTACTGCTATAGGAAACTGATATAATCAAATCATATCGATTCAAATTGCATATTTATCGAAACATGATCGAAGTCACTTTTGTGTCATTATAATGAACCATTGCGTGGTGATTCGCAGCGCTTCGGAAGTGACAGATCTTGAGACGTAAGTCTGCAGAGATGGGGATAGGTATATTTTTTCATCTTATTTTTTTTCCCTTGACCGACTACAAATTTTCATCATAGATATTAATAATTCACGTGGTACCTCACAGCTTTTCCATTCTGGCAACCGTACAAATGAAAAGCTAACATAGAAACAGCGTAAGACATCTTCACCAGCAAATGAAGTGATATCATATTTATGAATGCCGAGGGAGAAGGCGGAATCTTGCCCTTTACCTTCTCTAGAGTTCTTGGTGATGGAGGGGAAACGTAACACCCGGAACCACTTTCTGAAAGATATATATTGTTCAAATTAATACCCGTCGGGAACAACGTGTCGCCAACGTTGTGAGGAAGGTGACGACTCGAGGGAAATTTCTCAAGAACGCTCTCTTCGAATAGAAAAAACTGTTCCTTTTCGCTATACAATATGTCTCTCTCGCCCTGTCTTTCTCACTCCCCCAGTCTCTCTCTAGAAATGCCCAAAAGTTGCTTCGAATTCCTAATTACAGGACTAAAACTTTTAGTCAGTCTTTTCAAGTCCAAGTGATCAGCATTTATAATGATAATCGTGAAATGTTTGTTACCTACTAATAAGTCAGTCCCTGACATTAAAAATAATTTCATGGTGATTGCTAATAGACGTTATAACAATTATTGGTTTCACCTATAATTTGGTTTATGGTTGTCAATGATGAACCTTTGTGATCGACCAAGAGAAAAACAAAATGTTAACACCTCCTGAAAACTTTTTGGTTTTTTTTCTATTTTGAACCACTTTCGTTCCGTGTCTTTCTCTCTCTATCTCTTTGTATGTATCTCTGTGTTTATGTCTGCAAATCTTTGTAACAAGCCTAATTTCCACAATATTCAACCGGTTCTTATGAAATTTTCAGGGTATGTGCGGGTTAGGTTAAAGATGGTCGCCTCAGATTTTCGTTTTTTCCAAATAGGCAAACGTAAATTCCATCTAGACACATTTTTTCATGCCCCCGGTGTCTGATCTCGTTCAAACTTGGAGGATAGGTGGAAGAGGTTAATTTGAGAATTCCCCAGTAATTTAAACATAATCCAATCATTAGTAGCTACTGCGCATGCGCGAATATGTATTCTTTTCTGAATGAGTCTAATTTCAGCAGTTTTTATCCGATTTTGATGAAACTTTCTGGCAATGTGCGGGATAGGTTGTACATGGTCCAATATCAATTCCATACTACTCGAATCGTTACTCCGTTTTTCGCTTGCGCAAACGTGAACTCCGTCAAGCATACGTTTTTTACGCACTAGTCGTACAATCCCACTTAAATTTGTTGCATAGTTGGGGGACAATGGTGTAATTATTCATAGTTAATTTCAACGTGCTTGCATCATTATTCGCGAAGGTGTACTCCGAGAGCAAGGTCTAGTTTTCATCATATCTTTACATTTTTTGGGAATTTGAGGGTTAGGCTGTAGATTGTACCCTACCAATTTAATTGTCCTCAAATCATAACTCCATTCTGCGATTGTGCTAACGTAAATTACTTCAAGAATCATTTTCCCGTTTTTTAAAACATTTTTACCGTGAAGCGTAAAATTGCGGGGTCTTGGAACTGTAAAAGTGTGAACCCTTCTCGGAGGCACGGTGCACCATGTTCTGTTCATATATTATATACGGGGTTTATTGTATTATAGACCAATGATCTACGTAGAAGGGCTATCTATCACAGAAATAATAAACCATCAGTTATAATAAGCAACGTTTTATTTTGCATTTGTTAGTGCGCATAATGGTACCTATTATGCGTAACTAATGGTCACCGAAGTTTATAATATTCTTTTTTATGCACAAGATTGTTTCCATTACACCACTTCATATTGCCATATTTACCTTTTATTGTTAGATATGATTTTATATATAGAAGAGAGTCTCTCTCTCTCTCTCTCTCTCTCTCTCTCTCTCTCTCTCTCTCTCTCTCTCTCTCTCTCTCTCTCTCTCTCTCTCTCATCTATACATTAATCAATGTTTAACTAGCTCGATGGGAATTTGAATATAAATTACATAGATGGAAAAATGAGTGAATATTACTTGAATTAGAAACACTAATTTGCGTAAATTTCAATATTATTTGCTGACAAATTGATAAGAACTGTAAAAACCTCAAAGGCTAAAATCTAAATTGGATTGCAGAATATTATTTAGAACAAGTGGTTAAGCCATAAGTAAGAATAAGTAGTTCAATATGTCTATGGATTCAAAAGGATCAAAATTTCAAAACAATAAACATGCTACGATATATCAGGACATACTTAATGACTGGAATTTTATTTATCTGAAAATATAATGAGGAATGAATAGTTATATGAAGATGTGTGGAAAAACATTTCTCCGAAACAGCTAGCCCAAATTATATGAAACTAGGGTTAAAAATCACATTTGTGGTCTGGATTGTCCTTGAAGCTCGGCATCTTTTTTCATCAACCCTAAAGGGTTGTATTAGAGGGTCAAACATTAAAAAGAAGAGATCTAAGTAATTAAGTAACAGTTATAATTTTTTGTTTGTCAACGAAAAATTGAATCTCAAAGAATCGATTTAAACCACCGGCAACGCTGTATGTTGAATAGTTCGCTTTCCCTAAGGGCTTGAACACCGTAAAAAAAGACCTTCGAATTTCTAAGGACGAGAAGATAGAGAAATCATAGCTGCTAGCGGATCAATAGAATAGACGATCAAGCTAGAAATTCCATCAAAAATCGATAGATATTGATACAGGAATACATAAAAATTGCCTTGTAAATATCAGCTGATGTAATGCCAATATTGGAATTATCAGGCGATATAGTTACAATGGAATTCAGTATAACGTAACGAAATCGATTTAATTAACTACTGTCCGTGCGATGTACATACTAGTGAAGTACTGATACCGAAATGCTAGATTTCATCTCTTAAATTGCTCTCTAGTCGACCTATAGGTAGCGGAAGCATTGTTTTCACTTTCGAGAGATTTAAAAGTTGTGGCCTTCACTAAAATCAAACGGCTGTTGTTTTTGTACAGTGGTAAAATTTCCACGCAAATTTCACGTTTTAGACTATTCTGAACAACTTTCGTTCCTTGTCTTTCTCTCCCTATCTTTGTATGTCCGCAAATCCTTGTAACGAGCTTATTTCGACAATATTCAATCGGTTCTGGTATGTGCGTTTTGGGTTGAAGATGATCCCTATGAGTTTCGTTTTTCCCAAATGCGAAAACGTGAATTCCATTAAGCAACATTTTCTCATGCCCCCGTTGTCCAATCAAGCTCAAATTCGGAGGATAGGTGGAAGAGGTCAGTTTAAGAATTTCCTAGCGATTTCATAATTATCCTATCATTAGTAGCTACTGCTCGTGCGCGAATATGTATTCCATTTTAAACGAGCCTAATTTCAAGTCCGGGACACCCCAGCCCATTGAGCAGTATATGAGGTTGTAGCTACCTTACTCATCAGAAAATTATAGTATTTTACTCCTTCCTTCTAATGTTTATTTCAAGTTTCATCTTTTTTTCCCTTCTTCGAGTTGGTTACTTGATGATAATTGGAAATGATAGTTGGTTATGATGTATAATTTAATGTTTTTATCTAGTTTTGCTAATAATGGTTAATTTTGGCAACTGTCATGCAAATTGTGCTCTGGCAAATAAATCGAATTCGATTTGATTTGATGTCCCCAAATTCCGCAATAATTCGGCAGTTTTTTTTCTCCAGATTATCTTGGAAAAGATTAAATGTCCTATTTAACTCTGATCCTCCAACCAAACGACATGTGACCCCAAACTCATCCACGAAGATAGATCATTTTTCATAAACTCCTAGAAAATCACGAAACTGTTAAATCTTAATCATCCTCATTGCTAATGGAAGTCTCGTCACTAGATAATTGTTCTTAAGTTTAAAAAAAAGTGTCACGAAAAACAGTTGAGAATAGCATAAACATCAGGATTTATCAATCAGTTTTACCCTCTCGATTACTCACTTCTATATTTAGATTTGAAACTCTGGACATGTATTCCAAAACCTATTTCAAATTCTCAATTGAACAAAAAAAAAAAAAAAAAAATCACGAAAATCGGTCAAGAATTGTAGCTTGAGCTGCGCTTGAATGAATTGGTAACAACCCCTTCCACCCCCTGGCCACCAAAGAGAAAATCGGGAATTCCCAAGGTTAGGTGAACAACCAGATTAAAATTGGGATCAAACAAAACAAGAATCACGAAAATAGGTTGTGAGTTGAAGCCTGTCGACAAATATGTAGATAAAAACCACGTTTTTCGGCTTTCTTCCCTCAAGCTTTTCCTTTTCGTCATGAAACACCAAATTCCCTTGGTTTGCTGCAAAACTAGAATAAAATTGGGATCGAAATACTCAAAACCTAGGAAATATCAAGATTTATCAGAACTATCCCTTCCATATACCATTAAGGGAATTTCCCTCTCCACGTAGGAAATTTGAAATTCCTGGCATATGTAGTACGTAAAACTAGACCAAATTCTTGATGAAAAAAATTCAAAAAATTAAAAGTTAAATAAATAAATAAAACTGGAATCAGAGGAAAAATAATGAAAATAACGATATATTACTAGTACACCCTCCATTTACTCTCCTCCCGCCTTATTAAACTTTGAGATTGTTGAGATATATTCCAGAACTAGACCGAATTCCTAATTGAACAAAATTAAAAAAGTATCACAAAAAACAGTTGAGAATGCTGTAACATCACGATTTATCAGTATTAATTATCCTCTCCAATCAACCCATTCCATATTGAAATTTGAAACTCCGAACATATATTTCAAAACTATACCGAATTATCATTTGAACAAAACAATTATCACGAAAATCGGTCGAGAATCGTAGTTTGAACAGCGCTTGAGTGAATTGCTAAAAAAAAAAACCCTCCACTCCCACCCCAACAGTGAATCGGGAATTCCCTAAGTATGATGCACTACTAGGCTAAAATTAGTATCGAACAAAATAAAAATCAAGGAAATCGGTTGAGAATTATAGCTGCTTCATGTCCCCGCTGCCACTGACAACCTGAACATTCAGGATAATGGCAGACCCATCGAGTTTGATAGCAACGATATCTGGCTTCTTGCCCCGGTCACTCGGCATGTGATATATATTGTTTTGAACTGCCGCATAATTTCCATAATTTATTGTTATCAGTTTTCGGCCCTCTTGAGTTTTCCTTGGATGAAGAGAAGGGGCTCCGAGTCTGCGCACTGTATCTTTTCTGGTAGGTACAAGTGGGGACTTATAGGGAACGCGTTCGTCAAAACGTTGAACCAGTCGGGTTGATCTGAAAGACAGAAATGTATCGTTCCAGCACAGTGTAATTGTTTGGGGGCTCACGTATGTTTCAGGGCCCGATAACCAATTTTTGCGATAACTCGACACCAACTGAGCGACCTAGAAGCTCTCCAGAGGCAAACAACAGTCCCAAAAATGAGCCGTTGGAAGACAACCAGGCTATTGGTTCTATTCTCAAGCAAAACTTAGAGAATGTGTGCGTGCTGTTATCGTGGAACATGACGTTGCTACAAAAGATAATATTGGCACACTGAGACTCGAAATATCGGACTTGAATGCCCAAAACGAGTCTGAAAAACGAGGTAGACTTCTTGAAAGCAAAACTAGAGGGCATTGACAACAAAATTCGCGAAAATAACCTCATTTTTGGAGGAATTGATTTGCCGAATGATGCCGTGGACTACAACGCTCTAATTCTGAAATTCATCACGGATAAATTGAAATTAGAATCGCCCCTTCTTGTATTGTGCGAGCATTCCCTCTCGGAAAAAATAGACCTGAGGAAGCCCTTACTGGTAGAATCCCCCCGGAGCAACGATGCAGATCGATTATCAAAAACGCCAAACTTCTTTAGGACACACCATTCTACATTCAGAATTACTACGAAGAAAATGCCAGAAATAAGAGAAATAAACTGCTTTGTATGCGTATAGAGCATCGAAAAATGTATGGCTCGATCAGATACCTTGTTGGTAAATCGTAAGTCATTCAAATGGCATGAAGGCAGGGGGTCGGTTACGGCAGAGGGGTTGGAAGGTGGCCACGAGTTACAAAAATTGACTGGCATAAATGTAAAGCATATCATGGACGGTTTGTTAGGTAAGTGGAGAACCGAGTGGTGGAACAATCTGACTGGGACTCGCACCTGCGGAACAACACATCAAGCAGCAACCAATCACCAAGAATCTCGGTAATAATTTTAGTATTTTATTTTGGAACTGCCAGGGATTATATTTATTCATGAAAGTAGTGTCATTTATGAAAATAAGTTTGATTTAATTTGCATTCTTGAGTTTTGGATTGAAAGGGATTTAAAATTTTCTTGTGAGGGTTATGATGTTGTTTACTCCTTCGCGATCTGTAGTACCTCATCGTTTGAGAGACCGAGTGGCGGTATTGTAATGTATAGTAGGAAAAATCTGACAGTCAAGACTATGGAGATTTGTAACCGATGGATATCTTTTTCCCGGAAGTGGATAGTTTAGATCGTATAATATTGGGGGTGGTTAATCTAAATGAGGGATTTTAGGAGGATGTTTGTGTGGAATTTGGTAACTCTTCGCGAACCCGTTGCAGTAAAGTTCCTGGAGCCAGCCAGCTTCTAGGAGGATACTGGAACTCTCACATAGCTTTTATGAATCAGGGTGTGGAGGATATTTTTGAGGGCACTCGTCTGAAGTACACCCGTGGATTCATGGATATTGTGTCCAACAAGCTAGGGAAAAGCCTGGTGGATAATATGAAGGAGTTTGGCCCTTTCACGCTGAATGGCAGATCTGTGATTTTTCTTTCGTTTCTCACCAGGGGCGAAGTTGCGCCGATCTTGTATGAGTAGAGGCGTAACTGGTACTTATCATTGATGATTTCCAGATCATGGAGACAGTATTGGGTTCCGAACACTTGTACCTGCGTTGGTTACGTCAAATTTGGAAAGTTCTGTATGAGGCAGGGATGGAAGGTTGAATGAGTCTGAGGCTGAATGAGTTTTTTTTTTTTGGACCATAGCAACTCAGACGATATTAAAGAGCAAATGTCTGCCCGCTCTCCAAATGTCTGCCCGCTCTCCAATTTCTGGCCAAATTTATAACTTCTTTTGTTTTTATACAACTATGGTTTCTGTTTGTTGGAGATGGGGAAGAGTCTGGGTTTATTGAAGCCGTTTCGCGTGTTCGAAAATGCTAGCCGTCAGCCCTGGTTCGACGGGAAGTGTAAAACCGCAAAGTACATGATCAGAAATTGTCTGAGTTAAAAGGAAGATTTTCAAGCCTAAACTCGTTCAGGAATATTTGAAACTGAAATTAGAATATAAACTGATTCGGGAGAAGAAAGAGTCAGAGCATGACAAGGAGGTACAGGAGTATATCCAAAGAGGATAACTCGGAAGAATTTTTGAAAAATATTAAACAAATTACACGCAAAAGGACTACGAAGGGGAAATAAAATATTGAAACAGTGGAGAGTTTTTATTCGGAACTCTATCCTTTTCAAGATTCAGGGACTGACTTGTGCCAAAGTGGTGATTTCTCGGTGTTTTCTGGTACACATCATCTCCACATGGGCGAGCCAATACCCTTGGCTGAGTTGAATAAGGCTTCTTTCTTTTAAAAGTGGGAAAGTAGCTGGAGTGAATGGAATTATTTATGAAATATATAGAAATTTACCTGATTGTTGGCCTGTGAAAATATTTTATTTCCTTAATGTTATTCTGGAGTGTGGTATTATCCCCACGATCCTGGTTAGAATTCGTACTTTAATCTTACATAAAAAGGGCGACAAAAGAAATCCCAAAAATTATCGTGGGAACACAATATTGAAGGTTTTTAACGAGATTTCGGTAAATCGAATGCAGAACTTCGTGGATAATGAGGGTTTGTTACCCGAGAGCCAAAATGATTTTCGTTAAGGAAGAAGTTGTATGGACAACATTTTTGTTTTGTGGAGTGCCATTCCAATCAATATCTAAAGTCACTGTATCAGAATACTTCGTTCTTGGTGAGGGTTGGTGATGAGGATCTAGACCTGTCATTGTGACTGAGAGAATTTTGCAAGGTGATGTCCTTTCGTCCCTACTCTTCTCTCTTACATTTACATGTTAGTTTACATCTTAACTATGTCCCTTGGTGATTGAAGAGGAAACGTAGCGGTGAAAGGGCTCGGCGGACTCCCAAACATCAATGTGCGTTTATGAGTTACTGTGCGAAAATTGCCCAGCTTTCTATGTTGGTAAAGCGGAAACTGTATTGAATCTGTGAATGAACAATCATAGACATTCAGTATTGGTATAAGACCAGGATCTCCCAGTGAGTCGTCATGCAATCACACATGGCGCTCCATTCAACGACTGCTTCGGGATAAAGGTCCTCCGAAACATGAAGCCTGGTGAGAACAAGAGTGAATTGCACCAGTCCGAGAAGGCTCACAGAAATGTCTTAAGAGCTTATGAGCCACCAGGACTCAATATTAGAAGATGAAAATTCCATCCAGTGCAATACATCCCCACGACAACTCCATGGCTCCAGTTTTTCGTGACAACGTAAAATTTCCCAACACCTAATTCATTGTTAGTTCTATATTTGAAAACGGCAAATTAGCGGAAATATTAAAAAATTAGTTTGTGAAGTTACTTGCCGTTTCATTTTTTGTTTCTTAATTTCGCAACAGTGCCGCTCTCGTAGGGCCATTTAAACCACATTATATATATACCATATATATATATATATATATATATATATATATATATATATATATATATATATATATATATATATATATATATATATATGCAGAATGCCAGTCGAAGAACTGTGTCTATCAGCTGATATGCAAGAAATGCGAAAATGGACCAGCTTTTTACGTAGGAAAAGCCACAACCCTGAATTTGCGTATGAACAATCACAGGGCCTCAGTTCATCAACCCAGAGCACTTCCAGTTAAAGTCCATGCACGATCTCATGATGCATCTTTTGATGAGTGCTTTGGAGTGAAAGTGTTGCGAAAAATGCCAGATGCGGCCAATGATCGTCTGTTGCAACAATCGGAAAGGGCTCACCGGTGGGTACTTGGAGCAAACCGACCACCTGGCCTCAATTTGAATGATTGAAAATGACGCCTACTACAATCACGGCCATGGGATTCATTGATTACGATTCAAGCTACCAGGGACCACCTACGAAAGTTAAATTTACTTCTCTATTCTGTGAACAAGATTTTTCGAAATATCAGAAACAATTCTTTCGTTCTATATATCTGTCTAAATTTTTTTTCCAACAAATAATTATATATATATATATATATATATATATATATATATATATATATATATATATATATAAGTTTATGTTTTTAATTCTGACTGACTTGAACCCTCCAATTTCACTCTTTATGCTCGATGATAATTGATACTGAGGATTAAAGACCAACTAGGGCTTAAATGTTATTTAGGTAATAATAAACCAACAGTTGGTTCTAAGAATAATATACAAACATTCCACAGTTTTCTGGAAGTTTTTCACCTCAAATACTTTTACTAGTTAAGACTTTCTGTAGGAGAGCACTGTTTTTGTCTTCCATACAATTTATTGAAGTGCTTGTGAACGGAAAACCTCACAAATAAATTGCTGACTAGAGAGGAAAATAATGGCTGTTAGTAACAAAGATAGCGCCTCACCCGCGACAAATTGAATAGAAACCTCTCTCCCTCATCGTCCGCTTGAGTCTGAGTGGCTGACAAGTTAACAAGTCCACAATGACAGACCGCCAACCGGAGGATTCCGGCTGGAGACAAATTGGTTGAGCTTCAATTGACTTTTAGTTGCCTGAAGAGTGAATTCAACCCTCTGCTAGCCGCCCACTCACGGCGCACCTTCTCTTTTCCCTCTTCGTAGCATTCGAAACTTCTTTCCCATCCCACAATTCATGAATAACACAGCGTATGCTGATCCCAAACTTCACCTTTAGTTTGTTGCCCTATAAAAAAATGTGTATGCAATCGCTACCCAACCCTCAGTACAAATTACGAGATCGACCAATTGATATTAGAAAACTTATGATAAACCCGGTTTTAGAAAGAATTGCATTAGAATCGCATCACTGATACGATCTTCGTAATATCGAAGGCAACTGTAGTTATTTGGTTTACTAGTTTAAAAAAAAAATCACCAACTACAGATGGACTAGCAATGGTAAGGTCTCATTGTAAAGGGCTCCAAGGTCAATCTCATGTACGTGCAAGATGATAAATTATAAGGGATGCACATGAGTCTGCTGGTGTGTATAAGAAGCTTGTCTGCAATGTTCGGCTATCTGTAAATCTTGGCGAGTATCTTAGTGTGAAGATATGGCAACATACTCCGCAAACATCGGTAAAGATTGAAAGGACGATCACTTTCAGTCATTATTCGCAGCAGACAACAAAGAAGACATGGAAGTCGAAAAGAATGTACCGCCCGAACCATCTGTTGAACCAGGTCCTTCAAGATGGAATGAGACATGTAAGGTGAGTGGAAAATGTCAGTATAGCCCATATTCTCGTGACGTAACGCGTGGAGTAAGTTTGTATTTCCGCCAAAGCCGCCATGTTCTGACAGATGTCATTAAATTGCACCTCACCATGAATACCGAGACTAAGGTCTCTATTTTCAATATTGAAAACCCAGTGCCTCCAGCAGTGGAGACACCCAAGAATGACCAGATCCCCTCACCGTGAGAGCAGCGGTGCAAACAATTAATTTCCTTTAAACATTGGAAAAGGAATCGCCGATTATTTAGTCATCAATTGTGTGACCCCACTGAACAACCAGATGCCGTTCTAAAAGCCAAACGATTCAGAACCTTTGGGACCCTTGACTCAGGGGAGATTGTATCGGTAAACGACCTTGAGGGGAGAATTCTCAGTCTGGTGGAGGATGGGGATTGGCTCCAGAACCTATAGGTGAACGATTTCTGTGCGATTAAAATGGCGGAAATTCCATTTCCCTACCAACGGCTCGGTTGTACGTGAAAATCATCCGTCACACATTTCGTTCCCATCCCGCGTTCCATTTTCGGCTAGTTAGTCCATGGCTAAAACACATTCTGTGTTAAAAGTGTTTTTCGTCCAAATGCAAGTAAACACTCACGCCAACAGTGTGAGAAAAGCCTTATATCCTCCCGTTAATATTAGATCGCACCGTGACCAAGTCCTGATACCTTTTGGAGAAAGATTATGTCCAACAAAACTTATAGGAGTTAGAGGGAGCTCCTGTTAAATTTGATTTTTGAACTTGAGTGCATTTCCATGTCTACCCCTCAATTGATTACTGGTCTGCAGTTCATGGATCCGCAAGACAGTACTTATATGATAGGATAGGATATACAGGATATGCAGTTTATGTATCAGTATTTTCAGAAACTTAATTTTTTTTTTTTTTTTTTTTTTTTTTTTCAAAGTTTGAACTGCAGTTGAGGTCCTTAGGAGTTTGTTTTTGAGTATGAATGTGTATTAGGCGTGAAAGAAATTTAACGCTGAATCCGAAAATGTTGACAAAAATTTTAAAAAATGTTGTTTTAAAGTGGAGGAACGTGGGTTTTATGGCAAAATCGTGGTTATCTGAAGAAAAAAATTAAAAAGAAAAAAACTTACCTCGGGAGCAAATTTAGATAGAAACTCGCGGTTGGCGGCTTCCTGCTTTATTTTAAGTCTATTCTTACCCAATTTTTTGTTACACCAAGTGCGAAACACCCTATATATATTCGATATTAAAATCTAAGATTGTGTTCTTTGATGTATGTAACGGAGGGGGTCCCTAAACTTTTCTCGCAAAATTTAACATTTGAAGCCAAATAAATACCTAGCTCATTTCTTTGCAGAGAGGGCACTTTGGCTCCTTTGTGCAGGTCGCTCCAAAATGTCCTTCCCCGATATCTTCCAGACATCGAAAGTGTTTTTTTGTCCTTTTTTCCGTTTTCCCTTTGCGAAAACGTGCCAAGTGGCCGTAGCCGAGAAACCTATAGCAGCTGTATATCTCCACTTATTCTACAGTTTATAAAGCCTACCCCGCTTCTCAGTCTTCATTAGGCTCTCTAGGCCCGCTAGTTTCAATCTAATCGGCAAAAATGGAGTTTACTTATTTTGCATATATCTTTTTAGGACCTTTTCATAATAAGGGGCAACTCTGATCCCAAAAATTGTGATCATAAGTTAAACCTGTTCACTTTCTATTCACACAGATAGGGGACTGTGTTTTCTGAACTGAAAATTGCCTTGTGTAATGATCCTCAGCACAGTGTCCACATACGTTTTTGTCCGTTTTGCATTTAGTGGATATACCTATGTCCATATTCCTGGCACCGGAAAGATCGGGTAATGTCAATGACTCCATGATTCGTTTCTAGACGCCTCAGGGGTTCTCCATTTCATATTTCAGGTTCGTGGGTTGAATAGCAAAAACTAAGACATGCGGCTACTTTAGTCTCTTTTTTTTTTTTTTTTTTGTGACAATATTTTCTGGAATTTTTCACTTTTAGTTCCCGGTAAAAGCGAGTCCCACGCTAAAATAGAGCGGTCACGAGAAATGTCCAAACCAGCTTATTTCTCAAAACAAAATTAATATAAATGGCGAAAAACGACGAAACATAGACCAGGATGACACAACAACCATCAACAATACCATCAACCAATCAATTCAACAAAGTATTAGTTCCACATCTTGTTATTATCGTTATGATAAATTTTCAACATTGAAATTTGATTCCGTGAAAGGGTCATATGTACGTCCTTAGTTCTCTCATTATTTGGTACATTGGCATTATAGGAAGCATGAATGACAATATGGCATTTGATTTTGACGAACCTTTTTCAAGAACCCTATCACCAGCCCAAGACCGTTTTGCTTCGAGCCGTAGAGTTATCAATCACCCCTCTACATAATTGACAGCGATCATCAATCAAACGTACTAATCGACAGAGTTCAGTCGGTATAATGCCGACACTCTCACCGTAAATCATTTCCGACTTGAATATACATGTATGAAACTCTGGGTTGCGGATATTTTCACAACTGGGTGATCGGTTCCTCCGAAGTTTCTCCTCTATTTTAATTGGGTAAGTCTGTTATGTATGTTGATTAAATGAGTTGAGTTCCAGCGGGACGCTAGTCGCGCATTGTAAAGCTATCAATAAACCATTGCAACGAGGCAAGCCGAGCTAAGTAACATAACTTCGGCACAAAATTATCCTCCGCCCGATCTCACCCTGTCGACTCAAACTTAATTTCCTTTGGATATTTTGGGAGGGGCATGCCTTCGGCGTCGCCTGATGCCAAATATGGAACGGTAGATCGATTTTATAATAGAAAAAACGTTGGAAGATGAGAAAAATGCGTATTTTTGAACT
The DNA here is from genome assembly GCA_030762985.1 of Adelphocoris suturalis. Taxonomy (NCBI): domain Eukaryota; kingdom Metazoa; phylum Arthropoda; class Insecta; order Hemiptera; family Miridae; genus Adelphocoris; species Adelphocoris suturalis. The sequence continues at coordinate 40,422,809 of CM061040.1, read as the reverse complement.
TTTTCAATTTTTTCTCGTCTCAACCCCCCCCCCCCTCCCCTCACATCCAATTTTACTAGTCTCTTCAGCAACGATGATGAAATTTGAAACATAGGCTTCATTTTACCAGACAAAGTGCCTTTTGTGGTTTTGGAGCCGTTACGAGCAAGCGCTGATCAACTGAGTGAATTTAATTCTCTCCCGTTCACCCTAGAAAGTGTTAAAAAACTTGATAATGAGACTCCCTGGGATATCCTGATTAGCTTAGAGATCTCAGTCATCTCCTTATTACTCTAGAAAGTTGAAATTTGATAGGAAGATTCTCTGAGTTTAAATGTCTCAGAAATTATGGGCTCTATTCTGGGTAGCTGACTGGCAACATTATCTCCTATTCACCTTAGGGACGTGAAATTTTTAAAAAGCTTCTGTGAGGCATTAAGTGATGAACAACATTACGAGTTCCATCTTGATCAGCCATGTGAGCTGCATTCTTTCCTTCTCGACCTAGGAAAGTTAATGTGGACAGGGAGCCTCGGATAACAAATATGAAAGGAAATGACTGACTCCATCCCGAGCTGCCAGTACATTCCCACCTTTTCCTCCTAGATCACCAAAACTGTGTGATATCCCCAAAGAGACGTTCTGCGTGAAAAAAGATGCCGAGTCATATGATATATGATATCATCCAATTTCGGATTCCGGATTTCGGTTGGGAATAATTTTAACGTACCTAATCAAGGTTATACTGAGTTTGTTATATAATATACTAAGGGGACGCTTAGTTGATTAGGTGCAACTGATTAAGTAACTACGTCTAGGAATTTGATTGCTGAAATTTAAATTAAAACCTTCCGGGGACTACTGGGTGAAAATAATTCTGACCATTTGGGTAAAATGACCCTGTGAAATGACCCGTAGATATGGGTCCGTGCAAGTTTCTATATGATGGCCACTATTTATCATAGTTTGAATTCATTAATAGGTTGTTTCCTAGTGACATTTCTGAACTGAGATTGAGGGGTCAATCAAGGTGCACTTTCTAGTTTATGGACCAAGTAAACAATTCACCGATCCCTGTCACTGCTGGGTCAAACACCTAGCTCTGAGAGGAAAAATTGTTTTGGTAATCTGCCTTCTACTAAGAGACACTCGCATGAAGCAAACATGAAGATATTCCCGAAAAAAACTTGAACACACTTCTGGATAAATTCAACGACATTATGGACTTTAAATTTAATCCTTACGTGCAGATTTAGCTTCTAAGGCCGACGTAGCAGCCCTAACCTCCAAACTTCCGGGAATTCGGAACTAAAAAGTGAACTAAAATACCGTAAAATTGAAATGAACAAATGCGAGAAGAATTTTGGACGTCTTTATGGTTCTGGCCTTCGTAAGAATTTGGTGTTAACTGGATTGACATATCATGATCGAACGATCGAACATCGATTAAGACTTACTGGGGAAGTAACACGTAATTTTCTCTCGCAAGTTCTTGGTGCTTCTCTGATTCAGGCAATAAGCTAGATCGTTCGTTTGTGAAAAGACAGATCCAATGTTCCGCTCCTGGTGAAATTCGTAAATGGATCTGAAGTCGCGTTTATCCTGAGCAAGACCGGACGATAAAAAAATTCTGGTTTTGGGGTAGGCACAGATTGATCAGGTCCCATGAGAGCTACCAGGCGAAAGCTTTTCATAATCCAGTAAAGAAATCATAAAAATTAACCCTAGTATCTAGTTATCCCTAGTTAACTTAACCCTAGTTATCCGGTCTGATTCGTAATTTGTTTTCAATCAGAAATTTACTTGGTCAACAATAACTTGTCTCCTTACGAGGAATGCTGATGGCATTGGTCAGCTGAATCAGACCGTTGGCATAGATAGGAGAGAAACTATTAATACTGTCCGAAATAGCACCCAGGGCTTTAAAGTGGAGCGTACCTACAACTTGAAGATTCAGCCGTCTGTCAAGAGGATCATCGCATTATGTCGATAGATAACATCGATAAAATATGCACTGCCAAATTGTTAGCGTATACTCAATATATGTGGTTTGAAAAATAATTGTTGTTTCCAAACCTCCTTCAAATTAGTACTGAATTAGGATGAAAGTCCGTTTAAAAAAAAAAAAAAAAAAATGTGCTGAAATGAGGATACCCTTCAGAAAAATGCCGTTTTTCCATTAATTTTCATCTTCGTAGGTAGCATACAGAAGATGTTAGGGTCATAGCCTAAATCAGCTGACCATGGCTATGTAGCTTGTCAATGTAACCAAGCAATCCCAAAGAGGCTCCTTTTCGAATTGCACGGTATTATTCAGATAGGAGTTAGCTTGAGAGTTTATGAAATTGATGGCTCGGTACCTTGTCATTCTTAACCTTCTTTTATAATTTTGTCTTTTTATACATTCATTATTAAAATTAGCATCGCCTCTGTCCATTAAGAATCGCAGATGCCATTGATGTAAAATAATAAAATTGTAAAATAAAAGTGAATAAAAATGTATGCCACAAAACGAAGTAATAGGTAAATCAAAATTAATGGTGAAAAGAATGAGAATTATTGATTGTGTAGAAATTCAGGCTCCATAGCATGTCGAGCCTGCTTAATGAGAAGTTCATTTCGTTTCCATTTTGCTTTCACCTTGAAACTCGGCGAAACATTGGAGGAACGTGGATCTCGCTCTATTCCAATCTTCGGCCTCATGGATTGAATAACAAAGAACATAGATCCAGGTCTCACCCAGCTGATCTAGGGGGCACTTAACTTCAAGATTCGTTTCTGGACTCCCAAGAGTTCTTCATTCCATCTTTTAGCTTCATAGTTTGAATAGCGAAGAAATTAACTCCGGAGCCCACTCAGTAGATCTATTCTAAATGTTCCAAGGGGCCTCAATTTCAAATGTCACCTTCATAGATGTTTGACTAAGAAGCTCTCCCGTTCGTATTCAATCAAAAACATTCAAGCAAAATCAAGAATAATAAAATCTTGCGTTTGCGACTAGGTTTGGCTCAATTTCAATTTGAAATCATCAACCGACCTGGCAAGGAAAACGTGAGGGCTGACACCCACTCAAGGTTTGTAGTGCTATATCAAACGATCTATCCTGTCAATTGCACCACTCACTTCACCACCCTTCTATTACCGCACTGGTACATTGGCTATGGTGCAAAACCTTCCATTTTCGGTAGAGAATGTTAGAAGGATTACTTCCTTAAGAACCGAGGCTCACTGGCAAAAAAGCCATGTCACCCTTTGAACGGGTCAACGCCAATTTCAAAAGACTAATACCCTCTAAGACAAGAAACCACTACATTCTGACCATTATCGACGAATTTCCATTTCCTTATGCAGCAAAGATGTCAGCTCTGCAACTGTTATAAGCTGTCTCACAAACTTCTTCTATATTTTCGGAGCTTCAGCATATGTGCACATTCCAGCAAATGAAGGATTTTCCTTCATCTCCCGAGAGCCGATGTCATTCCTAAACTCCAATGGCTTTTGTAGCCAATGAGACTTTTTTTTCTGTAGCTAATTCCTTTACTTTTCGAACTGCCGCCCCTCTCTCCCCTCCCCCCCCCATCCACCCCCATTTTTATATTGATCTTTGCTATAAACCGTAAAATTGTGGGGTCCTTGCGCCATGCATTGATAATTCATTTTTTACTAGTTTAATGATAATTGTAGACCAATGATCTCCATGGAAGGGCTATCTAATACAGAAATAATAAACATACGTGTGATAATTTTCAGCGTTTTCAATTCTTTTTCTATCAGTCACTTTCTTTCCTTCATTCATTCATTTTTTTAGTCATTTTATTTATTTTCTTTAGGCAGGTGACATCGTCCAGTTATGTTTTTCGATGATGCACAATAGACTCAGTTTGATAGGTGATTTTTCATGGACCAGTGTTCTGCGTAGAAGGAATATATAACAGAGAAATAATAAACCTTTGTGTATTAATTATATCCCTTTTGGTTGTACGCTTGTATACCGTCACTTGTCGACCTGTTTTAACATGACTATCGGAAGTCTCTCAAGGAAAGATTTCATACGGTCTAGTAAAGTTAATAGACTCCATTCCCTTCAGCACTTGTACTCTGAAAACGAATCCTTTCGTTTTATTTATAAAGAAATTCTCCGCCGAACAGCCGCTGCTTCTCGAGGCGGAGAATCTCTTTAATTGGAATTCCAAAGCCTCCAATTCTTGGGAACACACATCATGGGTCTCGCCGTTTACAGATCTCCTCATGATTGATCTCACGTTCGGAAAGTTGATCATTGAGCTTCATGATGGGCCTAATAAACGTTGGGGTACGTTCACATTCGTCCCCTCTTTTGGCATTTGTTGATTTGTGCAGTTGAGACTCATACTTTTTCGGACGTTGATTGAAATGGGTTATTTCGTGATAGTGAATACCAGCACTATCATCATATTACCTTCCACCATAGTGGTAGTCAATTTTATTTGATCACCTATTTAGATACCTATCTTATGTAACGTTATTTACGACGTATGATATTATGTCTCCCTGAGAAGGAAATTACCCATCCACCTGACTTCGATTGTCATTCACGATTAGCCAAGAGGACTTAAAGAAGAGACTCCTACATAATATTATTAGTTCACATATGCTCACATGATTCTGTTGCATTACTCACTTTTGTAATTTTGCGTTTGACGGAATACCTATTTAGAACTGTGTAGATATTGATTCTGATATTTCTATTCAACTAATCGAGTAGATACTCGACATACCTAATACACGTCGGACTCTTGGCGTGGGAATGAGAGATGAAACACAGTTTTGTGTGTAGAGTTACACTCTTTTCAACTCTTTTGAAACGACCAAACGACACCAGTTCGCTCTAGTGGAGGTTCGGAGAACCAGTGGTACCAGTTGTTTTGTGTGTGATCAGTTGTTTTGTGTGTGTGCCCACCCCCCCACCCTTATAGGAGACACTCGACATACCTAATACACGTCGGACTCTTGGCGTGGGAATGAGAGATGAAACACAGTTTTGTGTGTAGAGTTACACGCTTTTCAACTCTTTTGAAACGACGCCAGTTCGCTCTAGTGGAGATAGTGAAGGATATCAGCTATAGGTACCAACAGATTATCTAATACAGATTCTTCTTAGGATACCCGAGTAAGTAACTCTATTATTTAAGCTAGCGCCGGATTATTCTAATACGACCTCGCTCTCGGTTCTGTTGTGGGAGGAACCCCTTTTCTGTTCACTCACAGTCCTCCATAAACTAAAAGTGTGAAGGAGTGTGAGTATAGCTGAGAATGGTTTGGCTAGGTAAATCTCCAGTTGTTGAATGGTAAGAATTTGGGCAGAGCTACGACGGAAATTCAGTTTCTGTTTCAGTTTGTTGAATCTGTCAAGCGAACCGGGCGGATCGCGAGTAGGTAAGGTGCGTTTGTAAGTAAAAAGGTGGGTGATCTGCCTGGGGTGTGAAAGTTAAAGGGCTTGCGCAAGCTGTTCAAAATTCCCACTGATGAGAAAGGTGAGAAAGTAATTCCGAGTATGCGAAAGATGAGGTTTGACAGATATAAAAGAGCATTACTACGAAAGGACACGGTACCAAGAATGAATTTGTGAAAGCTGTGAATATAAGGCAGGTAGGTAAATGCATTTAAACACAAGAGTTGTTTTTCTTCTTGTGTTGGGTAGTATATTTTCTATTTAAGTGAAGGATTATGTCCACGGATAATTGATATAAACTTGTAGAAGAACTCTATAGTGGATCGGTTCTATTTATTTGTTGTATAATTCTGTGTTGTATATTGGATGTCTCTGTAAGTAATTACCTATATTTTAATTTATTGTGTGAGGAGACTCTTACTTAGGTAGGTCTCAACATACGTAGCATGATTTTAATTTTTTGTATGAGGTGACTCTTACCTAGGTAGGGTAGAATACACATATTTAGAATGATGGAAACGTCACTAAACAATAAACAAAAAATTGAATCAAACTAGCCTCCATCAGGTGGGGCTTTTGTTAGGAATTCTCACCAAGATCTGTTGTGTTTCAAATTAGGATTCTCATACAGATCATAGGACAAAGTAGGATATTCATAGATCATCCAGGCAATATGCCAAAGAAATACGAATATGAAAGGACTAAGAATTAGAAACACTAGGAATGTCTCATGTATTGTTTATGTTTTACTATAGGGTATAGTTGTTTCAGAAAGTGTTTAAAAGCCTAAGAAGAAAAAACATGTTGTAGTGTGACAAAAAATTTGTTTCAAGAATTTTCGTTATCATGGTAATGCACGTACAGCGAAAGGTCCGTATAATCCCAATGCGGACATTAGGAGAATGAAGCGAAAGTCAATGGTTTCTCACTTGCTCTCACCATGCTGTGTGTAGCATGGCCCATAATTAGTATTTCCTGAGTATGAGATTTGACTTAAGAACTATGCGTAGGTAAATAAGGAAGCATCCGAGCTTTGAATAGCTGTGGAGGTTGTGGGCCGACAGTAAAGGTAAGGGGCTTGCGCTAATTTTTCTGTGAATCACTAAGTTGAGATGATGTTTCTCTTGGAAAGTAAGGAGGTGGCAAGGATGTTGAATCCGCACTCAGGGTGTACCCACAATGCTCTGAGGTTGATCAGCTTAGCGATTCGAGGCGCTAACTGTAGGTACTTATGAAAAATAGGTACCTACTTACTTTTAATGCTTTAATATGAAAGAAATAATTTTTCTGAAAATTTGTGTTTACTGAAAAATAATGCTAGCATTTTCGAGGTGTTGTGATATCGTCTACTGCAGTCAGTTGGTTGAACCATGCATGTATGATTGGTGTAAGAGAGGAGATCTTTGTTTCTCATTCTTTCTCTTTAAACTGAGTGAATGTTTCTTCACAGTGAATTTATTAACACAGAATGTGTTTTAGCCATGGACTAACTAGCCGAAAATGGAACGCGGGATGGGAACGAAATGTGTGACGGATGAATCTCACGTACAACCGAGCCGTTGGTAGGGAAATGGAATTTCCGCCATTTTAATCGCACAGAAATCGTTCACCATTCGTTGGAAAGCTCTTGATTTATCACGAATTTATTTTTCGTATTTTTTTTTCGTAGTTTCAAACTATAACTATATAAATTGATGTTATAAATGAATAGTAAACAATGACGCTTGTTTGGTTGTCACTTGGTTGCGCGACAACGCAAACACATTCTGTGTTTCAATAATTTCGTCCGAAGTATGTAAATAGAGGTAACCGGGGGTCCAGGGGGCTTGCCCCCTGGCGAGGCGCGGAGCGCCGAGTTTTCTTCTGTTTTTGTTAGATACTAATGGAAATGTTCAGTTAATCACTAGGTAATTGCATCTTACTAGGGATAAAACTCAATCAAATAGGTTTGCAGAACATTTGGCCTGTTGTCTCAATTTTGAGTATTAAAAGGTTAAATTAGGTTACATCAGTTTACAAACTAGAGGTAACTGATATAGGTAGGTACTATTAAAAGTATGAATGTATTGATGGCAACAATTTTTCAGGGTACATACGGTTATGAACCCTACTTTAGAGAGAGATATGGCTTGTGTGAGGCTTCGAGAGGTGACTTTAAGGAAAAGAATAGTATTCCCTTTCATGTCTGTGGTACAGAATTTGAAAGAGTATTTTGACGAGAAGGTTCAACAGCAGGTTGACAGATATCAGAAATTACTTGGTGGCCTAGATTTGTCCGCTCCACTGAGAGATATTTTTGAAGAGGTCGATTATCATGATGAACTACTATCAGGTGAACGATGCGAAAGTAAAGAAAGAAGCGAAAGATGCGAACGTGAAGAAAGAAGCGAAAGTTGCGAACGTGAAGAAAGAAGCGAACGATGCGAACGTCCAAAAACTAGCGAAAGTTTCAGTGGTCCAGTGGGAAAGGGGCAGTTATGCTACAATAATATAAATTTGAAATTCAAACTGCAATCTGGAGACAACAAGCTGATGCCGGACCCAGACTATCTTCCACGCACTCGAAAAGGCATGCGGCGTGTACCTATAAAAGAAAAAAGTTGAAGATTAAGAAAGCTTCTGTGAATACTGCCTTTGAAGTGGATCCGGATACTGAAACCCTTCCACTTGAGCAACAAATGGTTTGGACATCAACAGACGGAGAGAAGGAAGATGAGGAACAATCATATGCCGGAATGGCCAATGCAGACTCTGATGTTAACAGCTATCATCCATCGGAAGTCAGCTCAACCATATCCCTTGAAGATAAGCAACATAATGTGAGACGTTTACGCTAGTGGAGCTACAGATCATGTTTTCAACGATGCAAGTATATTTGTAAATTCAAAATATCTTCCTAAGCCTCGTTATGTCAAATGTGCAAATATCGCGGCAGACCTTGTTATTCGACAAGTGGGTGATGTCATCGTACATAACCCGGAAACTGAGAAATTGGGGTGTTTGACAAACTTTTTGTATGCTCCAACAGCTGTCAAAAATCTTTTCTCGTTGCGCGAAATTCTCCATGATGATGTTCAAGCCAAGTTCGATAATACCAATTTAGTTATCGAAGATTGGAGTACCGGAGAGTTAGTAAAACTGGAATATTTTTATGGTTGTTTTTGGTGGGTGGAGTTTGGCTTGCCACTCTATGGTGGCTCACCCTCATTACAAGCCTCAGTGTGTACAGTCGAATACAAAACCATCTTGGTTTTAAAAAAGGGTAGTACAGGTACTCTCAGCATTACACAGTCTGAGGTTGGGGCTGTAGCATCTTTTGGTTATTATTATTATTAATTTCATATGATTTGTTTGTATCGGTATGTTTGTATCGAATTGAATTCGGTAACTAATGAAAAGTGCAGGCTTCATTCGAATCTCGTACGGTTCATTCGTAGTTCATAAATATTATTATACGGAGTCATCTAAAACTGGTGACACCGACGTGATCTTTTTGGCCAATATGGAAAATCAGAATATTCCCACAAGCAATGAGAACAATGTAGGGTATTCCAGAGAAATTACCCGTAATATCCATTTCATCGCACCGCCTTTTTGGAAAGCCAATGTTTTGATCTGGTTTGGCCAATGTGAGTCCCAGTTTCGAATCAAGAACATTTCCAATGACCAAGACCGATTTGATTGTATAATAGGAGCAATCGATTCTAGTATCCTGTCTCAAGTGAGTGATCTCGTCATCACACCGCCAGCACAAAACAAGTATCAGACACTGAAAAACAGAATCATTGACTCGTTTACCGACTCCGAAGACAAGAGGTTGCAGCGTTTGTTGAAGGAAACGACATTACGGGATCGAAGACCCAGCCAGCTACTGCGAGAGATGACCGAGTTAGCCAATAACAAAGTGAGCGATTCAATTCTCAAATCTTTATGGCTACAACAACTTCCGGCGAACACGAGAGCAATTCTATCAGTAAGCTCAGATGCTAGCTTAGAAACTTTAGTACCGCTAGCTGATAAGATTATGGAACTTTAGTACCGCTAGCTGATAAGATTATGAAACTCTAAATCTGAATGTGCATCAATAAATGCCGAGCAAAACCGGCCTAGCCCATCTAGTTCCGAGCGATCTAGTTGTAATCAAGTATATGACGATCTAGCCAATAAGATAGATGCATTAACTCGTAAATTCGATGCTCTAGAAGCCGCACAATTTAGAAACACCAGACGTTCACGATCGCGATCTCGACCTAGAGCTAAGCTTTTCTCTAGGGACAGCCAAGTAGCAGCAGGTACCTGGCGATGCAGATTCCATTTCCGGTATGGAGATGAGGCCCGCAAATGTGAACCCCCATGTTGTTATTTCAAGTCAGTTAAGCCATCGGAAAACCAGTAGGCCAATCGTTAGATGCGGCGAGCGATGCAGGCCAACTAGGTAGCCTAGGCCGCCTTTTCATACAAGATAAGAGTTCTAAGAAAATTTTTCTTGTAGATTCCGGTGCTGATGTTAGCGTAGTTCCTCCTATAGCAGCAGACAGGAAACGCACTTCCAAGTACCACCTTTACGCAGCGAATGGCACTGAGATAAATACCTATGGCACATCACTTCTCTTAGTTGATTTAGGGCTCCGTCGAGCATTTCACTGGCCATTTGTCATTGCTGAAGTTTCGAAACCGATAATTGGAGCAGACTTCCTGGCTCATTATGCTCTTCTAGTAGATTTGAAGCGTCGATGCTTGCACGATTCTCTCACTTCTTTCTCAGCTATTGGTCGACTGTCTCGATCCAATCTGCCAGTAATAACTACTATAGGGGCGAATTCATCTTACCATTCACTTCTTGCAGAGTTCAAGGATATCACGAGGCCATCGTTTACTGCAGTTAAACGCAAACATAACGTTGTCCATCACATCCTTACTTCAGGTCCTCCTATAGCTGCTAAATACCGTCGTCTTGATGCAGTGAAGTATGCAATTGCGAAAAAAGAGTTCGACTACATGGTAACTCAAGGCATTTGTCGTCCCTCCAAAAGTCCTTGGGCAAGCCCATTGCATATGGTGTCTAAAAAGACTGGAGATAAGAGGCCATGTGGGGATTGCCGCGCTCTTAATCGAGTTACGGTTCCTGACCGATACCCACTGCCAAATATCCAGGATATGGCTCAGGACCTCCATGGTAAGACTATCTTTTCAAAGATAAACCTACTCAAAGCTTACCATCAGATTCCTATGGTTCCTGAGGATATTGAGAAAACTGCCATCATAACTCCTTTCGGCCTTTTTGAGTTTCCTTACATGACCTTCGGTTTGTGCAATGCAGCTCAGATCTTTCAGTGGTTTGTCAACAAACTGACGCGAGGTTTGAAAAACGTTAGGGCATACCTTGATGATTGCTTGGTAGCTAGTTCTTCCCAGGAAGAGCATTTAAGGGACCTCAGAGAAGTCTTCCAACGATTCAGAGGTTCAATTTTTACCGTCGTTTTGTTCCAAAAGCTGCAGGTCATCTATCCTCTCTCACTAACTATCTCAAAGGACACATGGGGAGAGAAAATTCGAAAATTCAATGGACCCCAGAAACGCGAAATGCATTTGAGCAATGCAAGGCAGAACTACAGGTAGCGATGATGTTGGCTCATCCCCGTTCAAATGTACCCTGGTCGGTCATGGTGAACGCATCAAATGTAGCAATAGGGGGCAGTGTTCAGCAGCGGGTAGATGGAGTTTGGCAGCCACTCAGTTTCTTTTCACGAACCTTATCACCCACTGAACAAAAATACAGTGCCTACGACAGAGAGCTACTAGCTGCACATGATTGTATTAGGTATTTCAAACATTTACTGGAAGGCAGAGTTTTCACACTGTACACAGACCATAAACCTCTTACATATGCATTCCATCAAAAACTTGACAAAGCAGCTCAGACAACTTGATTACATTAGCCGATTCACGACTGACATTCAACATATATCAGGAAAGGACAATGTAGTCGCCGACTGCTTATCTCGTATTGAAGAAATTTCCTCCTCCTCAATAGATTACGCGAAAGTGGCTGAAGAACAGAGTAGAGGAGATCTTCCAAATGATTCCTCCTACAGTGGAAACGCATTCAATTTGCTGATTCGAATGCGGCTGTCTATTGCGATGTCTCGGCAGGTTTCGTCCGACCCTATATTCCACCTTGTTTTCGACGTCAAGCATTTGATACAGTTCATAGATTGTCGCAGCCCGGTAATAGAGCCACCCATAAATTGCTGAGCCAAAGGTTCATCTGGCCCTCTATGGCCAAAGACTGTAAAGAGTGGGTTCGATCATGCAATAGCTGTCAGCGAAATAAAGTACAAAGACATACCATTAGCCCTTTGGGAGAATTTCAACCACCCAGTGATCGTTTTTCGCATGTACATGTGGATTTGGTTGGTCCTTTAGTGCCATCGCAGGGATACACGTACGTTTTGACCTGTATTGACCGTTTCACCCGCTGGCCTGAGGTGATACCCCTTACGGGCTGTAAAGCTGAAACAGTCGCCCAAGCTTTCTGTGCCCATTGGGTTAGTCGATTCGGCGTCCCATGTCATATAACGTCTGACAGAGGTCGTCAGTTTGATAGTTCCCTCTTCCGAAAGCTCACATCTATACTGGGGATAACTCATAACTTCACCTCAGCGTATAACCCTAAAGCTAATGGGATGGTTGAACGCCTGCACAGACAGCTGAAAGCAGCCATCAGGTGCCATGACACTGAACATTGGGTTAGTGTGCTTCCCCTTGTTGTGCTTGGAATACGTTGTTCCTTGAAAATAGATCTAGGATGCAGTGCAGCCGAACTGGTATATGGTACTACCTTGAGACTCCCAAATGAATTTTTTGATAGTAAAATTGATTCGTCCCCAACCCACGAATTTGTGTCGAGCTTGAGGCGAACAATGGACCAGCTACGCACCCAGCCTATCCGTTGGCATTCCAAGGCAGCAGTGTTTGTTCATAAAGAACTTCAAACCTGCACTCATGTCTTTCTTCGCCTCCATATGACGGTCCTTATGAAGTGAAGGGGCGCCAAGATAAAACCTTCACGATACTGGTCAAAGGAAAGGAAATTTCGGTTCCCATCGACCGCCATAAGCCAGCCTTTGTGGCCGCCGAGAATCCCTCAAAAGACATCACACCAGCGCCACTGGAAGCTCACACAGAAACCTATACACAGTCAGAACCCCCAACAACCTCCCCTGTACATTCACTTCCAAGTTACTCTACACAGCCCTCAAGCCCACAGCACCAAAGTAATCGACCAGGACCATACAGGACAAGGTCAGGAAGAATTGTTAGGTTTCCCACCAAGTTTGCAAGTTTCCATTGTTATTAGGGAGGGGAGTGTTTGTAGCATCTTTTGGTTATTATTATTAATTATTATTTTAATTATGATTTGTTTGTATCGGTTTGTTTGTATCGAATTGAATTCGGTAACTAATAAAAAGTGCAGTCTTCATTCAAATCTCGTACGGTTCATTCGTAGTTCATAAATATTATTATACGGAGTCATCTAAAGGGCTACCTCCTCACTTGGACATGGGAGCTCTAACACTTCACATGCTTCTTCTTCGACCTCAGGGCGAAAGTTCTCCTTAAAACGTCCCTGTCCTTTAGCAGATAAGGAGAAGGGAGGGAGGTAGAAGGCTATGTTCTGGGACAGAGGACCAAATTCCTCCAATGACCATCAGGCTCCGACACATTCACTAAGAGAAAATGCAGGTTTGCAGTGGCACTTCAGATTAAATCATATGTCGAAAAAATACTTAGAGATAGTTGCAAAGTCCCCCCCCCCCTCCCCCGAGTTGAAGGGTGTAAAATTCAATGAGGACATTCTAGAATGTGCCGATTGCAAAAAAGCAAAAGCAAAACGTAACCCTTGCCTTGAAAAACGCCATCGAACAAATATAGTTTTTGACAGAGTCTACAACGACCTCCTTGGCCCCTTAAAACCCTTTGCATACTACCAACCGATACATTGTCACCTTTGTAGATGACGCAAGTAGGTACGCAGTGGCCAGTGAAATTGCTGACAGAACTCAAGTAGACTTTGCATTGAAAAAATTTCTCCAAGAAATTAGGAAACTCTTAGGACTTCGAACAAAAATAGCTGAATTAAGAACAGATACAGGGACAGAATATAAGACTGCAGCTCTAAAACAACTACTAAACCAAGAAAGTATAGTCCATATTAAAAGTGAACCGGTAAGACTTCAACATATTGCACCAGCAGAAAGATTAAACGTAGAAATACCTGATAAAGTAAAGGTAAACTTGATATCATCAGGCTTACCTAGCTATTTGTTGGCATTTACTCTGAGGCATGTCCAACACATTCAAAATAGATCCCCAAATGCTTCTGACAATTTTATATCTCCTTTTGAAGTCGTATTCAAAATTCCTCCTTCCTTAAAACTCATTAGAAGGTTTGGATGTGAATATTATGTCTTGGACAATCATGCAAAATTCAAACCTAAATTTTCCCCTAGAGCCGGATTTGCTTTTCTGCTCGAGTGTGAGGATACTGGCTACACCTTGTTTGACGCAGAAAAGAAAACAATATCAGATCAAAGCATGTCAGCTTTATCGAGTCAAGGATAATTGCAGATTTTACCCTAATTCATGCCAACGAAACAATTTTCCCGAAATTAGAAATGGAACCTAAACGCTCTTTGTATGAACATACGCCCGAGACTGAATCCCCACCTAAATAAACCAATGATGGCATTTTTGAGGGGGAATTTGAACCGGAAATTGTACACAATTCTGAAAACCCAGCTTCCCTAACAGATCAAACTAGAGTGGGAGAGACTAATCTAGGTGGTACAAGTGAGTAGGTATGATTTCTTTGAAAGTGTGAAAGATGAGAATGAAAGTCAATTGGATGGACTGAATGTGATTTTTTTAACGAACGTAGCTTTAAGTGATTTAGGAGAAGAACCGGAAACTTACAAACAAGCCTTAAATATTCTAGAATATAATAATATTCAGAGTATAATATTCCAGAAGCCAAGTTCTGGCTAAAAGCCATAACTGAATGAAGTGTGACACCTGGAAAATTATACCTAGGTCTCAAGTACCTAGGAATGCATCAATAATGAAAGCCCGCTGGGTTCATAGGAAAAGTTGGAACCAGACGGCAGCACCAGATTCCGCAGTAAATTAGTTGTAAAGGGTTTAGGGGACAATAATTCCTATGATATATCCGAGATATATGCGCCAGTTGCCAGGTTGCCTGACGTACGGTTTATATTGATTGTGGCGAATAAATTCGACTTAGATATCATACAATTGGATGTAATAACTGCGTTTCTCAATGGTAAATTTGAAAAACTCGTTTACATGGAGCCCCCAGAAGGTTTAATTGATTATTTATCTGAGAATGAAAACTTTAACCGCAACTATGTATGTGAGGTACCCAAATACGCAAATCCTTAGATGGGCTTGTGGTGTCTCCTAAGAGATGGTATATTAGATTCTTGGGGGCCATCAAATGTATCGGATTCACCTCATACAATTTTCAGCCGTGCTTATTCACCTGGACAGAAGGCCAAATATTACTACTACTAATATGTATGTTGATGATATACTTTTGACTGGCAACTGTAGGTCAAAAATTTCAGAAACCTAGTTTCTACTAAAGAAGCAATTTGAAATTGGGGGAGCCACGTAAATTTCTAGGAATGGACATTGCTCGTGACAGAAGATCACGTAAACTTTACTTACATCAGACAAAACAGATAAAAGGCAATGATTTAGCGTTTTGATCCTACAAGTAGGAAAATTTCTGAAACCCCAATGACACCTGACAAGGCCATTATGACATCAAGCATTACAAACATGACTAATGTACCATATAGGCAGGCCATAGCTTCTCTGTTGTACATTCAAAATGGAACCAGACCCGACATTTTCTTTGCCACTAATCTTCTTAGTAGACGTCAATCTAATCCTTCAATGAAAGATTGGAATATGGTCTTACGCGTATTTCGCTATCTTTCGCGGTTTGTTACAAGGACTTGGGAAACAATGTTGATCAGAGAGCCTAAAATAACGAGTTTAAATCTTGATTTAGGAGGAAAAAGAAGTTTTTCTTCTGTATGTTAAACTACCTTAGTAGACTCAGAATAATACATTTAGTTCTTAAACTAAATCTACGAAATAATACGTAGATAAGTACCAAAATTAATTACTTACCAAAATAATAACACGCTCAAATAATGAAATAACACGCTCTACGCTTCAGTGCCTAGTTTATATCTAGATTTCAAGAGCTAACACATTTTAATTATGTAGACGTTCAATGGTCGTATTACGTATAGCAATAACTGCATACTACAAACACATAGACGTAGCCACCAAACTGCCGAAAGAAAATATTAATATCAAGGACATCTACTTACCTACCCTAACATTCAATATGTAACAAAAACTGATTCCATTGATAGAATAAACTCTTTATCACTGATTTCACATGTATTCAAGAGGTAGCGCTAGTAGATACACGATTTCAATTGGTACTTCACAAGCCAAGTCCTCCAAAGACCGCCCCAAGCCACAATGGTAAGACATTGAATCTCATGATATGTTTTTCAGGTTGAATAAATCAATTTTCATTTCCTAGGTTCCTCACGTTTGCATTGGTTTTGGTAGGTTTGGAATTTGTGCATTCATATCAAAACCCCCCGTATTGCAAGATAATCTATTATGCTTTCTATCCGAGTTGAGAGTTTTCATTGCTTGGAACTGGGGTCTTTGGGCTACACCTACCACGCCTCGAGTTTGCTCATAGTGGGAGTAAGTTTAGGAAATGTGGCCATTTTGATTTTCATATTTTTTATATGCATATTGATTTAATATAGGTACTTATGGTATAATTTATTGTAATCACATAGTCCTATTCAAGTTATGCATTCTTTTTTACTATTATTCAATTTTATAATGAAAAACTATATAAAATCAATAAATGTATAAAATTGTAATAAAATGGTTATTTGCTCCGTCACAAATTTCTTCGTTGTACCTATGTTGAATAGGGGGGATATTGCATCGAATCGTATGCAGTGTCTTCGAAAATATGAGTACTTTAGTATTGACAGTAAATTAAAGCTACAAAATTAAACTTGTGAAAGACACACAAACTGCAAATAGTCAAAATTGATTTTTTACGTAACTAGGTTACCAAGCATAAGTTCCCGCAGAGGCCAATCAACCATTGGTTCCTGGTATTTATTAATCTGTGTTATAAACCGCTGGATTAGCTCTTTTTTAATACACAATAGTGTAATTTGTTGGTTGATCGGTCACGGGAAAAGCAGTTCCACGCTTAGAAAGAAATACCTCGGAAAATAAAATTAATGTATGCTCTTGGGAATGAAAATATGACTGACCGATTTTATATTTTACAACCGAGGATATATTCTCTTCAAAATGAACACATGGGGCTCGTATGGCTCTTTTCTTTCCTGATATCAAGCTTCGTTAAAAACCAATGAAATAATAACAGAATGAGAGTTGATTGACAGAGATCCCCAGACCTCCGTGTCGGTTTTTCAATCTGGCTAATTGATTTTTGGAAAATGAAATATTGCCTTCAGCAAAGGCGGGTGAAGTATTATCAAAAATGTAAATTCCCTTCAATCTCCCATCAGGGACCGGGTGATTAATAATTCAAATCCAACGATTTCCATGGCTACTTCACAGTTTGAAAAGCGATATTTAGATTGAAATTTGAATGGTCTCTATTCTGTATGAAGCGTATTAAGCGATTAAGTTAACGCTCAGTTAAATGCGACTACAACGGACTGTGCAATAGATCAGAGGGGTGAGAGTAGAGAGGCAGTGAAACATGAATGCCCCGCTAATTAAGCTGGGACTCATTCACTACCTTCCTTCTTCATTCGGGCCTTTACAGATGCTTTAGTGCGAATAGGTCTGTTGCATCGACTAATGTGCTGCGATGCCTTCTTCCGCATCCTTTGACCTTTTCCCAACCCCCACCGACAACGGCTGACGGCTTTAATACCTTAAGATTGATGACTTGACGATTCCTTCCGTAAGAAAGCGGTTTCCGGTGTTGAGCCTTTCAACTCTGTTGATTCCTTAAGCTTTGCGGACGCTATATCTGATTTGTTTTCCATTCCGTTTTCTTCTTATCACGTTTGTTTTTCCTCAGGAATATCGGTACTCGCATTTCTCCGCCCCCGGGCCGACAAGTGCGTGGCTATGTTAAATTTGTGTAAAGCACAGGAAAAGGGTTGACTTCAATCAACATTTTGAATCGACATTTGAATATATACTTACATGTTGTAGGTAATTAATTTTCGTGAATATAAAAAATGAGGTACCAGCTTCCCATTTTCACTTCTGAGTTTTGAAGAGATAATATTGGAATTGAAAATTCCCCTCCATAAATCAAGTTTTTTACTACAAGATGTCATATTGTAGTAATGTTTTTGTAGCTATGAAGAATCCCACTTCGCGCCAAAACTTTGTCTGATTTGCCATGTATTTCTTGTGTTCACCAATACGTATCATTACACTCTTCAATAGGTCATGCGCCTATTACTCTAGTGGCGAAGAAAGAACACTGAATAACCAAATATGACGATTAATAATTATTGAATTGAAATTATAACTAACTTTAACTACGATACATGGAGAATCCATGCTGGAGCGACCATGACCCGCGAAGGATTTTGGGAGTATGTGACAGGTGAAAACCCTGCTCCCAACCAAAAGTCCTCTTCTGAGGAAAATTAAAATGGAAGAAAAAGACGCGAAAGAAAAATCCGAGCTAATTCTAACTATATCTTCAAGTGAACTTGTAATACAGTGTTAATGAACCCCTCGATTCCAAACTTTACAGTGAATAAAATTGTCATAAATCAAGAAGATTTGAATAGAAATACAAAACCAAAGGTGTATTTATTACATGCACTGTAAATTTCACCTAGATAAGATAGGAATGAAAATCAATTGACATAACAAAAAATTATCAAATATATGATCAGACATGTGGAAACTATTAGTAGTTCGGAATCGAAGGGTTCATTAACACTGTAGTGCATCCACCCCCAATAATTTTGAATTTTCGAGCCAAAAGGATAATTTCAACATCAAAACGTAAATCTATCTCGTTGGAAGATAGCCTACTTCGTAGTCTGGAAGGCGTTTTGGTCGTGCAATGGTACGTCGAGGGCGCGGTGGAGGTGGCGGACTAGAGCTCCGCTCAGGAGGAGATCCGTTTTCATCACGAAACTCTTGAGAAGGGGAATCTTTTTTGGATTTGGATATTTGAATGGAGAAGTACCTACGACCCTGTCGTTTCGATGCTGATATGGATTCCCCAACAGCATCTAAGAAATGGACTCACTGGCTAAACACCTTTGAAAATTTCTTGGGAACTTTGGAGGATGAACTGGTCTTTGAGATCGATGAGGAAAAAGACAAACTTAAGGTACTTGCCAATTATTTGTCACACGTAGTTTACGAGCTGATCAGCGAGTGCACTACGTACTCTGCTGCTATCGACGCTTTGAATTCCGTTTACATCAAGGCTAAAAATGAAGTTTTCGCCCGTCACCTGCTCTCTACTCATAAGCAACAAGCAAGAGAAAGTGTTGATCAATTTGTTAAGAAACTACGACTATTAAGTAAAGACTGTGAATTTAGAAATGTAAGTGCTCTAGAGCATAAGGAAGAATATATTTGTGATGACCTTATTAGCGGTCTTTCTTCTCCATACTTTCGACAAAGGCTTCTCGAAAATACCAAACTCGCACTAGATGACGCCATTAAGCAGGCCAAGGG
Organism: Adelphocoris suturalis; assembly: GCA_030762985.1. Taxonomy (NCBI): domain Eukaryota; kingdom Metazoa; phylum Arthropoda; class Insecta; order Hemiptera; family Miridae; genus Adelphocoris; species Adelphocoris suturalis. Next base: position 40,403,563 of record CM061040.1, on the reverse strand, counting down.
ACTTGAAATGGCAAAAGAACATTCTGACGCTCTCAACCCACTTCTCACTTTATAAACGCGGAATCTTTACCTCAAACTTCCTCAAGTTCTAGCCCTGATGATTTCGATAATTCGGTTCCCGAGATTTTAGCTGATACACAACGCTGACCTTGGAAATGCTTTTTCTGTGGAGGTAAAGAGAGGCATCTTAAAACGTCTTGCCCTTCTCGCAAAAAATGTGTTCCAGATGTAAAAAAGTCGGTCACTCGCCTTCAGTCTGTTTATCGAAGAAAAATATCACAGCATCTTCAGTAATCCTAGGCATTATTAACACTACTGGAATATTGCGGAGAGCAGTTGTCAAAATTAAAGTCAAAGGTCAATTGTCTAGTAGATACTGGGAGTTCAAGTAGTTTTGCTGACCAATCATTCATAAATCGGCTCAAAATAGCATCCATATTTTTTTCCTGTAAGTTTTCAAGTATCTATGGCAACGACCTCTCTTAGTGCTGACAGTTTCGCATTCGTAGACCTGAACATTCGAGGCCACTTCTACCCAAAATTCAGAATTGCAATTCTGAAGAACTTATGCGCTGACATTTTGATAGGGCATGATCTGATGAGGAATCATGCTAGTGTGGAAATTGTTTTTGGTGGACATAAACCCACACTTTCTGTTTGTGCTGGGGCTAAAGCTAAAATTGAACCCCCATCACTGTTCTCTAATTTGCGGCCTAATTGTTAACCTTTAGCTATAAAATCTAGGCGGTATAGTCAAGATGATTCGGAATTTATCAACACGGAAATAAAAAATAAATAAAAAGATTTCGGAGGGTACTATCGAAGAAAGTCGTTCTCCTTGGCGGGCACAAGTCCTCGTAGTTGATAGTGAATTTCGTAAAAAGCGCCTAGTCATTGACTATTTGCGAACAATTAATAATCGCTTTACTTTTCTTGACACCTACCCCTTGCCCAGAATTGACGTGCTGGTAGAAAGTTGCTCAGTATGCAGTCTATAGCACTATTGATCTTAAATCGCCCAATCACCAAATTGAAATTTTACCAAATGAAAGACATTTCACAGGTTTCGAAGCATGTGGTAAGCTATTCCAATTTACCAGGACCCCGTTCGGAGTAACGAATGGAGTCCCCGCTTTTCAGAGAGTCATTGATGATGTCATCTTTCGCAAAACCCTAACAGGAACTTACGCTTACATCGATGATATTACTGTCTGCGGGAAAAACGAACAAGATCAGCCAGCAATCACCAATCATGCTATGAACTTGAATAAAACGTTAATGGCCTTAGATAAATACGGTCCTATTATCAACAAACAAACAAATAAATTCGGTCAAACATCCATCAAACTTTTAGGACATCTTGTGTCACATAAAGAAATTCGCCCTGACCCTGAAAGACTTAATGCACTCCTAAATCTTCCAGCGCATTTGAACAAAAAGTCTTCACGGAAAACCCTAGGTCTCTTCGCTCTCTATTCTAAATGGGTACCTCAGTTTTCTGACAAAATTCGGTCTCTTGTCGATAATACCACATTTCCCATGCCAGCTCATAATCTATCATAACGTCGATCTCTCCTGATGAACCCTTGATTGTAGAAACCGATGCATAAAAGTGGCTCTTGCTGCTTTTCTCAGTCAAGGTGGTCGTCCAGTAGCGTTTTTTTTTTTTTTTTTTTTTTTTTTTTCACTTACATTGGGTCCTTCTGAGAAAAATCACTCTACAGTTGAAAGAGAAGCGGCGGCTATCGTGGAATGCTTCAGAAGTTGGAGACACTTCTTATTAGGAAAATATTTCACACTAGTGACGGATCAAAAAGCTCTCTCATTTATTTTCGGCTGGACAACAAAATTTGGCGCTCAATTTAGATATGACTCGATATACCGTCCCGAGAAAGAAAACAACAAATTATCAAACATATGATCAGACATGTGGAAACTATTAATAGTTCGGAATCGAGGGGTTCATCAACACTGTAGTACAGAACTAAAACAAATAAATAATTGTTCCACTACAAAAGAAGTATAGAACACATGGAAGGATATTTACCAAAACGAAGGACAAGTGAGGAAAGAAACAATATTAAAACGTTTAGTGGTACAGAAGACGAAGGAAGCCGACAATATTCGCGAACACCTCAATACATTCATGGATGCAGCTGATAAGTTGAAAGACATGAATATAGACATTAACAACGATTTACTAAGCATCATGATGTTAGACAGCTTAGCACCATTTTACGAAAATTTTAGGATTGCTATTGACAGTCATGACACATTACCTAAGCCAGGAGATCTAATAATAAAAATAATAGAGGAAGCTGATGCCAGGGGTAATGGTGAGACCTGATCATCCAAGGAAGGGTCTTGCTACACTAAAAGACAAAGTAAGCAACATACCGTAAAACATAAACAAAATTATTATTAAAAACCCAAAATAAAGTTCGGAAATTGTGGTAGAACTAATCGCAACACCGAAAAATGTAGGATAAGAAAAAACGAATCCACATTCAAAATTGAAGAATTTTCTTCTAATGTATTACCAGCTGAATATTGGAACTACCTCCCATATGTGCTCTGAAGAGTCGAAGTTCAATTTGATCACACCTTCACACATAGGAGGAGAAAGACTAGCCAACGAACAAACCACTAAAATCTCTGGAAAAGGTTGTTTGCAACTGGATTTGACAGACATAGATAGGTACATTATATATAAGAGAGACATTACTGGTGCCACAATTGAAATCAAACTTGTTATCTGTGGGGAAAATTGCTGACAAGGGTTACACAATTAAATTTTAACGACAAAAGCAGAAATTTATGATAAACAAAACAAGTTGATAGCTACAGCCTATAGGGAAAATGTCTCATAAGTATTACATAAAAGAAGAAATATTTGAGAAATCGAATATAGTAACAAAGGTTCAAGACAGAAATCTAAGATTAAGGCATAACAAGTTAGTACAATTGAAAATAACAGATATGAAACCAGTCAATGAAAAAGAAAAGCTACAAGGTCTACAGTTCGACTCAAACGCACAACTAGGAGTCTGCGAAACTTGTTTAAAAGGAAAAATGACCCACCAACTACCTATTCCCAAATGTATCAAGGGAAGAGGCAAGTGAGAAATTACAGGTAGTTCATCTCGACATGGTTGGTCCTATGAAACGTATAACATCTGGAGGTAACAGGTATTTCGTGACATTTTAGACGAATACTCCAGGTATACGCGAATATATTTTTTGAAACGAAAAAAAAAACGAAATTCCAACAAATTTGAAGTGGTATAAAAATGAAGGCGAAACTTTTACAGACAATAAAATTAAGTTTTTACAAAGTGATAATGGCACAGAATACGTGAACACCGATTTCGACAATTACTTGAAGCACTTCGGTACACAACGACGTATTCCTGCGCCATACACCCCTCAACAAAATGGATTAGCAGAACGAAAAAATAGAATAATACTAGACAAAGCAAGATGCCTATTGCTAGAGGCTAGCGTACCGAATTTCTTATGGACTGAGGCAGTGTACTGTGCTAATAATTTGACAAAACGTTTTCCATCGAAATAAATCGGAAGAACGCCATCAGCAAACCACCTAAAGATTTTTGGTGAAAACCCATTTGTACTTGAAAAAAAAAAGTATTAAATAGAACAGAAAAAAATGAATCCAGAGAAACAGAAGGCATTTTTGTCGGATACTCCGAAGTATCGAAAGCTTATAGAATTTAGATAACTCTAAAATATAAAATAATTATTGATAGAAGCGTGAAAATAATTAATGAACCATACTACACCCAAGAAAGAGAAATAGATTTTTATGAAGATGTGGAAGAAAATGGAAAACTATCCCAGACACCGATGTGCGATCTTAAAATGAAAATAAAACAATCTGAAACTAACAAAAAACACGAAGAAAATTATGAAGACTCAGAGAACGAAAATGACCATAAAACTGAAAATCAAGCTGCCATAAGTTGGGTAATAGATCCTATGTAAACTCAAAGTCCAAACACATAGCCTCCAATTAACACTTCATACGAGATGCCATCGAACGAAAAGACGTCAAACTGAAGTACCTACTGCCCAACGGACGAAATGAATGCAGACATACTCGTAATTTACAAAGGCACACACAGGCCCATCTTTGTATTCAGGAGGAGACTTGGGCTGGATGCAACCGCTTGGGAGGGAGCGTATTGGAATTGAACACTCGTCTCCATAAATTGTTGTTTACAACAAGATGTCACATTGTAGTAATGTTTTGGTTACTATGAACAATTTCCACTTCGCGTTAAAACTTTGTCTGATTTGTCATATAGAAAAATATTAATTATATTTCTTGTGTTTACCACTGCGTATCATGACACTCTTCAATGGATAAATGCTATTTTTAACATTGCAGCGCACTCGGCCCGGGTAAGGAAGTGCGGGGCTATTCCTCAAATCATTACCTACTTTTTCAGTCCTTCACATCCTTGAAAAAAGTTGAAGTATAAGTATTACCCAAACACAAAATGATTATAAATGAAAAAATTAGCCTAATTTTACTCGGAAAACGCTGTAAATAATTAAGCTATGGTTTATTATTTTTATATGGGTATTTAAACAGTCTAAAGTTAGTATATTAAATGTAGCTTCTATGTAAATCAATGGTCCATTATTATTAAACCCAGTCAATAGGTATTATCTAAACTTTATGCATTGTTCTACGCGAAATGATTTACCTCCGTACCTCGCAATTGTTTTCTAGGTGTCACAAAGAGGCTCATCTTATATTTGAGCACCATATTATGTTCATTGAAAAAAAAAAAAAAAAAAAAAAAAAAAAAAAAAACCTACGAGGTCCCTCAGCTGATTAGAGACCACCCATACATACATTGTCATTCTACCTATTCCTGATATCCCAAATGATCCCCCTCCCCCCCCCCCCACCAAAAAAAAATCTGCTCGTTCAAAAGATGCCAAGCTACAAAATGCATGATATAATCCAATTCGACCAAACCAATATTCGTATCGCCGTCTCCTGGGAGTTGGATAGTCCACTCTTGACTTTATTTCATAGGTTTAGGTACTGTGGACGCCGTGACAAACAGTTTACTTGTCACTTGTAAAAAATACTTTTGCTAATATTCTAAACTTTGTTTTCTATAAATTTACTGTTCAAAGTCGTTCCCAGAGCCCTCGGGCTCCGCCGTCACCATTTGTACAGGTAGGAGTAAAATTTAAGTGTGAGTCTTCAAATTGGTATCAAATGGTCCCATGATAAAATCTCGCAGTCATCTATTACAATTTGAAAGGAAGGTCTGTTCTACGGCGTTCCCGAATCCAGTGAGCTCCACCATCACCGTTTGAACAGGTAAGGTTGGGAAGTGTTAATTTAGTGATAAATGGTCCCAGGAAGAGTCCTAACGTCATATATCATGAATTGGCGTAAGGAGGGAACGGGAGTCAAACTGACCATATATATACCAGCTGGAGGTTTGGGGCTTTAATCGTCTAGTATTGTGGAGAGGTCTGACCGAATAATCACACGAGGTTTCACAGAGAGAATACTCTTTGTAGTGAGATTAGCTGTATTTGATTATGGAAGTGTTTCACTGCTTCGTATACGGCCAAGAGTTGGTGGTCAAATGTGGCGTATTTCTTCTGCGTATGTGAGAGTTGTCTTGAGAAGAACCTTAGTGGTTGTAGGGTCGTATTTACTACTTGTTGGAGGCTCGCTCCTATTTCTGTGCCACTGGCATCAGGGAGGAGAATAATTTGAGCGTGTTCTGCTGGGTGTTAGAGCAAGTCTGCAGAAACTAACTGTGGTTTTACTGCCTCGAATGCTGCTTCTGTTTCTGTGCCTCACGGCGCCAGACTGTTATCCTTCTTTTTCGTGTTGTGTAGGGGTCTGTGGGGTGGGGCTTGCGTCAAGGCTGCATGTGGGATGCACTGTCTGTAGAAGTTGACCATTCCTAGGAAACTCCTTCAATCGTAGTAAGATTTTGGAAGTGGATATTCACTGATGATTCTCGTTTTTTCAGGTAGTGGCCGGATTCCTGTAGGTGTGACTTTGTGTCCGAGGAAGGTTACTTCTGTTTGCGCTACTTGGCATTTCGCCGCATTGAGATCCAACCCGAGTTCTGAAAACCCCTTAAGTTCCTCTTGTAAGTGTACTCTGTGCTGTTGGGCGTCTTATAAAGCCAGGAGTAGGTACGTTACGCAGGTAAGCAAAAACGTATGGCAGGCCATGCAGGATGTGTTCCATAAATGGCTGCCAGGTTTGGGCTGCTTTACATAGGCCGAATCCTATTTTTCGGTATTGGTACAACCCAAAGAGGGTGATGATTGCAGTCTTCATGATGTCCTGCTCGTTAATGGGTATATGATGGAGAGACTTTTTGATATATGGTAAAGAATTTTGATCCGTGAACGTGTAAAGGTGCAGAACTTCATACGGGTCCAGAGTAATTCGAATATTGAGATGTCTGTAGTCCCCACAGGCATGTAGGGATCCATCCGGCTTTGAGACTATGTGTAAGGGGCTGGACCACGGTGATTTAGATGGCTCAATCATTCCTGCTTTCAAGAGATTTTCAAATTCTGATTCTGCTGCCTTCAGCTTATCCGTGGTTAGTGGTTTCTCACCGGTGGTCCCTTAATTTCTATGAAGTGGCATAGCCCATGTTCTTATACCGTCTTCTACGGTTTGTATGCTGAAATTTGCTGTTCCGAGGGGGTGGCTGCGAAAAAACCGCAGCATAGGCAGGAAGTTGGAGTTGCGCTGGTGAGGGACGAGTAACTTCTTGTTCCTGAAGTCTGAAAGCAGTCCGTAGTGTATGACAAAATCTGCTCCAATCATGGCCTGTGGAATAGCTGTGATTGTAAATGCCCATGGGTAATGTTTATCTCCGATGTATATGGTAGCTCTTGTAGTACCGTATCAAGTTTTTGGAGTGTTATTTGATGCAATCAGGGCGCCTTGTTGAGGTCTCATTACTCGAAGGATCGTGTTTGGAAGTATGGAAATGCTGTCTATGAGGAAGGGAATTTTGCTCTTCTCACATCGAATGAAGAGGCAACTTGCGGGTTTAGGATTAGCCAGGTCCACCAATACTACTACTTGCGTTTGTTACCCGCAAAGGTGCAGGGTTTTTAGCATTTGAGTGCTGCTTTTCCCCACCGTTCGTGAGATTTGCATGGCCATAGTTTTTGTGGAGTCCATGGTTGATTTCGGTCGCGAGATGATGATCTAGAGAGCCGGCGGGTGTTCCTCCAGTGTGGGGGCTCAGACCGAGTTGGAGATCTGTTCCGTATCCTTCTCGTGAGGTCTTCTATATGTTTTTTGTAGTTTTTCCAACTGGTTTTGAACTCGGAATAGAGTGCTGTCGATGGAGTTGATGTTTGGCTGAGTATGTTCATATATACGGTCCGCTATTGTAGTCAGGGAGTCAAAGTCGGCGTCCGCTTGGGCTGCTAAGAGTTCTCAGATCCGTTGGGGTTGTTGTTTGGTCTAGAAGATTTGTAGTAGGCTCCTTGGAATGGCCGCGTGCCTGGTACTCCGGTAGCGGAGTGCAGCGAGGAGGAGTGAGGGTTTTTGATTTCCCGTAGAAGATGCAGTAAGGAGGTTGTCCAGACATTTTGATTCGCTGTCTCTGTATGTGCGTGAGGGTCTGTGACGCGAAGCGTCATATGGGTTGAAATCTGCGGGTGTGATGTATGAGACTGCTCTGATCACTTTAAGCGGAAGGCTTTCAAAGACTCTGTTGTACTTGGTGTTTTGCGAGCTGGCCTGATCCGCCGCGAATGCCACCTCAAACCATAAGTCCGAATCACTGAACGAAAATTTCTGTAACTTGGTGTTTGCAGCTGTTGTGGTACTCTGCGGTTGTGTGGCTACTGGGTCTACTGTAATTTTGTAATAATTTAGGCGGTTAAAGTTGAAATGAAGTTAAAATACTGTTTGGGAAAATTTTCTTTTTGTTAAAAATATTGTTTGAAAATTAAATTAGGAGATTTTAAATTTGTTTAAAATTTGAATACTAATTTGCACGGTTTTTTGGTGCCACGCAAAACGCACGGGGTCAAAAGTTGTAGGGCCTAGAGTTTACGGGGACCTAGTCCTACGTTATACTGTTTCCTCCAAAATTTGAGGTACTAGTTAATTTTACTTGTACGGAAAGGAAGAAAGCTGGAGACGTTCCCAGAGAACCTTAGTGTCTGCCATCACCATCCAATAGGTAAATTAGGAAATTTACTGTTCAAAGGCATTCCCAGAACCCGTGAGATCCGCCGTCACGGTTTGAACAGGTAAGGTTGGGAGGTGTCAATTTAATGATAAATGGTCCCAGGAAGAGTCCTGCCGTCATCTTTCATAAATAGGCGCTAGGAGGGCGCGGGAGTCAAACTGACCGAATATATACCAGCTGATTGCTTGGGGCTTATATTGTCTAGTATTGTGGAGAGGTTTTACTGAATAATTACACGAGGTTTCACAGAGAGAATACTCGCTAGAACTGCGCCGACCGAATAACTACAGCCCTGGACCGCGGCTTATTTACATTGGTTGAGGTATCCCTCTCTCTTGTCTTCCTTTCGGATGGACGGCTTGAAAGGGGCCACTTAACCCTTCCTTGGGTTCTCCCCGCTGTCTGGTGAACTCTGCGCATGTAACTTTATTATTTGTAATTCTGATTATCAATACATTACTGTTCCAACAAAAAGTAAAATCAAAGTCATAATAAAAACAAAAAAGTACTTACCTATTACATATGTACAAATTAGATGATCGCCGAACAAAGGATAATTTCGATACTTGATCCCAGCAAGCTCAAGCAGTACCTACTTGTCAAGTCTGGTGTATGTTAGTATATGTCGATAGTGAACTTGTAAAACTCCGTAAGTCTGAATTTTCCAAAAATGAGGTTTTGAGCTCCTCTAGTAAAATAGGGGCTTCTGAATCGCTACGCAAAGTATTATTGGCTAAAAACGCGTCATTTCGTCGCTACGGTGATTTGAAATACTCTGTAAGTCTGAGATGTGATTTCAAGGTTATAAGTTCGCGTAAGTCTGCCTGATTCAACGAGTTTTTGACGAGCAACTGGACAGAACAGAGAAAGGTAAGCTTTAATGGTGTTTTCCCGTAGTTTTTGTTAAATTTTTGTATGAACTTTAATGTACCTTAGTTCGTAATATGAAATATATCTACTATTATGTAGTGAACCATGAATAATGTAGAAACTCTGCTGTATTTCGTGAGTCAAGACTTACAGAATTTTATAAACTTGCCACTGTAGACTTACAGGTTTTTACCATGATTTTTCTTGAATTTGAAGGTGAAATGTTAAGTACTAATAGGTGTGTACTTTTCATTTATAACTTTTCATTCAAAATTAATTTGTCTATTTGAAGTTATTCCTTCGATTTGTTTATTGGATTTATGTACGTTTTGAGCAAGTATCAGCACTACATAGTAGAATGGCTGTCCCTTTTCGTTCAAATAATAAAATAGATAAAAATAAATGCATTCAAATTGGTACTTTACATTTATAGGTTTTGGTACTTTTATTCAAAATTTGTTTGTTCAATTCCAGAATTCGTGGATTTTCAAAATGAATACTGGCCGAGATCATTTCAAAAAGGCAGTAAAGAAGCCCTTGTTCCGTCCAAGATATAGATCCGAAATAATGCTGATGAAGCTGGAACAGCAACAGGTAATAGCTTCTACTTCCATTAAAACTCTTGTCGAAAAGGATTATACAATTCGTACTGATTCTCCTGTTGGGCTGATAAGTTCAAAATCCGACCCTTCTCTAGCTGCTGCTATTATAGCTGAGGAAACTTCGATGGAGGATGCAGGAGTAGCATCAATTGAACAAGACTTCATGGCCCTAACAGATGATATGGAAGAACAACTGGGAGGTGATGATCTGCTAGAAAGAGCCACAATATTTTGTAAAGAGTTGAATGAAATAAATGGTGTCGCTGCCTGCAGCTCTACTGAATGCTACCAGAAAGAGATAGACGAAAATGAGTGTTTAGTTTCGAATTTTGAAAAGCTTTCGTCGAATTCGTCATCATCTGAAGAAGAAGTTACAGAAGAACATGGCTCTAGTATCCTATCTTGTGGAAATCTGAATCTGATACCTTCGATTGAAAATGAAGACAATGAGCTTCACATCCAAGATCCAATGGATGTTTCCTCGAGTGGTGAATCTTCAAAAGAAAATTCCTCTTCAATCATGAATTATAGGAATCTTATAGCTAAAAGGAAAAGAGAAGCCGGCGAATCCTATTTTGGGGTTAAAAAGGTGCTCTCGCCAAATGATGATGAGTCCAGTAAAAGGTGGAAGTACGACGTTCCCAGGTCTTCAAGGACTATGAAAGCTCATTGTCAATGCAAGCTGAGTTCTGGAGGCAAAACACTTAAATGTCGTCTCTTTTCTGAAGACCAAAGAAAAGAAATATTCTTTGATTTTTGGAAAAAGAAAAATTGGGACCAAAAGAAAACCTATATTCAAACCTTGGTGGACGTAATTACTCCAAAGGACTTCAAGAATCGAAAGGATATTGGATCCAGCAGAAGACAGTGTTCTCTGAGATACAATCTCAAATTGGAAGGTGTAGGCAATGAAAGAGTTTGCAAAACTTTATTCTTGAACACGCTGGATGTCAGGGATGGGTATGTGTTGTCCTGTGTTGAAAAGCCAGACACACCTGAAGATACCCAAGGCACAGATCAAGACCAAGATGGGGACAATTTGATTATCAATGGAAGAAAAATAAAAATTACAGCTCGGCGTCGTTCTAGCGATATAGAAATGAAAATTAACTTTTTGCGTACGTTCCTAGAATCACTCCCTCGTATGGAATCTCATTACTGTAGGAAAAACACCAAAAAGCTATACTTGGAGTCTTACTACCAGAAAAAAACTGAGGTCTACTACGCTTACGTTAACTTTGCAGAAGAATCAGGTAATGCTATTGTGAGTTTAAAAACGTTCTATACGGAGTTTAAGAACATGAATCTTTCCATTTATACTCCCAGGAAAGACCAATGTGATACGTGTGTCAGTTTCAAAGCCGGGAATTGCTCGAAAGAAGAATATGATCACCATCAGGAAAGGAAGAGAATCTGCCGAGAAGAAAAAGAAGCTGACAACACCGGCCCCAATATTGTGGTGACAGTAGACCTACAGGGAGTACTGATGAGCCCTCGTCAAAACGCTTCAGCTCTCTACTACAAAATGAAGCTCTGTGTCCACAACTTTACGTTTTACAATAACAAAACAAAGGATGTTACGTGCTATTTATGGCATGAGGGAGAAGGAGGAGTATCTTCGAATGAATTCGCCTCAATGACCACAAGTTTCGTGAGAGAATTGGAAGTTGATGAGGGACAAGAAATAATTATCTGGAGTGATGGTTGCGGTTATCAAAACCGATGTGTAAATGTGTCCAACGCCCTTCTCCATGTAAGCCAAGAAAAAAACATAACAATTATTCAAAAATATTTGGAGTGCGGCCATACACAAATGGAATGTGATTCCATTCACTCTAGCGTCGAACGAAAATTGGACGGAAAAGACATTAACGTACCAGCCGATTATATAAATATAATTGAAAGTGCTCGAAGGAAACCCAAACCTTACGTAGTGAAATACTTGGATCACAAGTTTTTCAAAGACTTTTCTCAATTAGGACCGTTTAGTTCCATCAGGCCCGGATATAAGAAAGGAGACCCGACAGTTAACGATATACGAGCCCTTAAGTATTGTCCTTCAGGCAAAATTTATTATAAATTAAGAATGGATGAAGATTGGGTTGAATTAATCAAAAGAAGTAAGAAACCATCAGCCGATGATGGTATTAAACCTCTCTATCACACTGCTCCAAAAATAAATGCTGATAAGTACATTCATTTGCAGCAACTAAAGTCAGTATTGCTTCCAGATTATCATAGTTTTTATGATAACCTACACCATTAAGTTTCAAGCATTACATTCCTTATACAAAACACAAACTTTCATTTTTCAATTTCTCATCATTCAAACTTTCAATTTTTTCATTTTTTGTAAGTTTCTAAATAAAGTTTTGTGATTACCTTACTTGCTTTATTATGTAGGTACCTATTTCTTAAAAAAAAAAAAAAAAAAAAAAAAAAAAAAAAAAAAAAAAATTATCAAACCAGAAGACTGATTATGAATTAATATGTGGTAATATGTACTTCCCGATGCCAAATATTCCAATAATTAAATGTTCCTAAAAACTGTAGTGGGTAATGTTATTTTATGCAATAAAACATGTTATGATTTTATTATTGAATTACTCTTTATTCTCTCCTTTTTAGTCGATTCCTGTTGGTAAAACCATGTAAGTCGCAACTGTGTCTCATGTGAAACCGCGTAAGTCTCATGATTAGCTATATAATTGTACTGGTGATAAATAATTCATATTTCAAGTGTTATGAAGCCTTCATGGGTCTAACTCGATGATAATAACCACACTAGGTGAATCAAATTTATTGAAGCGCGCTTTGAAACAGTTTTTTGGCTCTACTGTAAAATTTGGTTTTTCAGACTTACGGAGTTTTATAAGTTCACTATCGATGTACTGGTGTGTATGTGAGGTCTTTGCTACGGGGGGTGATCCTGATGCCAAAAACACTTGGGTACGTAAAGATCTGGCCACAAGATATGACCTTGTCTTTATGGTATCAACTCCCGAATTTCGTCATATAAGAACTGGTTGTGGGGATAGAATGTAGATATGCGTTTCAAGGTCCTGCCAAAAAGGCATACTTACTCAAAAAGCTCATTTTGCAAAGCTGAAATGGGCATACCTATTCATAACGATCTATAGTCTATTACGATTCTAAACATTATCAACCTTCTTTTGAAAGAAAACAACAATTAACCCAATTCCCTTTAAAATTTGTCGGTTTACGTTTCAAGATGCGCACAATCCAAAAATCGAATACGAAAAGAAATCCGTCCATGCGCCACCCACTGTACACCGCACTGTGTTACGAAACCTTCCATTTCCGGGAAAAACTCTCAATCACTCAAGGCTACATGAGATCGATATTACATTCCTCGTTTTATTGTTGGAATGGCCTATTCAAAAGTCTCATAACCGAGGGGTGTTACCCATGAACTTTTTGACAAGTGATTCAGTTCACAATACCAAAAGATGAGAGTTTGTTGCTATGTGTGTTGCTATGCTACAATAATAATATAGTTCAGCAACTCTGTTTGGAAACGGAGTTATTAAAACTCATTCTATCCAAGCAAATGTGACGTTCTCGAACAATCAAGTCGAGTCACGAGATTCTACCCTGACTTGCTCTTTAGTTCGACTACACACTGCGTGGAATTCCCAGCGCTTCAGTCGCCATGAGATTTTACACATGTCAATTTTCTGCTTAGAATAGTGGTCTGGATGCTCGCTACGCTCGCATCTCAAAACTACTGAACATCAAGTAGTCAATCCCTCAGTAAGTATTTAGATTAGTTGGTCAGGGTCTAGAGTCTCGTGACTCAACTTGATTGTTCACGAACGATTCGTTCCAATCAATCATTCAATGAAGTAGGTAACAACATACAAAACATTTCAAGCTAAAAACGAGCCTTTATGAGAAATTTTCAAAAGAAATAAAGCGAGAAATTTTAAATCTTATCTTCTCAAAAATTGCCATATGGTTATCCGCTATGAGGCAATTTTGAAATGATTCCTGGAGTCGCTTTTATTCAAATTTTCGCACAAAAGGGGGTATTACAGCTGCACAGTGACAATTGAGGGTGGGGATGCATTTTCTTTTCGTTTTAGAGGGTGTAGAACACATTTAAACCCATGCATATATGTTGACTAGAGCTAGTTCACCCGTGCGTTCCACACGTTGACTTGAATATACGCAAGCCGTCCCTCAGGCATGACATTTTGGGACACCCCTATGGATCTGATTCAAAAAAAGTCCTTACTTGAACGTATTTACTTAAAGTACTTACTTATAAATAACCTATTAGGACCAATCCACTGAGATCAAACCCCACTCCCTTTCCATAAACAACCCTCCATATTTCAGATTAAAAATATTCTTGATAGGTAACCCAAACGATCGGTCAGACTAATCCAATTTCATTTGTCCGAACATCAGATCACCAGTTCGATCAGTGATGACCAAATTATTCCATTTAACCACCCCCCTCCTATTTATTCCTTCCCACTAACTCCTCCCTATGGTTGGGGCTAGAAAAAATTGTAATAGCCTGTGATTGAGGTTGACGTAATCTAAACATATTCGTCCGATATGATCTCCAGTTTGATCAGTGATGTCAAAGATACCCCTTTCCAAACCGCCTCCTCCAAAAACAACCCTATGGGTCGGAATCGAAAATTTTCAAGTAGGCTGTGGTTTTAAGTGTTATCCAAACATATTTTATCAATCAGGTCCTCATTTTATTCAGAGATGTTCACGATACCCCATTCCACCCCCACCCCTCCCTCAAAATACCTTATGGTTCAGATTTGAAAAGTTAAAGTAGTTTTGTGATTCAAGTTAGAGCATTCCAAACATATTTAATTAATCAGGTCCTTAGTTATTCAGTGATGTCAAAGATACCTCATTTCACCACCCTCCCCTACATCTCTCCAAAGAAAACACCCCCATTGGATCAGATTTCAAAATTTCAAGTAGCCTGTGATTTGAATTAGTGTAATGGAAACATATTTTAGTAATCAGGTCCCCAGTTTATTCAGTGATGTCTATGATACACCCGTTACCCCTTCCCCTAAACACTCCCAATGGGTTACATTGGAAAACTTGAAGTAGTCTGCGATTCAAGTACATAAGAGTATTTCAAAGATTTCTTACCAATCAGCTCCAGTTTGTTTAGTGATGTCCAAGATAACGCCATAGAACTGGTAGGTACTTACTTCTTACTTCAATGTATCCAAATTTCGGTCATTATTTCGCTAAAATCGAGTCAAATCAAGAAGCAGATAGCACCATGTGAATCAGCGTTCCAAAACGATGAAAATTCATGTACCACACTTCAGGTTTACCACACACAAGTTACACTCCAGGTTGCGCGCGTCAAAAAAATCAGTGAGGGGTTTTGAATTCATGAAATTTTGCGAAGAATTCAAAGCTGCAATAACAAAGGGGAGTTCATATTTGAAAAAACAAAGTTGGTGTTGATTGCGCACGGTTGCGTGATTGCGTGGTCTTGAGATCTTTGGAAAAAATCATGAAGGTAAATAAGGATTTTAGGAGAAGGCAAATAAGGATTTTAGGAGAAGGGGGAGGGGGACTCGTGGGACACCCTATATTTGTGTTTGTGTGTGCACGCGCGCTCGCGCCAAAAATCAAGCCCGAAATAAAAGGATGAGTTCTTTGGCCTACATTTTCCGATACTAATAAATTGGTCGAATTTCTAAAAATGTAGGTACTCAAAAATGTTAAATTCATATTTTTATCAGAACTTTAGTCAATAAAAAATTATCAACGAGTAAAATCTTATCAACATTGAAAATGTTTTGCCCAAAATTATGCTGAAAAATATGCTAGGTACTTAATTTGCAATAATATTTACAAAATAATAGAAATAACTGCAAATAAAAACTGGAAATTCAAAATCTCTTATGAATTACAAAATATTATTATTTGAAATGATATAGGTACATATTTTCTTCTGCCGTCAAATTGGGGGTGACAAATTTATTTTGACTCAAAGTGCACACATTTCAAAACAATGTAATGTAATACGTTACCTTACGAAAATTCGAACAGATGTTCAAGCTGCATGACTGGAACTTGTTTGGTCCCGTTGTAGCGGAGTGCAACTGAATGAGTGAGATCGATGGCCGATCGAGCATACCGAATGATCAGGTGATTAAAAACAAGTGAGCCGAGTCTACACGATGTTGCCGAAAATGCCCGAGATCGGAAAAACTCAATGGTAACCTCCGTCCCCTTGGCCGGTGGGGAGGAGCGGTTCACACTAAACTTCCAGGCCGGAAGAGTTTCCTTCTCTTCCCTCTCCACTCCTCCGGCATAGGGGGCGGGAAGCTTAATGGGAAAGATTCTTATGTTTTCTGGCATGCTGAATCGATTGAAATGGGTCCCAGACTGATTTATTCACTCAAGATGTCTATGGATAAGGAATGGGAGTTTTCAATGTTTTCTTTTCTAACATAAACGTGTGGGGTATATATTTGTCCATGTAAGTTTTTAAGCTGAATCTAATGCGATCGTTTCGGAGACCGACAACTTTATTTTAAGCGAATATGACCCACAAACTTCTGATTTTCATAGTACGATTTCGCTTTTATTCTTGTCATGTTTTTCATTCAATTTATTAAATACCTATATTGTTGGTAATTATTTTCATAAAGTAAGCATACATTTTCATCCGTGCTGTGATATGTGTTTCATAATAATAAATTGTGTTTGTAATCAAGAAACGTAAAAAGAAACTACGAGACGTCAACTGTTTTAATGACTATTGGGAAAAAAAACTCAACGGCTAGACACTGATTCCAAGAAGGATGAATCTAATGTTTTTTGAGGCATCGAATGTATTGAAACTATTTTCAAAGCTGCCGAACTCCATTTCAAGGGGGGAAACAGATAGAAGGAAAGCTTAGTGAAAAAAAAAAAAATGGCTACTTAAAAATTTCCTCCTACTTGAACAGATCACGAACGATAAAGATTCAACTGATATTTTACACTTCTAACAATAAATTCAGAGCTCCTTCGCTCGAAACAATTTAATATTGACAGGCCTGGAGTGAACATTATTAAACATCTACTGTGTAAAATTAGAGGTAACAATTTCAGGGTAATTCTAATGATACCTAAAGATTAATTCAAGATCATCCAGACCGCTAAAGCAGTCGTAGGTGACATAAAGTGCAAAAAACCTTCAAATTATTACTATTTATTAATTTTTTTTTCACACTAGTAAAGGGTTTTTTCACAACATTTTCTCGCTAGTGAAGGGTATTTATAAAAAATAATTCAAAAGAAATGTAGTAGATCCTCAACCTACAGGTATTTGCGTATAGAAAAAAAGTTTAGTCGTTGAGATTGAAGAGGGCAAGGTTGGTTTCCTATAATAAAAAATAAAGATAATCAAAATTACTCGTATAATATTTAAGAAACTAAATAAACACTAAATCTACGAGTTGAGGAAAAAATCAACTAACTCAGTGTGGTAATAACTAGAAGTAGCTCGAGTACTTTCATTAAAATTCCACGGCTACTGACATGAAAAACTACCTACAGTGGCTATAATTTTAACTACATCGAAAAGGTTGTGAATAAGGGGCGACAATTACACATCGTCAAATTAATTATGCTAGTGGTGAGCGTAAATACCATGAAAATCCCATCAGATAGGTATCACAGAAACTGTTGAAGGCAATTACTTAAAATCCAATAGAAAAGAAATCAGAAATTGTATAGAGTTGCGCAGCAATTGATAATTGTTTCGTACCTCCCATGAAGGCCATCGAAGTCAATTTTGGTATACCTAGTATCAGGCAGGTGATTGAAAAGTCACGGACCACTTGCAATGGGTTCCCAGTCATAGATGAGGAGAGTCTTATGAAAGGAAGACTCAATAGCTCTCAACTTCTTGTATTGCACGTACCTATTACGTCGGATCCCTTGATGAAACTTACTGAATTATTCTTGAAATTTATCATGCATTGGTACACGTAAAGACCGGGCATAGTCAATGAACCGAGTCGGAGAAAAAAGCCTCTACAGCTTTCACGAAATGTTTCACCTCTGCACAATTCCATTTCGATGAAACGTAGGGAGGCATTGTTTCTAACTTAATATGGATTATATGGAGACTATCATCAATGTTTCATAATTTTCATTACCGATAGTTCAAAGACGAATAAGCATATGCACCTACCTCATTTGAGCAAGATTTGGAGTTATGGCACACCTACATAATTCAGTTATACATAACAGAAAATCGTAGGTTTATTGCGAGTTGCATTCCTAAAGCATCCCTCATTCTAGTTCTGTATAGTATCCAGCCTTCACGTTTTCGACGCGGTTGTATTTATTTATTATTATTATTTAAAAAGCTCTGGTAGTAAATTCTGAAAAAAATCAAGTTTTGATCAATTGTTGAGATATTAATTTTTTGTTAAAAATATAAAATTTATGCAGAAAATTTACAAGAATAGTTTAGATTTTTGAAAAATATGTAGAACAAAAATAGTCACCCTGGTAACTTGTGAATTCGGCGTATCACACATGAGAAAGAAAGGGATTTGTGGTACAAAAAATGGATCATCTTTATCATTTTTTCGATAAATTTACTACGTTTAAGGAGGTAACAAAATTTAAAAAAATCAACTCTGTAGAAACACCACCACTCAGTAAAAAACAACTGTGATTGCGAAGAATTTTAGAAAAAACGAAAATTATGAATTTTTATTATTATCTAAAACTGTGTTTTATGCTTCAAGCTAACGAGCTTTTTACTAAAAATCATGATAATTCTTTTGCACCTTGAATAACATTGTTCATGTTGCCCTGATGTTTTTTCTCGAAGCATCCTGTTCTCCGTGTCCTATTGTTCATTTGGGGTCATCATATTTTTCGTGTCAATTTTCATTCTTGATGGGGTCAGCAGCTATTCGTCCTTTCTTGAGTTAGTAGTATTGATGTTTTTCTCAGGCCACTTTCTTCGTGTCAGAATCTTCTTTTGAGGTAAGCATATTTTTCGTGTGAATTTTCATTCCTGATGGGGTTAGCATTCAATTACAGATGATGATATGTGATCGATGAGTCATAAAATCATGATCTCGGAAAAAGTTAATGCTGCATGGACCCCCCAAAAATTAGCTTTTTGGAGGCACGATTTGTTGATTTGTGGGAATCCTAAAATTTAGGTGAGAAACCCCATATTCTTTCACATAGAGTATTTTCAATTAAAAAATGTATAACTTTTTTGAGTGTGAGCTGGTGCGGCGAACATCCTTCTCTGATACATTTTCCAGAAAGCTGTGTCTTTTATCAACTCGTCCCCTTTCTGTCAAGTTTCACCTTTGAATGACTTGAAAATGCCAAACTTTTGAGAAAATTACAGCTTCTGAAGCATGTAATCACGGGGTTTTGTAAGGCCATCATCCGAGCTACATACAACCAAACTGTCTGTTTTTCTCTCAAAAACACTTTTTTGACCGTTATGGAACTTAAAGGATGATGGGGTTTTCAGGGACGGTTTTGTAGGACTAGTCGATTTTGCATACATTTAAGGATTTCAGTTTTCTAATCGGAGAGTTTATTTTCTAAGATTTGAATAAATGTTACACTATCGCCTTCAAGTTTTGGAATTTTGAATTATATACTGGAGAGGTGTTTTTCAAGCTCCAATTCGAAGTCTTCAAATGCTTTTACACTCGCCTTGTTTTTGATTAAAGCAGCTTTATGGCAATCGAAAACATCGTTCGAAATTTTATTTTTCATAATTTCTTCCTTGTAAACATCAAAATCAGATTTTAAAACATTATTTGCTACCGATTTTTCAAGTTTTTTTTATTCGCGCGTCAGTTTTATTTAATGAAAGCTCTTGGATTTTTCTCGTCAAATCTTCTATTTGTATTTGCAGCAAACTTATTTTTTAAATTTTAGAATCAAGTTCACTTTTCAAAGCTGCTAGACTTGCAGTTCAAACTTTGGTATTTAATTGTTTTAAAATATCCTCAAGTTGTGTAGATAAATTTGATATTTTATCATCTAAAGCTATCATTTGTCCTATGCCATATGGTTTATGATGCTCAGGAACCACATGCAAATGAGCCAGAAACTCCCCGTATTTGTTGAACGACATTTTTAGTACTTAATGATAATTTGAATAGCATTCATGTATGTATATTACAGTAATAGCATTTTATAAAATATATCCTCTTAATTTTAAAGTATGAATGGTGTTTTGAATGACTCTTTCAGCTGCAATATTCACCGCAGATCGGCCAGAAATTTCGGATTTCAATCTTTTAACCATTACACATATATTAGGGTTTGCTGGTAACTTGTAATCATCAACAGTTTAAAAAATTTTAAAATTCAATCTATAACCTTTTTTATAACGTGATAGTAGACTCATAAACTGAGGCGCTATATCTACCAATTCGCTAATTTTTTTTTTTTTTTTTTTTAATTTGTAGCTACCAGTATTTTTAAAACCTCTAAATTTATCACATTTTCGTAGAATAAATTCGAATTATCAGCAATTTTTTCATAATTGTCCAAGTCTTGAGATGAATGATTTGTTGGCTCTTTCAAAAAGATTAGCTCAGTGAAACCCCTTGTAATCGGGAATTTTCGATTTTCCAACTCAATCTCAAGAGGGTTAAACGATGTTTTGGTTGTACCCAATTTTAAACTTTTGGATCTCATTAAAGTGGGACCTAAAATGCGATCGATTAAAACTGTTATCTCCAGAAATGAGCATTTCCAGATTTCCTCATTTGTAAATATTTGGGATACAAGATAAGAATTTCTTTAATAATCTTTTCCTGAGCCTCAGGTGTTTTCACGTAATTTTGAAAATTTTCAAGTTCCACGGTAGTTTGTGGGTCTGAAAAGCTTCATCTATGACTTTTAATTTGCTTGTTAAGAATCACTTTCGATACAATTACCCTGTTTCCAGGCGTCCAAAACCCAATAAATTGTTCAGTAGGTACCGCTTAATTCACGGTCTGATTTTTCCTCACTGTCTGATTTTTTCTCGATGTCTGATTCTTCTCATTTGTATTCCTCTATTAAATTTGGGTTTCCAAATCTGTTTGTTCCTCTTTTATTTGTCGATCATAAAATTTAGTTCTTTTATCATAGTTATGGAAATGATGCTAAGTCTTATCTCACATTAAATTGTTTAAAGAAACCAAAGGTTCTGTAATCGGTTCCAGTTTCTTACGAAAAATGCGTTCTTGGCTGGCTAATTGCTCAAGAAAATCGTATTTTCTGTGTACATTACGTTTAGCTGCTTCCAATCCACGAATATTTTTGATATATATGTTGTGTTCCAAAGACATGTTGAAACTAATAATTTTCAATTAATACCATCATATTTATATGAAAAAATCTGTAAACATGTTTGGTTTTGTACAAACAACGCTACCTGTTGGAACTCAAGCAATTTATAGTTGACTAGCCTATACCTATTGTGAAATCTACTCTGCAAGTTCTGAAGGCTTTGAGAGTTCCTCCTGCGCTACCTGTAGGCGGCTCGAGGTACCATCGCAACTTGGCGTGCTCTGAAGAAGACGATGGAATAATTCTGTTCAACAAAAGTTGAAAAATATCGTGATTCCAACTCTCAAACGTCCGTTATTCTGTTCAGATGTCTTGTCAATGGTTAGAAACCCAAATTTTTCTTTCCAGGCGATTCGGGCCATGTTTTTAAAGGTATCAAACGGTATTTCTGCAGCTAAATCTCTGTGAATTAATTTTAAATTTAAAAGATCATTTCAGAGATTATCGCAAGATTACAATTTTTGCGAAGGTCATTTTTGGGGATTGTGACGTAACTTTGTAAAATGAAATCACGTCATGATCATTATGTCTACATAACCTAAACTGAGGAGCGATGTCCTTGCGTAAATTTTTCTCCAAATCGTCCAATATAATTAAAGAGTTTTTTGGTAAATTCGTTGAAAGCTCTCGACAGTCTTCATATTCTTCATAAATCAAAACTTTCACAGAAGTGACCACCTGTTTCAGTAATAAATATTTACTTTGTTTAAGGGTCTTTGCACACAATATTAAACGTTGAAACTTCAAACCATTTTCGCGAAAAAGCAGCTCTAACAATAAATTTGTTTTTACACAACCAGATCTTCTTGCAATTATCATTCTAAGAGATGGTGGCAAATGTTTTCCATTTTTTTTTTTTTTTTTTAATTTATTGATTTTGATTGTAAGTTATCATATTTTGAAACGTTAAAATTTCCACGCTTAACCAATTTCATTTTATGAGGCGTCTGTTCTACATTGACTATAAAATATCGAAACTTTTTTATTTATTGTCAGTCGTTTATGATCAAAGGATCCATGCTGAACAGCTTTTAAATTCGGAAAAAATTACTTCTATTAACCTATGAATAATGAGAACAAAACGGCGGATTGGCGCAGGGATGTTGGACCGAGTGATTTACCTCAACGAAAATCAAAATTACCACCCCTACCAAGGCTTCGTTTTGTTGAACTAAAAAAAAAAAAAAAAAAAAAAAAAAAAAAAAAAAAAAAAAAAAAAAAAAAAACGCGCAAATTGACGAAAAATTAAGAAAGGTGGATTTTTACCCCTGCTGTTTGTTAGGTTTGTCCGGCATAGCAACTAGCGCTGTAAATTTGTATAGGCCAAATAATCAAATAAGATAACAAAGAATCTGTAGCTAGGATGGAAAAATTAAAACAAAGTGGAACATTGCCCGATATGGCGAAAAAAAAAAAAAAAAAAAAAATTGAAAAAATCAGAAAGAAAACGACGCGTTTATTATTAACACGCGTAAAACGAGATTTTTAAGAACTTGTGTCTCAATATTGACCTATAAAATTGTATTTAAATTATTACCAAATACACGTTTGACAAGGGTAGTTATTGAAAAATATGCACCAAAGCTAATTCCTATACAGGGTGTCTCGACTCAAGTTGGTAAGACTCCAAGGCTCGATTCTACAATGAATTTGCAACAAAAAGTGCCTCATAGACTATTTCTTTTAGAGGCTTCGTTTTCCACTTATTTCATTTTAATTATTTTTATCGTGTTTTCGACCTTACGTCACAAAAAACTACTCAATGTTTGGAGTTTTCTCAAATCTGAGGATAACGTTGGAAAGAACGTTAAATTTCCTATCACTTTTTGTTGCAAATTACTTGTAAAATCGATCCCTGAAGTCTTACCTATTTAAGCCGGGATACCCTGTATTTAGAGGCGTGTTCATGTCTGATCAGCTACCTTTAAAATCATTGAAAAATGAAGCTGGGGTTTTAAATATTCAAGCAAGTAATTTGAAGGTTCACATTGGGTAACTTTGATAAAATTTAACAACGTAGCGTATTTTTTTACTCTTTTGGGAATTCCCCACCATTATTTCTTTCAAGGTATTTAAAAGGCGTTAAAATGTATTTTAATTCAATTGTGTGTCAGACTTCAGATTGTCACCATTGTGGAAGTTTAAGTTTACTGTTCTTATACATAGCCCCATCATAAAAATGTCACATCACTCTCCAAGGCGTTAGTTTTACGTTGAGTCAGGAGTATTTTCCATCAATTTCTTTAAACCCTGAAAAAATCTACGAAATTTCGTTGTTGTCGTTCAATTCATACAACTATGCACCAAATAACTCGGAGGCGTGTAACGCTTTTAAACTTGTTGGTAGAAGTCCTATAAATTTAGAAACAGGATCGTGCAATATCTAAGAGCTTATGGAGACATTAGAGGAGAAATTATCGCAAATATATATAACAATAAGATAATTATCTTAAAGTACAAGCTCATCCCATCTCTGGGAAAAACTGCTCTAAAATCAAATATTTTATAGATTTTAATGCAGATGATAGCATAGGGCCGCTAGTGGGTTATGACAAAAAGCGAACCTACGAGAGCAACATGTGGGTTTTATCACCATGGCAAGCAAAACTTATCCTATATCATTCTATTCATATTAGATGTAATCTTGTAACAAACTACATTTATTTAAATGGTGATAAATGTGGTATATTACATTGTTTTTCTCCATCCGTGCCATTAGGGTTCAAAATTTCGTATTCACCAACAGAGCTGACGTAGGGTAAAGACACCAGTTATCGTCAGGCTTAAGGCGTTATCAATTTTTTTTTTCTCACTAATTCTCTCATTTCTTCCTTATACTAATCATTTAACCCAGAGTCTTTCTTGAATCGCCAGTAATATAATATTCGATTATACTACCATTTTTGCGGAATAAGCTAATGATTGTGCTGTTAGAGCAATAAAACTCATTATGAGAATATCTACTAATTATCGTCATGGGAAATCCAGTTTTGGTCACCAAGGTGGCCCAGTTATCGTCAGGGGGAATGAAAATCTACTGAAATGAAACATGGGAGTTCATCACCAAAGTTGGCACTTCGGGGAAGTTACCGTCAGTAAAGGGGAGAAAAACAACGGCGATCCAGTGTTCGTCAGATCATTGCACCGGTTATCCTCGTTTTATCATACAATGAACATACTTGAGGGTGGAAACTCGAATTTTAATTTGAAAAATGACCAGAAAAAGATTGATAAATTTAACTTATTGTATGCATACCTAAGATCTTATTAAATTAGCTTGTATTTAAATTCGAACTTATTAAGAATGACAAGAAAACAGGTAATCTAATTACAAAAAAGAAGCTTAGTTAGGTACTAGGTGTACCTGCAATTGAGAACAAGTAATAAGATAGAACGTATTAGGTATTTATCATGTTTTAATGGTATTAGTCAGATCACCGTTAAGATAAGGTCTTTGCGGTCGCGGAGTCAACTCTCGTACCCAAGGGTACCTGCGTTCCGGGGTACATCTTCCATTACTATCAACCAAAACCTAAAAACCTTCGGACAGTTACAAAGTAGGAAGTCTCCTCGTTTTACACGTAACAAAGCACGACTCAACTCTCATTTCGTGAACACGAAGTAGCTTATTGAATGAAAAACGCGATTCGCTCACTCTTCTGATTCGCGCTCTTGCCCTACCTCATATTATAGAGATGACAAAATATTCAGAATAGGAACGGATTATATTACTCGGAAGTTGATTATATTTCCATGATTCAGATTATTTTCGATTACATTTTTTTAAATTAGTCTTTCTTTCCTTTCCAGGTGAAAGTGATCCTCAAAATTTGCTACTGATGGAGCCTACAGTGATTCCTACAGATACCACTACACCATTGATGGGAAAAACAACCCCTGGATTGTTTGTCAGCTCTGGACCTAACAATTTTACAGTGCAAGCTGGTACCAGGGTCACCCTTCACTGCCAAGTAGACTATCTGGCTGAGAATACGACAGTAAGTAAAACCAAAATATCACAAACAGGATTATGTTTGGGAATGGTAGATACCTAAAAATGTCTTAACGTATTCTATGAAAGATGGTTTTTCTGTTACTTCAGCTACCTTGAAAGATGCCCACCCTCATTAGAGATTCGTCTAGATTAGCTCATATATCTATATACGATATATAGATATATCTAGATATAGATATATAGATATAGATATCTATATAGATATATCTATATATAGGTAGATATAGATATCTATATAGATATATCTATATCTATATATGGTTCATGTATGCTTCAAAAACTCAAAAATTTCTTCGCCGATTTCCATTCAGGTGGGCACAAATTGACGAAAAAGTTTCAGGGATGGTTTTAGGCTAAATCACAATCCTATAGATTTACTCCTTCGTTGTAAACTTGGACTTCCCTACCAACGTCGCCGGATGAACAACTTTGTAATTAAGGAAAAACCAAACACGCGTCGACCTTTTCACGTCAAATGTTGATGGTCGACAGGTCGTTTCGGTTGGGAATTACATAGGAGAGCCTAAGAATATAGATTATGGTGTCATACAGGGAAGCACGTTAGGGCCAATTTTGTTCCTTATTTATATCAATTCTCTCTCAACTGTATCCAATTTGGGAAAACTTTTCCTATTTGCGGATGACACGGCCCTCCTTATCCGTGGCACGAACTGGCACGATCTTTTCTTGTCAGCGCAAGCTCTTTTGAATATGGTGAGCAATTGGATGGCCAAAAGCTTTCTGACCGTAAATGGAAAGAAAACCAAATACATGGTTTTTGGAAACGTAGCCTCACTTCCCCCTGATCAAGCCATAAAATTACATTTTGCATGCCCTGGTTCCATTCAATGTAGTTGTCCATACCTTGAGAGGGTTTCGTCATACAAATACTTAGGGGTAATATTGGATACTTCGCTCAGGTGGTCGAATCACGTCGAGTACCTCTATGGGAGACTCAGGAAATTTATTCCAATATTAAAAAATGTTAGATCGGCAATCTCTAAGGAGCGTTTGAGGCTATTATACCTGTCACTTGTACAGTCGACAATGCAGTATGCAATATCAATCTGGGGTGGAGCCTGTCAAACTGTGATGATGAAGCTAAACGTATTGCACAGGCGCATACTGAAGGTTATGCATGCTAAGCCCCCAAGATTTCCATCACACGAACTAATCAATGAAGCTAAGGTCTTTACTATAACTCAGCTTTTTGTGAAAAATCTTCTTCTCCTATTCCATAAAAATCCGAATATCATATCGATCTCGAACTTCCACCAATACCCAACTAGATTCATCACTGAACAGAGGGTCGTTAATCCCCGCCCCGCCATAACTCTTACCACAAGAAGTCCGCACTATTTGATTTATTTATTATATAACTCCTTACCATCAGATATGAAGTTTCCGAATTCCTTTTCTCGAACTTTGTATAAAAAACGAATATATACCTGGCTTATTCAGCTTGGATTTGAAAATTGTTCCACTTTACTACGTAGCGCTTATGTAGAGTAGCATGTCACTATTTGAAGCGATTATTATTACTTTATTATATATATATATTTTTTTTTAATTTCATTATAATACGAATATTGTTTTCTTTTCATCAATTTTTACATGTCTAAATATCTAACCTACTATACTTAAAACTTGTCTAAATAATAAGAGGTGAAAAATCAGGATTTTTGTAATTTCCTAGAAGGTACTGCTCTACTCTTGTCTGGCGACACGGGCTATGCCTAATGCCAGACAATAATATTTCTGTTATATTTGTACTAACTTTGTAAATTGTTGTTTATTTATGAAATATATCACCTCTCTCTCTCTCTCTCTCTCTCTCTCTCTCTCTCTCTCTCTCTCTCTCTCTCTCTCTCTCTCTGATAGGGTGGGTTTAGGCGTAAAAACCTTTCGATAAAAAATTCAATGATACCAAAACTATATTGATGGGTTGAGTTGAGCAGTTTCTATTCGTGAAGATAGATCATCAAAAATTAATATTAAAATCGTCTTATTAACTGTAGAAATGTGAGCCGGGAGAGTTTTAACATAGCTAGGGTTATATTGGGGTTTGAAGAAACTGGGACGCTTTCAGCAGTTGCTATTGTTTGGAAAAAAATACCAATTTCTAAAAATAAAAATATAAAAAGCTAAATGTTTTCTTCTGTTCACCCAAGGGAGTTAACATTTTATAGGGTGACCCTCTGGGAGATCAAGAGACGAATGAAATGATGGGCTCTTTCCTGCTTAGCTGGGTGATCAAATTTATCTCCTTTCCACCTTTAGAATGTGAAAATTAACAGGGGGCCTCTCCAGGACATTAAAAGACAAATGTAATGACGGGTTCCAACCAAGTCAGCTCACTTCGCTAAATTCTCTCATATTCACCTAGGGAGTTTGAAATTTGAGAGAGAGAGTCTCTGGGGCATCAAGGAATGAATATAATGATGGGCTCTTTCCTGATCAGCTGAGTGAGCTAAATTTTCTTCATTTCACCCTTGGAAAGTTAAATATGACAGAGAACCTCTCTAAGAACGAATGAAACGAAGGGTTCCAACCAGACTTTGGTATATTCTCTCATATTCACACTAGGAACTCAGAAAGTTCTTCGTCGATTTCCATTCGGGTGGACACAAATGGACGAGAATGTTTCAGGGATGGTTCTAGGCTATGTCAATCCTCTAGACTTACTCCTTCTTTGTAAACTTGGACTTCCATACCGGCGTCTTCCGGATTTAAACAACTTCATAATTAAGGAAAATCTGACATGCGTCGATCTTTTTATGTCACATCTTAATGGGGTGGGTCAAGAAATAAAATAACTTTCTAATGTACAATCCAACGATACCGAAATGATTTAGGTGGGTTGAGTGGAGCGAAACGATAGAAAATCGAAAATTGATAATAAAACGCCTTATTAACTAATTAAATGTTGGTCGGGAAGAGTTTTAACGTAGCTAAGTTTATATATTAAGGTTGAGGAAACAGGGACGCTTTCACCTAATGCTGAAAAAATGAGACCAATTTCTTTCCAAAAAAACGAAAGCTAAATTTATATTCTCTCCAGTTAACCCAAGAGAGTTGAAATTTGATTCTGTGACCCACTGGGCCAGCAGGAGACGAATAAAATGACGGTCCCTTTCCCGATCTGTTTATTTAGCTTAATTCTCTCCTTTTCACCAGAGGAATGTGAAATTTGACAGGGAGTGTCTCTGGGACATTAAGGGCGGAATTCATAGACCGGAATTGAGTCTGAGTGGGCCCCTAAGTGTATCGATAAGGGAATTCATGCACTCTGTGCGATTCATAGACGTGATTTGAGGGCGACCCTGAGGGTACACTGAGTGTGCAACCAAGGGCACACTCAACGGGAGTCATAAACAAAAATGGCGTTGAGGTGAGTATCACCCTCAGCTCAATGGTGTAAAATCCTGAGTGACGGCAGGAGGTCACTTAAGTGCGTCAACTGATAACTTTTATTATTATTTTCACGGAGGTATAGGAATAGGTAATATAGTAGAAAATACATCGTTTATTTAAGTTCGGAGTTTATTCAAAAACTTCATAAGAGTACGCTCACATAAGAGTAGTTAGGATGTTCCTAAACTGTAGTTAGGTACATGTTTGATGTGACAGATCCCATTCGAATGTTACACAACAACGAAATATTTTGCAAACTATTCCGATTCGGGAAAGATACAGTCATGAACAACTACGAACCCTTAGGAGCCTAAAATAAATGGAAAGGATTTATAACTAGGTACCACAGCTGAAAGTGCTGGTCGCTCTTTGATATTATGCGATCTCTGCATACCATATTTGTAGTGCATGGTTTTCAGATTCATCTTGGTTCGTGGAATGAGTTGCCGGTAGGTCACCTCCCCACCAGGAGGGTGAATGGATCACCTTCCATTCATCAGGATGTACAATCAATGAGAATTCCAAGAAAATGTGATTGCTTGAAGCTCTTCCAAAACCTCACGTCTTCTTTTTGTCCAACAGTCTCATTATACCATAACTCTTTTGATTTTCAACTACATATATATATATATGTTCTTCAAAACTAACTGGCGAATCATTGTTTTCTCATTTTCTCACTTCTTTTTCGTCACAACTCTATACATAATTATACAATTCAATACTACAAATCAATAGATAATAAACACAAATTATCAGTACTTCAACAAACAAGCAACAAGGATTCACTTCAACTTATGGCTGCCCTGATCCAGGCGGGAGGACCAATAACTTTGGTTTTTGTCTGATAAGGCCTATGTCCTGTCTCACCAAGGAACAAGGATAATAGCTTAAAAAGCAAAAACACAAAGAAAAGTGTAACCTTTGAGAACTGTTATTGATCAGTGCGGAATGTGAGAGGGAATTTTCCCGTCCTTTTTTCCTCAAACCAGGAAAAATTCCCCTACATCGTACTGCCAGGGCTGCCAACTTATGTTGAAAAAGCGTTGAGTGTACCCTGAGTGCACTGTTGAGCTCCTGTAATCTGAGTGTGCCCCTAACTGTTGAGTGAACCACCCCACTCAACTATGAATTCGAACTGGTGAGTTGAGGGTGACCCTCCATTTAGGTGAGTGCGAGTGAACACACACACTCAGGCTTTGTCTATCAATTCCACCCCAAGAGACGAATGCAAGGAGGTGTTTCAACCAGATTAGCTAAATTCTCTTCTATTCAGCCTAAGAATTTAAAATTTGATAGCTAGTCTCTCTAGGACATTAGGAGACGAATGCAACGACGAACTCCAACCAGATTAGCTGACTTAGCTAAATTTCCCCTATTAACCCTAGGAATTTTAAATTTGGTAAGGAGCTTCTATAAGACATTAAGAGACGAATGCAATGACGGATTTCAACTAGATCAGCTGACTTAGCTAAATTCATCCTAAACACCCTAGGAATGTGAAATTATATAGGGAGCCTCTTAAGGACAGTAAGAGACGAATGCAACGAGGAACTCCAACCAGATCAGCTGACTTAGCTAAATTTTCCCCTATTAACCCTAGGAATTTTAAATCTGATAAGGAGCTTCTCTAAGACATTTAGAGACGAATGTAATGACGAGCTGCAACCATATCAGCTGACTTAGATAAATTCTCTCCTATTCCCAACAAGAATTTGAACTGTTATAGGGAGCCTCTCTAGGACATTAAGAGACGAATGAAATGACGGGTTCCAACCAGATCAGCTCACTTAGCTAAATTTTCCCCTATTCACTCGAGGAATTTTAAATTTTAAATTTTACTGAAACAGTATACTGAAACATGAAACATGAAACATCAGTATACTGAAACATGAAACATGAAACATCAGTATACTGAAACATTAGTAAACATCAAGGAGGAAACCCATTTCAGTAATAAATTACTATCTTCGGACTTGTTTGGTTTAGATTTAGATGCGGATTTATTCTCACATGGACAACTCTATGTTGCGTATTCCCGTACCGGAAAACCCGATAGTCTCTATACCTACGCACACAATGGAAAAACAAAAATATTGTATACCCAAAAGTATTGCAAAATTAAACTTCTATGAAACTTATGCTCTGTAGTTTGTATTGATTCTCATTTCTCATCCATACAACCACGATGTACCACAGCGATGCGTGCCAAGGTACAGCTAGTTATTCACACTTTATAGATACAATAATTACCTAAAGATTATAGATATCTTATTATTAAATTGCATGTAGATTTTGATTTATTTTTTTGATGAACTTTTAGGCTCACCACCTTCGCGCATGCTCAGATGATAATCCAGTTTCCTTCTCATATTTTTATTGCAATTTCAACTCGATTTTGGCTCTACGTCAGATATTCTGTACATGAATAAATAAATAAATAAATAAATAAACAAATAAATAAATAAATATATATATATATATATATATATATATATATATATATATATATATATATATATATATATATATATATATATATATATATATATACATATATATATATATATACTGGTGCCTAGAACCATCGAGCGGGCGTGAAACAGCCGCGAAAGTCGTGAAATAGATTGGGGGTGGGGGGTATAACGGAAAAGTACCTCCTAGAGTATATATATATATATATATATATATATATATAAACTCTAGGAGGTACTTTTCCGTTATATACCACACCCCACCAATCTATTTCACGACTTTCGCGACTGTTTCACGCCCACCCGATGGTTCTAGGCACCGGTAATTATCCCATTTACATTTTAATTAATGTTCGCTCAGTTTGAGGGAGTAAAGAGGCATTACCTAGTGAATTCTTGGAAAAACAAGAGGGTAACGTCATTGACCACGGGCGCTGCGCGCTTGCTTGGGTCCAATGTCTTCCCGATGAACCGGTTGGTTTACTAAACTAATCTCTTCACAAAGGTCTTTGGAAGGCCGCAAAAATGCGCAATAAAAGACAATGCTGAACAGCTAGTTCGTTACTCGATACCTATTTGTGCGAATTCATGTGCAGGCAATCAAACCACAACCACGCCAATTTCTTTCAACTAATCCTCACCGACACCGGCAACTTCTAAAAACACGGTAATTCTTTTTTTTTCCTTCTTTTTTCAAAAATAATATAATTTTTCCCACATCTTGAAATTGTCACCAATTCTACGTAAATATGTAATCTAAGTATCTAAGTAAGAAGGAATGAATGGAAACATCGGGCGGGCGTGTTGAAGACAAATTGTCTGGGGGGGGGGGGGGGGGGTATAACGGAAAAGTACCCTCTAGGACTCGTTTCAGAATGTCTCAAGAAAGATTTCAATGATGTACACAATCGAAAATTTTGATTTTAAAATTTTGTTTTTGGAGCCATTGGATTGCATAATTTTCAACAAAAATTCGATATAATTAAACTTGACTCGAAAATGCATACCTATAAAAATAAATGTGTAGAATCATTATAAAAAGGTAGAAAAATATATAATTTGGGAAAAAATTCGAAGAAATGACTAATTTTGTACCGTCCGCATCAACCTTTTTATAGAAGCTTTTTACACCTATACCTACTTATTCACACGTAGAATTGTTTTACATGGATGATTAAATCGTCTCTTCACAACTGGCCTCTATGTTAGAGCGGGATCACACTATTAGACCGTAAAAAAATAATGGTTGATCAAATGTGGGTTCGCGCTTGCACAGAGTTAAGTATTGATTCGTAAACAATGAAATTGATAAGGGACCATACATAACCGAGCCCGCACATTCCCTGAGCATTTTATCGAAATCAAATGTAAGTTGGAGAAGTAATGCATGGAACAAGGATTTCAAATTTGCGCATGCGATAGGGCTGCCAGTTGATACAATCGTGTTCAAATTGCCATAAGGTGATTAACTCGTTTTTTCCTAACTATCTACCGAATGTGAGTGATAATTTACCTAAGACCATAGTTAAAGTTCCAATCATGCAGCATGATCATACGAGCAAATTTTCCTAAATTATCGTAATATGTTATGTTACATTGTTTTGCCAATTCAGGACTTCAAGTAAAAAGGAATTGTTAAATTACCTACCCATTTTATAGCTAAAAAATTAGTTCTAAATAATACCATTCGGCAATTCAAACCAGATTTTGGATTTGTAGCTTTACCTTAGTATATATTCATATGGAAGAGCTTTAAACTCAAGGATTCTTCTCAGAACGGATTTCAATTAAGATAATCAGTCGTTATCTGGAGTTCACTGAGTGCAGACCACCTTCCTGTTATCTCAGACGGTTCCTCTTGATTACGAGCGTTAAGTAAGCACTGTCAATTCTTTTGTGTCTTCATTACTTTTACCATTTCGTTATTCCATTACTGTATTGGGATATTAACTATAAGACAGATAATTAATATTGGTCCCTAATGGGACCCGAGCACGATGGAGGAGGGAAACCTCCTGAACCACCTGACGATAATAACAAAACAAATGGCAACAACAACGCTACCCTTTTATCTTCAAAAGATTTTCAAGAACACGTAATTAAAAACAGATTCCGTACTGGTGACAAAGGTCCCTATTTCATATTTGTGGAGGGACTGCAATCGAAGATTGGCTCTACCCATCCCATGGTTTTCGGACGATGGCTCTTCAAGTCACTAATTGTCAACAAACGGTCAATAACAAATATAATGAGCGTAGGAGGCAACAGATTCAAAGTTGAGGTTTCATCTGCGATAGCAGCGAACGAGCTCGTTG
This sequence comes from Adelphocoris suturalis, assembly GCA_030762985.1. NCBI lineage: Eukaryota > Metazoa > Arthropoda > Insecta > Hemiptera > Miridae > Adelphocoris > Adelphocoris suturalis. The sequence goes on along the minus strand of CM061040.1, from coordinate 40,370,293 downwards.
AGAATAAAGCATTTAAAGATAAAAATTATCTCGCCTACATTCCTGATTCTCTGATTTCTAGGACAGGTGTTATTAGACATGTTGATGTCACATTGGAAGATGAGGAACTGTTGAATGAAATGGTATCGGTAGTCCGCCCAACCAAGATTCGTCGTTTGACAAAAATCGTCACTAATCCCGATAAAACAACCAGCACAATCAAATTACAAACCTTTTTCGTCGCGTTTGATTCTCAATCATTACCAGAATACGTTTCAATCTACGGACACCGATGTAAAGTGGATCCGTATATACCTCCTGTGCGCCGATGTTTGACCTGTCATCGCATAGGTCATGTTAAATTTCAGTGCAGAACAGGAATCCGCTGCCTTCATTATGGTGATCAACATCAGTCTGATGGATGTCCTCAAAAAGACAATATACTATGCATAAACTGTAAATCTACGTCCCATAAAGCTGACAACAATGCGTGCCCCTTGTATCAAGATCGTTTGAAGAGGAAAAAATTAGCAGTGATGGCGGAGTCTTACGCTGCAGTTGTCACATCGAATAGGTTCAATGTCTTACCCCAAGTCGACGACCATGTAGATGAGAATCGTGAAAATTTTCCTGAATTGAAAACCGCTGGTAGACAAGTAACAAAAAAAATCTCGAAGAGCAACCCGTTCAAATCCGTATACCACACCTGATAAATTTAGACATCAACATCGCAAAAGACAAGACAAATCCGAGGAAAATTGGTTTGTAGATAACAATCCAACAGAAACATCGGAGGTTCGTATCTCTTCTCAAATTCCTTCCCAACTCCCACGGCTTCGCAGACGCCAAACTACCTCACCCCCTCCCAGCTTGAGCGACGATAGTGACAACCAAATGGAAGTGGAAGAGTATGCAGTGAAGCAGACAACGCAGGACATTTGGAACCTAATGAACAAGCCAAACCATTCAATGAATAATGAATCAGACATAATGACTACGTTATCTAGAATTCTTCAAAACTTTAAATCATCAAATACTCGGCCCCGGCCAATGTAAAACCTATTCTACTATTCCGATCAGACCCCAATGGATAAAGAAACAATAAAAATCCTACAATGGAACGCAAGATCCCTTGTTAGCAATAAAGCAAGTTTTGAACAGTTTTTGATATCAAATCCGGTCACGGCCGCAGCAATATCGGAGACCTGGTTCCGCCCAGGTTTCCAGTATTCCTTTAAAGGGTATAATCTGCTTCGATGTGACAGACATGACGGCAGAGCAGGTGTGGCATTGCTGATCAAAAACGGCATAAAATTCCAACAACTCCATACACAGAATCCTATCGATGATGTAATGTGCATTGGCTCTCTGATTGAACTAAAACCTAACCTTAAAATAAACCTAATCTCTATTTATAACTCTCCAAGAAACTCAGTTTCGCAGGATGCATGGGAGCGCTTTCTGCGGTCCATCCCACGCCCATGTGTTATCACCGGGGATTGGAATGTGCATCATTCAGCAGTTAGATCATCACACACAGACCGCAAGAGTGTAGCTCTTCTCACAGCAGTAGCATCGCAGGATCTGGTTTTCCTTAATGATGGCTCGCCAACTCTTATTCCTTCCAGCAATCACAGAACTAGATCAGCTATAGATATCAGTTTCGTTTCCCAGTCTCTCTCAAGCACGTTTGAATGGAACGTCGTTGATGACTCCCTTGGCTCTAATCACTGGCCAACTATACTATCGTCCTCCATTGAGGAAGATATCCCCTTAACAATCCCCTCAAACAAGTGGAACTTGAATAAAATTGAGTGGGCCAAATTTCAATTGTTTTTGGAGAGCAAGGAAAGTGAGATAACTTTGACGGATTTGGATTATGATCAATTTACTAAAATAATTAATGAAGCTTGCTCGTATGCTGCTCCGACTATGGAACCATACTGTAGGAAACCAAAAAGCCTATGGTGGAACGAGGAGTGTTCGATCGCGGTGGATAATCGACGTGCTGCGTTCAGGAATTTCAAAGCTCGTCCGTCATTTGAGAATTTCGTTGAAGCCCAAAGAGCTGCTGCGAGCGCGAAAAGGATCATATTGAAACAGAAGAGAGCCTCTTTTCCGCAGTACTGCAGCAGACTGAATAAGTCAACGCCGATAAAAGAGATATGGAATCAAATTCGCTCGTTTAAAAACAGTAAACTAAGGAGGTCAAATGCAGCATTGAAGAGAGATTGGGTTGAAGATTTTTTTGCCAAACTAACTCCACCATGGGTTCAACCAGAAAAAACCACTGAGGGAAATGAAAACGCTCAAGAATCTGGAAATATTTTCTGTATGTCACTCACAATGACTGAACTGGAAGCAGCTCTTTCCAGGTCATCAAACACAGCACCCGGAAAAGATGGCTTCACATACGAAGTTCTTAATCATCTCCCTCCGTCCTATAAGAGAGCCCTCTTGGCGTTATACAACCATTTCTGGCAGACAGGAGTATTTCCACTGGCATGGTCCGACTTTGTCATTGTTTCGATTCCAAAACCTGGGAAACCACCCTCACAATCTTCCTCATACAGGCCAATAGCCCTAGCATCTTGTCTGATGAAGACCTTTGAACGCATCATTAAATATAGACTCCAGTGGTGGCTAGAGCATCACTCGCTGCTATCGCCATCGCAGTATGGTTTCCGAACGGGTAAATCGACGACGGACGCCGTGAACTCACTTCTGATTGATGTCCAGAATGGGCTTACTCACTTCTGATTGATGTCCAGAATGGGCTTACTGAAACGAAACCACCCTGGCACTGTTTCTGGATATTACCTCAGCTTATGATGATGTCCAACTCCCTCTGCTAAGGGTAAAATTGAAAGAACTAGGTCTTCCTGGTCACACTGCAGACACCATTACTAATTTAATCTGGGAGAGGAACCTTTATATCAGAACCCAAGACGCACTGATCGGACCTAGAAAGGTATACAAAGGCTTACCGCAGGGATGTATATTGAGTCCAACCCTCTACTCGATGTACGTGGCCGGAATAGATAACATCCTTCCTGAAGGCGTCCACATTATGCAATATGCTGATGACGTGTGTATTTACGTTACGAATGGAGACTTCGAGCATTGTGTTGAGTCCCTAGACCAAGCGGTACTCTCATTGCTGAATTTCTTCAATACTCTCGGACTGTCAATATCAGCAACCAAGTCAGTGGTTTGCCCATTCACCCGTAGACGCGTTCTCCCTCTGGGAGATTTCATTGAATTGGGAGGCGTAACGATTCCATGTTCCAAAGAGGTGAAGTTCTTAGGTGTACACCTCACCCGATCCTTAAGCTGGAACAAGCACATCGTAGAAACTGATAGGTATAACTGATCGGAAAAGTTGATAGGTACCTTAACGTTCTCCGGTCCTTTACTTCTACAAAATGGGGAGCAGACCCCCAGATTGCTTTGCTGTTCTACACTGCCACCATACGAAGCGTAATGGACTTTGGTTCAATATTCTACTCTGCAGCATCAAAGACGAAGCTTAAAATGCTTGATCGTCTGCAACACCAAGCACTTCGTACCTCATTAGGAGCACTGAAATCAACACCCATAAACGCTCTTCTAGCAGAAGCGGGGGAGCCACCTCTACACCTCAGGAGAGAGATGCTGAGTAATCGGTACCTGGTTTCGCTTTACAGTAGGGAAGCTAGCAAATTCACCGCAGTAGCCCAGCTATCGATTGACACCCTAACACACCAATTCTGGATTAAACGAAACACTCCAGAAGTCTGTAGTAGTTTCATATCCTGGGGCCAGGAAACACAGTGGATGGCAAAAAACGATAAACCGTTTATATATACACTGACGTACGAGAGTATCTTGAAAATGCCGCAGCTCCACCATCTTCCCGAGAGAATCTACAACTCCAGCGATCCATCAAGTTCTCTGGAACTCTACTTAACTCAACGTTGGCCTCATGGAACTTACATTTACACGGACGGGTCCCTATCAGAAAGCCGAGTTGGATGCGCATTCTATGACTCGACAAATGACCACGCACGGAGTTTCAGACTTTGGAATTATGCCACCATTTACTCAGCGGAAGCTCTAGCGGCCATGGAAGCTCTAAAATATGCAGTTGATCTTGGGGAACGGTGCACCAAACTTATAATCCTCTCAGACTCTCAAAGTGTCATGAATAAGTTAAATAACGTAACTCCCTCCACTCGCCTGACCTTTGTAGAAGCTACCATTGTTGATCTGATCTCAGAGCTCCGATCCAAAAATAAATCAGTCCACCTGATTTGGGTTCGTGGTCACAGGGGCATCAGGGGTAATAGTGTGGCGGACAGCAACGCAAAGCTGGGCTCCGAATTATCACAGCATTTGGATCTACCAGGGAAATTCAACCACGCAGACATGAGCAGGAAGTTCACAACGGAAGTGATAGAAAAATGGAGAGAAGAACACGACAGATACCCCGCTGGTCACAGATATAAGTCCATTTTCCCTCCCCCTTCTAAGCGCAAATGGTTTGCGAGTATTCAAGACCCGCACACCAAAAATTTGTATAAGTCTATAATTAGACTTAGATGTGGACACGGTTTGTGCAATTCTTATTTAAGTAAAATCATGCCAAACGATTTCAACCCAACTTGCTCCAGGTGTCCAGAAGAAGAAACGCTTGAACATATAATACTTGCCTGTCCAGCGTACTCAAACAGCCGGGAGGATATGATCCTGAAATTAACAGCAATCAAGATACCCATTCTGCGTCCGTTCAATTTGGACTCTCTTCTGTCAACTGGAGACATCGAGGTCTACAAGACCATTTTTGAGTTCATCACCCGGAACAATGTAAATATCTAAGTGAATAGTAGACCTACCATTGAGAAGAAACTTATTTAATTTCTAACATTTTTGAAAACTACCTATTATTGTATTCCTATTTTATTTAATTATGAGTGAAAAGCAACTTCTTGTATTATAAAACAGTAGGGCTGAATGTATGTCATTATACGATGCCAATAAAGGGGAAAAAAAAAAAAAAAATTAAGATAATTTTCGTACGTTTTAATTTTACAAATTTTGGAGTCCTTACAATACTTTCATTTTCTACTAAAATTTGCTGATTATGGTTGGTCAAATATACGTGTGCACATACGCAGAGTGAAGTATTGTTTTCCAAACAATGATTCAACTGATATGGGGTCATCTGTTTCCTAACCCTCACATTCCTTGAAAACTTCCTCAACATATAATGAAAACTGTAGAAATAACGATACCTATATTTAATTAACAAGAAATAATGATTAAAAGAAATTATAAGGTAGATTTATTATAAGTATTTGTGGACATACGACCAATACGCAGTCATATAATAAAAGTTATTGAAATGGTCTAATACCTAAAAATCGTGCGGAAATTTTTATTTTGGAAAATACCAAACAGGACGAAAATTTGACCCAGCCTCGAAAACAATCAAACAACGCTTCCTTGCTCCCTAGAACTGTGACGCCAAGGGTCCCCCCCCCCCCCCCCCCCAACACCCTGTAACGGTATTGAGTGAGGAGGATCAGCAAATGGGTGGGAAGAGATGTATGGAGGATAATGACTCTGGGGAAACGGGCGATGAAAGGGAGCTGTGGACAGAATGCTTTTGAGGCAAAGACCGGCTTTGCTTTTGGGTCAAAGGCAGGCGTTCGAGATCAGAATGATGAGTAGGTATGGTTTGATGCTTTGATGGTCTGGATGCTCGCGAGCTCGCATCTAAAAAATACATACCAGCAAGAAGTCAATCCCTTTGTAAAAAATCAGATTAGTTGGATATATAGATCAGAATGAAGTACATGACATAGTTTGGTGGTCTGGATTCGCAAGCACGTATCTCGAAAATACATAACATCAAGTAGTCAATCCTTCAGAAAAGATTCCAATTAGTTTTAATTTTCTATTTTCTTAAAAAAAAATTTTTTTTTGTGGAAAATCGCGACGTTCGCATGAAGAACAATAAAAAAAAGTAGGAATATCGCGTCGACTCGGTTGTAAGCGGAAATCATCAGAAATTGTTGCAACACATTTTTGTTACACATAAACGTTTTGTTTTGGGTTATATATGTCAAGGCTAAAACACATTCTGTTTTAATAGATGTTCAAAACTCCTTATTAACTGCAGCAATGTTGGTCGGAATAGTTTTAACGTAACACAGGTTTTATTGAGTTGGTTATATTTAGGGGGGACACTTGGTTAAAAAATGTATTAGGTACTAGTTGAAACTTCATTGCTGACATTATTATTGAATGCTTCCTGTTACTGTTGGTAAAAATGCCATGGTACAATGCCACCTTATATAGCTAAAGGTGCTATATGAAATTACCATAAATCACCCGTAGCGGAGCATGGGTACACAGCTAGTTAATAATATAGTATTAAATTTGAAACCCATTAGACATACTAGGTGATTTTATTTAAGAAGATAATATAATCTACCACTTTCTGCCTCTCTTCATGATTTGAGTAGGTATACCTACTATGAAGAAACTGGTGCCGGCGTTGGCTAATCTAACAAACAGTAGGATGAACCCACTTCACATTCCACTGACGTCCGAATGAAAGATGTGACCCACATTCTTTGCCTCAATCATCCCGTCTTTTCTGAATTCCAAATGACGAATAGCGCTTCGTTTGACTTGGGTTGAACTGAGGGCTTTTTCGTCTCCTCCCTTCTTTTTCTCAACTTACAGTCCCGTCACCTAAGCCCTGAGAGTAGAAGCTATTCAGGACGTATGAGAACGACGAGAAGGGTGAAGCAAGCGGTCGGGATGAGGTCCTCCCACCTTAATATCGTCTAATACTCTTCGGTAATGCTGATACCGTCATCCCTTACCTCTGGCTTCCTCACTATGAGCCTTCCTTCTTATACCACGAGACAATTTTCACGCCCATTGATTTGATCGTCTCTTTTCCCAAAGGGTTCCAAGCTTTATTTTATCTACGTGATGTGCTTCACAGTTTGGCTTATCCGTTTCTACCCATAGCGCCTACCTCAGGTTACCAAAAAAAAAAAAAAAAAAAGTTTCCAATACGATGTTCCCCTTGGTAATAGCGGGATGTGATACGTTTACATTCATACTCGTGTGTATTGGTGATTTGCTTATGAAGTATTATAATATATTATTATTGACGTAGTTATAAGCCCTCACATTACACAGGGTCCCAGGTGGCATTACATCCCCTCTGCTTCCACACAACCCGCACACTGCTACACCTCTGTAGGCTCCATCACCTTTCAGATGATTCCTGAAAGGGAAACGGGTCCTTCAGATTACGCAAGAAAAAGAGCACGGTAGGGAAAATGATGCACCACGATGAGGGACAACGGACGGAGAGCCTTCTCTTGTGACTTATCGGAAAATATGAGCCGTCAGATTAGTAGTTGCCTTGTGGCCGGATAAAGGACTATCGAATAACATTCACGCCCGAAAAAAGCAGGCGAAGAAGTTTTTATCAACGGTCATGAAAAATCATTGCAGATAAACCAAGCACCGTGAATTGTAAGATGGATCGATTTCAATCAGGTATCTACCTATATTATCAATTCAATCATTCAGGATTTTTTTTTTTTTAACTTTCCTTACTTAACCGGAAGTGTGAAGGGAAAGTCTTGCAATCATACTGAAAATCAATTTCTGAAAGTCATGGTGGGATGGGTATTTTGTTCAACCTGAACCCATATTTTTAGGTTTCATGAAAATGTGTGTGTGTGTGTGTGTTTGTGTGTGTGTGTGTGTGTGTGTGTGTGTGTGTGTGTGTGTGTGTGTGTGTGTGTGTGTGTGTGTGTGTGTGTGTGTGTGTGTGTGTGTGTGTGTGTGTGTGTGTGTGTGTGTGTGTGTGTGTAAGATGTATGTAACTCGTGTACACGATTGCGACCTTACGGTGTGACATAAAAAAATTCCAATTTCGGGGTTGGTTTTCCATACCCAAGATCTTGCTATTGTAGATAAATCAACCTAAAATGATCATTTTCAGGGGGTTAAAAAATCAGAATAGTTAAAAACGTAATTTTCAGTACGTTTTTCCGCCTTTTCTCAATAATGGCTCCAGGGATTTCGAAGAAATTTACAAGAGTTACTCTTCTTCTGAGTAGAAATGATATCCCGTACCTCGCATACCTGGGAAAATACTCTGAAGGTGGCAAATAGCAAATAACCTTAAAAAATAGTTGAAAATGCCGTTTTAGCGAATTTTCTTAGAAAATAAAGCTATTGCAATGGCTCCAAAAATTTTAAAATAGAAATTTTCAAAAATTTTCTTCATCGAAATCTGTTTTGAGGCATTCTGAAATGATTCCTGGATTTTAACGCTTTTTTATATGTATATATATATATATATATGTATATATATATATATGTATATATATATATATATATGAGTAGTATCCGAATATTCATCCTGGGCCACCGACTTCAATCTCTGTTGAAAATGCTTTTCTGTTAAATCTCTGATAAAAATGGTTACGACTTCAATCTCTGTTAAAACTGATTTTGTGCTAAACCCTGTTAAAAATGATTTTGTGCTAAACCCTGTTAAAAATGATTTTCTGTTAAATCCTGTTAAAAATGCTTTTCTGTTAGACCCTTGATAAAATTTTTCATCACAAAACATCAGAACACATTTTTTATCACAAAAACATCAGAACCAGTGACTTTTTGGGGGGTATGTTAAAAGGATCTCTCCAATAAAAATAAACATGTCTCATCCATTTTTACAATTTTCACTTAAGCATATGGAATTCATTGAATGTTTCGCGTATATCGATAGAGATAGAGATATGAAAGTATACAGGTTTATAGAACAACTAGTATACGAAGAAATTCCAAACGATAAAATACTAAATTTTAAATCGTTACTTAAAAACGTGGGAGTTGAAAATTTTGTAAATACCGTTAAGAAAACAATACCAGTATCTCCGAAAAAAGGCGTGAAATATAAAAGTAAAAATATTAAAGAAAATATGTTGGAGAATTACGTTATTCGTAATAATCGAGATAAGAAATTTCTACAAGAGTTGAACGTAAAGATTTTTTTAAAGATGATCCCAGATAAAAATATAATTGTGGACGATGGTAATATTATCGATATAATATTACCTTGATTTCGTATTCGCGCTTATATGAAATTTCATCGTCTTTTGCAACTCCGTCAGTTCGTAGTATTCTGAGGGGTAAGTTAAAAGGATCTCTACTATAAATAAAATGGAATACTTTAAAGCGTTAAGAGAACTCGAAGATGGAAATTGTCTTTCCAAGAGCGAGTGGCAGGAAGTATCTAAATCTGGAGAACTGACTGATTATTTCGTGAGGAAGTATCATAAGTTTTTGGATTTACCAACTGTGAAACGTAACTTTCTCAATGGAAAAAATAAACTAACTGAAAACATTCTAAATTTTACTCCTTTCAAAAATATTAACGTTTGCAAAAATTGTGGTGTTAGAGTACTAAATGGTAATATTTGTTTTGAATGCATCGAAGAGGATAATCAAAATATGCTAAAGAGTGTGCACAGTATATTTACATTTGTAAGAGAATCTGTAGTAAGAGGAGAGATGGAAGAGGAGATGGAAGAGGAGATGGAAAAATATTAGGTTTTTATAAGAATCCCTTATAAAAATTATAATTTAGTATTTACTTTAATCCTACCTATAATTCCATTTTCTTTCTCGTTTTGTGTTTTCATAAGCTCCTTCAGATGATCTACGAAATTTTCTTTTCCTATTCCAATTTTATGATGTCCCCAAGCAAGAGTATCCATACCATTTTCCAGAATATACCTTTTATCATCGTAGGCACTGAGCGCTTTCTTGTTCTGTTTAATGGTATAAATATCGTGCTTGTTTGTTCTGAACATCATTTGCGTTTTGTAGATCGGTTTCTTGGTCAACAGACATTCTTTGAAATCATTGAATTTAATGTCCTGTTCAATAATGTTTTTCTTGATCCCTTTCGCTTTCTTTGTTTCTTTTTGATTCTCGAACGTTTTGTGTGCGTAAAGTTTCGATCTTAGTCCGACAAATTCCTCCATTACTTTTCCGCTCATTTCATCTTTGAATTTTCCAAGTACTTTCTTGTTCACTTGAGGTATACCGTAGACATTTTCTTTCGGATAATCGGATGTATCAAACTGATCAATCATGTTGTTTTTAATATTCGAGTAAAAGTCTTCAGTCTTTATATCCATGATCAGACTGTCCGTGTCACAGTACATCAATTTGACATTTTCTCCGTATTGTTTCTTTATCGTGTTGTAATAAAAATCGTACATTAGAGTTTTTGAAATGTCCAAAATACTCATTCCGATGTAGATTGGTTTATTGAAAAGAATTTTGGTCTTTTTCATGTGAACTGCTGCTAAATTTTCAGTGAATATCGTTCTACGATCAAAAGTTGGTTTTGCTATCAATAATTCCAGTTTCTTTCCGTTTGAACATAATTTGATATCGATTCTTTGCCTGATATTTTCCATCGTTTTTCCGAATACACTGTTGTTCATCAATTTGAAAAATTCCTTTTCAAAATCATTTTCCGCTTTCGTTCTCAGTTCCGTGTTGAAGTCAATGTACACTTTCAACCAATCCGATTGATCAAACTCCAGAACTTTGTGCACTTTCTTTAGTTTCATTCCCATGCTCAGACACTGTTTCAAATTCCTGTAGTGCAAAACGTATCTATCTTTGTTGAACAAAGTTGTCATCAGTTTAGGTAATTTTGTATTTCCCATCCTGTTTTCCGGTGCAAGTGGTAGATCCGAGTGTAAATTGTGTAGTTCTTTAGGATATTCCAAGTCAACTTCCAGAAAATAACCTTTGGGAGACTCATCACTTATATTTTCAACATCTAAATTATCCATATCTAAATTGTATAAGTTCTCTATCCATTTAAAACCACCATATGGTAAGTATTTGGACATTGCCCATCCATAAAGGTTGTTAGCGTCTACGTACGCTATGTAACTCGAAGGTTTAGATGGGTCATATTGTTCACCCATGTACTTATTGTTTGCTTTCGCGTACCTGTTACTACATTGAGATATTCCACCGCGAATTCCTTTTTCTATCATTAAAATTTTATTATAATCGGTCAACAGTTCCAATTTAACTTTTGTCATTTTCAACATACAATCCCATGAGAATCCAGGTGTTGTGTAGTACCATGCAGGATCTAGTTTGTACGTTTTCAGGGAAATATCTCTGAAATTTTCCATTACATCTGCAAGCAGTAAAATATCACTTTTGTTGTAAAGCGCGGTGAATTCCCACATGTTTTTAATACCGAATTTTTCCCAAACTTCTTGTGCATTTTTATATTCGTTTTCTTTTACATTTTGTTTATTTAGATGGCTGTAAAATTTCTCTATAGGTGGCAAACAGGTTTCATCGTACCTTTCCGAACTATCCATGTACTCATATGGGTAAGCTAGTTTCCTTGTCATCAACTCCAAGTTCTCTGTTCCAAAATGTTTTACCAGTTCCTTAAATTGATCTTTCGTTAAATTTCCCACTAGTTTTTCCAAAGAGCTTGCTAGAAATTTGTACGAATCCACGAACCTTATTTCAATTTTATTCATTACTTTGTTTCCTTTCTCATTCAATTTTCCAGAGTCGTACCTAAGAATCTTTGAAAACGAAATGTACTTTTCCTCAGTATTTGGAATCAATCGTATTTCCCCTTCATCCTCTCCGAGTTGTTTTATAAATAAGTGGGCATCGTACCCAGCCAGGTTGTGGAAAAATACAGGTACGAATCTCGGACATTGATACTCCAAATTACACAGAGAATGGGCGGTACCTCTAAATTCTCCTGACAAATGGTCATGATCTTTTACTTTTATACAATTATCAGGTATATTTGACTTAAAAACTTCTAATTCTTCAATATATATATCTGCTTGATTGTCATTCTTTTTATCAATAAAGTGTTGAATTGTTTTTCTCATTACATCAAGTTTCTTTTCTAACATTGGAGGCAATTCGTTAAAACCTCTCTCACAAATGTGACAAGATTTAGCATTTTTGAATTCCTGTTCCTGTTCGTTTGTCAATGGTTTCATGGGTACAATTTTATCGTAATATTCCTTAGCAATGTGTAAAACTTCCTCTTTCAGTTTCTGATAAAATACTTTTGGAGAATCTGGACCAGAATATTCGACTGGAGGTTTATAATATCCGTTGGAATACTTTATGTAATATGAAAAACTGCTAGCTTCGTGTTTTTGAATTTTATTAGTGAACGTCTTAGTTTCATCAGGTTGACAAGTTTGAAGTTTGCTTAGAAAACTTTCAAAGTCCGAGTAGATAACGAATGGTACTTTCATGGAGCGTTTATAATTTTCAAATTGTAAAACATTATCGTAAGGTTCTGGTAGTTCTACTTTAACAGCTTTATGAGCTCCACAATATTCTTTATGTTCGTTTAATTTGAACTGAGTTCCAAAGCTATTCAAGCACATTTTACACAAGTACCTTCGTTTGTGATCTTTTGTTAGCTGACTATGACCAACAAGTTTCCATAAGTCCTTGATCCAACAATAATGTTCAGTTTCCTCGTTTTTCAAGTAAAACAAGTCAATGTGCCTTTCCTTTTCCTCTTTCGTTATTTCCAAGGGTATTATAATATTTTTTTCATCCAGACAGTAAACATTTATGGAAATCCCAGTTCTTTTCTCAAACAATTTTATACTCGTAAGTTTCATAGGAAAACTGATATCTTTCAACGCTTCATCAAACTCATGTTCCCATGTTATGTAATTTCCTATTCTATACGAATGTTGGTCAGCTGGATGAAGTGCAGACAGAACAGACCAAAGGAAACATTTATTATCGTCATTTTTCACATTTATAATTGCTTTCCTATATTGTAGAAAATTAGGGAGTGGGATGTAAGACGATCCTCTCAAAGGAGTGTACTTGTTAACGTTCAGTTCTAAATGCTTGATTTTGTGAAGTTGCCATTGAGATCCTTTTATTTCGAACGTTTCCATTTCATTTAGAATTTTCTGTTTCATTTCCTCGTAACAATTTGGTACTTCTGCTGACTGCAATATTATTACGTTTTTAGTTTTGAAATTGAGTTCATGATACTCCATATTATTTTCGTTAGTCCCTTTTTTAAATTCTGCGATTAAAACTACATTAACTTTTAGTTTCATTTCTCTAAGTTTCATGTTGATTAAACCAGTTACGATTTTTTTAATACTGTCAAGAAATTTGGAAGCATCTTTAAATCCTTTCGTATTTTTAATATCGTAAGTCACTAATCTAGATTCAAATGCAGTTTCCTTTTCTCCAACTTCAGTTCTCGGTTCTTTGCTTTTTTCAAATATTTTTTCACTAAAATTAAATACTTTGTGCAATTTCCTCGGATTTACAAATACAGGTTTCGCTTTCCTAAGTTCTTTGCTTTTTTCAAATACTTTTTCAAATATTTTTTCACTAAAATTAAATACTTTGTGCAATTTCCTTGGATTTACAAATACAGGTTTCGCTTTCCTAGGTTTTCTGATAGTCATTGTCCGGTCCGGGTCGTTTTTTTCATGGCGCTTAGACTTTAGGTGTCTAGCCCAATTTTTATAAGTAGTGCTAACATCGCACTTTTCACAATGTCTTCTCGCATCATACATTTTATTATAGGGTATATAATTTTATTATAGAATATATTCTTTTAACTAACCCCTCATTTTTTTTTTTTTTGAATTCTTAAAGGTGGAGGCGATTCGCCCCCACCTTTTTCTTTTGTCTATTATAGTAGAGATCCTTTTAACTAGCACGGTGGTTGTTTAGTTTACTATAGAATCACCAAATCAAAAAATGAAAAAATACATGCATAACATCAAGTTTGTGGTAGTTTCGTTATTGTTGTCTCCTTTAATATCGTATGAAATGAAAAAGCCGCGGCTGGAATTCAAGCCGCGGCTCACATGTGAGCGTCGGCTCTAAAATTATGAGCTTTCTTACGTTAAACAGGGGGAGCGAATCGCTCCCCCTCTTTAAGAGTTTTAAAAGAAATTTCTAAGTATTCTCGACTTGTATTCGTCTTTACATCGGACCCGTCGAATCGACGGGTCCGATGTATTTACTGTTAAAAATCAAATTGACTTGTATTCGACTTTAACGTTAAAGAGGGTGGCCAAATTGGCCACCCACTTTAAGAGTTTTAAAATATCCCTATAAATGTTCTCGACTTGTATTCGACTTTAACGTTAAAGAGGGTGGGTCCGATTTGGACCCACCCACTTTAAGAGTTTTAAAAGAAATTTCTAAGTATTCTCGACTTGTATTTGCCTTTAAAGGTGGTGTCTACTAGACACCACCTTTACGAATTGGGTTTTAAAAATAAAAGTGTCTTGTGTTTGCCTTAATAGTGGCGGTGAATCACCGCCCCTATTTAAAAAAATATATATTCTATAATAAATAAATAGAAATGAATAGGGAGCAGCTATTGAAAAAACTTAATTTTGAAAACAACACGAACAAGCTTTCCGAACTAGAAATCGGAAAACCTTACAAAATTATAAACTTTGAATTTGTGTCAACGAAATACTCGTGGGAGGCTGTTATAGCCAATCTAGGAGAATTTAGAGTGTTCATACCAGAAAGATGTATTCAAAAATTTGATAAAAATGAACTCCAAGCTCTAGTTGAGTACGGTGTTTGCTTAGTGTACCATGGAATCACCAAATCAATAAATGGGAGAGACATGTATAACATCAAGTTTGTTTAATAAAAAAACGTTTTAATGGAAAATTTCCATTAAAACAACAATATTATACTAAGATTTTTTCAGAATTCAATTTCCCTCTGCATGTTTTTAAAACAGTTTCATAATCTTTTCCGTTTGAAAGTTCTTTTAACACTATCAAAGACAGATGTCCACAAATTGGAGGATCGTTATACTTTTGAATTTGTTCGGAATTGTAAAAAATATGTTTATTTTCCAAGTATTTTACCAACTCTTTAGGAGGTGGTGCGTTTCCATAGGAATCGAAATAATATTTTTCTTTTTCGGATTTTTTAAAATAACAAGTCCAGTGACTACCATTTTGATAAGAATTTTCCAAATTAATAATTCCACATTCAACGGATTTAGGTCGATCAGGAAGTTCATCTTTCATGAAAATACCTCGGGAATGTTTTATTTTAAAATTTTTCGCGAAACGATGTAAATCTAAATTACTCAAAGGTTGGTAGTTTTCCGTTTTTTTTCGTTTTTTTAAACCGGACCCAATACTTAAACTTTTTGCATTTTGTGCTAATCTCTCCATTTCCAAGTTATGGCGTTTGATTTCTGCTTCTTCAGCAGATTTATGCTTAGAATCAATAACGCTAGAAGCTACTGCAGCTCCACCACCCAATAATGCCCCAAGAGCACCAATTCCTGCAAACACCAATGGTAAGAATCCACCCGTGTGATTCAATTGTAGTTGTTCGTAATCCAAAGTTAGCGTAATTCCTTTCTTTTCTCCTTTCGCTTTTTCAAATGCTTTTGATTGAGTTTCCCACAGTTTGATTTTATGTTTTCCGTTTCCTGAAATTTGTTTCGCTGTCAAAAGAATTGTAACACTTCTGCGCTTCTTGTAAGCGGCTCGCATTTTGGTTAGTTGATTTTCGGTTAAATCTATTTTTTTCGTAATCATAGTTATTTATTATAGTAAATTTTTTTAATAACGAACTCTCATACCAAAGGATCGTTTACTCATTGTAACTTCCTCACCAAAGTATTGTTTACCCATTGTAACTTCCCCACCAACGAATCGTTTACCTTTCATTACACCTCTCACTACAGCTGCAGCAGCTTTTTCTTTCCAACTTGCATCACTCGCGTACATTCTTTCTTTTGCCACTTTTTCCAGTGCTTTATCCGCTATGTGTCTTTCTTTCGTGCCTGTGTGATCTCTGTAATATATATCATGTAGCTTACAGCCTTCGTCCAATTTATTAATTCCAGGATCTCCTCTTTTCAATCGTTCATCTAGTTTTGTAAATGGGCCACAATAGTTGTATCCGGGTAAATGCATTTCAGGTACGAAACCATCTAGTTTATTCAGCAAAGTATTTAAAACTCCGGATCCACTTTTAATAATTCCTTTCGGCAAACTGTTTACAACTTTCATCAGATATTCTATTCCTTTGGGATTATCTATGTTTTTTTCCAACTGATCGCTTATAAACTTTACAATTCCTAATTTTTCATTGTGAAAATTGTTATTACCAGCTCGTTCTTGTGCGTGCAAATAGAACAAACGCTGTAGCAGCTGTTGGAGGTTGTCAATGTATTTAAATTCCACTGGATTTTCAGAATATTCTATCAAACCCGAACCAACTTTACTTGCTTTGATTTCTTTCCAAATAGGTGCGATCAAATCTTTCCATTTTTTCCCCGTACTAGACTTTACTTTATTGGTAGTTGGATCGTTCTTTTGGTATAGAGAGTTCGTTTGAATGAGAATTTTCTTGTAAACTTTCAAATCCTCTTTAGTGTATTTATCAGGATCAGGTCCTAGAGGATCAGTTAACAAACGCCATAATCCGTGAGTTCCTTTGTAAGTTTCATTTTGAATAACGATTGCATCTCCATTTACTTGAATTTGTTGGTCTCCGATGTAAATTTTGTCCTCTTTTCCCCATATACCAAATTGTTTATCATCCTGTCTGATGTAAAGTCTCGCAATAGGACCAATTCCTTTCGGACCAACGCTATTCGATGGGGTTTCATTCCGATCTACCATATCCATGATGCTTGATAAGCTACTTCTCGTGTTTACTACGGTATCATCTGACGCAGTATCAACTAGTGCAGAAGCTCCTTCGTTTGGATTAATGTCAAAAGTATTAGTTGGTCCAAAAGTTACAACTTTCTTTCTAGGAGAACTAGTTGGCTTGTAGGGAACAATTTCTAGTTTCTTTATGATGTCTTCATCAGCTTGTTTCACAGCATTTATTACTTCAACTACTTTTTCAGTGATGGGTGCAAACATCTTTTCTTGAGTTTCTCTTTCGTTAAACTTATCTACTCTAGCTTCTCGGAAAGCACGTCTCAACTCTTGTTTTTGTTTTTGAATTTCGTTAGCTTCCTTGACAGTCATTTCTTTTTTAGGTTTTTTCAGGAAAATTCTATTTTCTGGTTCTGAATCATCAGGTTGATTACGAGTTTCTCTTTCGTTAAACTTATCTACTCTAGCTTCTCGGAAAGCACGTCTCAACTCTTGTTTTTGTTTTTGAATTTCGTTAGCTTCCTTGACAGTCATTTCTTTTTTAGGTTTTTTCAGGAAAATTCTATTTTCTGGTTCTGAATCATCAGGTTGATTACTAGTTTCTGAATCATCACGAGTTTCAATCTTTTTTTAAATTTCCTTACATTTTTTCAACAAAAGTTTTTGTAAATGTTTTTCAGTAGACATTTATTATAGTAAAAAAAAAATTTTTTTTGTCGAATATTTAAATCCAAATTTAACGGTTATTTTAACGGTTATTTTAACGGTTATTTTGATCGTTTAACGGTGTTTTTGACCGTTTATTCACCGACTCGAGAAACGTTTTCTCAAACTTTTTCATGTATCGACCGTCTTTTAATTGTTTTGTTAGGTTTATCGTTAGAAATCCAAAATCATCGTCCCAACATTCGTTGTATATTTCTTTGAATCGTTTGAAAGTAAAATCCGTTCCAGCATACTTATCGTAAATCACTTTCATGTAATCTGGATCTTGCTTGAAAATACACAGGAAATTCAGATTGCCTCTAATCAACTGTCTATCAACTTTAGTGAATGATTGAGTTAGATAAATGCAAGAAATATTCCTGTGACGCCCTTTCGCGTAATAATCTTTTATAACTCGTTGATGTTCAACATTAACACAATCATCGAAAACTACAAGACTGTTTGGTAGGCATTCATCTAGTACAATTAGTTCGTCGCAACTATCGTAAAAATGCACTATTTTCATTTCAAATTTAGCCTCTATTTTTTCACTATTTTTTCTCAAGCCTTTATAAAATTCTTGTTCTAAAGTTGTGGAACATATGTAGAGATTGTCATGGGGAATTCCCCATGGTTTAGTAATCAGGTTGTACAAAAGAGTGGTTTTTCCACATCCGCTTGTTCCAACTATTAAACATCGAAGAGGAAGCGGTAGTAATCCATTATGAACTTTGTTTGATTCAAATGGATGAGGATCAATATTGTATTCATGACTCATTTTATTTATTATATATTATATAATAAATAAATAATGTTTATAAAAATTTCAGGAGATACAATATGGTTTGAGGAACCGATTCCACTCGATCCGAATAAAGAGTATCAGTTGGGCATGTCAGCATTGATGTTTACAACTAGGAAAACGTTTGAGATAAAAAACTTCAAGTTTTCATTCACATTTCCTTTCCCCGATGAAACTTACGATGATGTGCATGAACTTAATGGTGAATACACAATGAGTTCGTTCAAATCCGAGTTGATTAGTCATTTGACTAGTTTTCAAAGTATTTTGTTAGCGAAAATAGATACTTTGAAAAAGCTCGAAAACCAGACGGTAGAAATACCAAAAGATAAACAAAAAGATAAACAAAAAGATACACAAAAAGATATGCAGAAAGATATACAGAAAGATATACAGAAAGATATACAGAAAGTTAATCCGAATAATTTGAAATTCAATCTCGAACACCTAACTGACGATAGTTACAGAATTGCTGCTAACTTCCCCATGGATATGAAAATTATAAATGAAGGTAACTTTTGTGACATATTCCAATTGAGAACTTGTTCCGATAATTCATTCAAAAAGAACACCAACTACGTGTCAAATAACAATGCTACTCAACTCGTATTTTCGAGTAAAATAATCGAATGGCATTGCAACATTACAGAAAACAGCTTTACTAATCACGAGGAACACCCACTTTTGCACGTTGAACATGAGTTATTACACGTTTCTTTCATAGAGAAACCACTGTCACCTAATACTATTTACACGGAAAAACCAAAGAAAGTAGTTTTCATTCCACTAAGAAAAGGACTGAAAGAAATAAATATGATAAAATTGTCAACAACCACGGGAAATAACGAACCCATTCGATTCAACGATATTAAAGCTTACTTGTTGCTGAAAAGTAATTAATTTTTTCATAGTAAATAAAAATTATACGGTTCCCCTCTTTTAGTAAATAAAAAAAAATAAAAAAAAAAATTATATTTACTATAATAAAGTATGCATCAAACTAAAAAGGTATTTGATAAATATCAAGACTTTATTGTGCGAAAGCAATTTCGTACCATTAATCCAACTACAACGTTGAATTTAAATGCAGAGAATAAAAGAACAATTTTCAAAATAGATTTAGGCGACGAATTTCTGTCTAAAGATATACAATATAACGTGGAGGGAGTTCTAAAGTCAAAAGATCCAACCAAGGAGTATTCAGGTTTAGATACTGTTAAGTTGGTAGATAATTTCGTAGGTCATATGTTTTCGAGTATAGAAGTGAAAAAACACAATGTGACAGTAGATGAAATTGAAAATCCGGGCATTTGTGGCTTGGTGGAAGGTTTTGTCACTCAAGAATGTCCAAAAGATTATAACGGACAAGGTATGAATTCAGGATTCAACTCAATAGTTATCGGAGGAGGGAATTTCAATGCTGTTGGTTACCTTGGTGACTTAGGTTTGGGTTTTTTCAAAGATTTAACAGTTCCAATTTTCAAGGGAGGTTTTGAAATAACTTTTGTGAGAAACAGCGATAATAATATTATTTTTAGATGGAAAAAAGATAGAGAATCTCCTATTCCTAATGAAGGTGTTGTAGAAATTACCTCTTTCGTTTTGAGAGTTCCGGTGATTGAATACACGGATGAAGCAAAAGTTAATTTGATCACAGATTTGAGAAGCACTCCGTATCAACTCCAATTTAAAAGTTGGCAATGCATAGCTAGGAACGTTACTGGAAACTTGTTACAGTTCGATTTATCTAGCGTTTACAGAAACGTTAATAACCCATTATGGTGCTTCGTGGTATTTCAAACTGATGTTTTGAACGATCAGACAAAAAACAATTCTGAATTCCATCATAAAGATGTGAAAAATTATTGGCTTGAATTAGGAGGTAGAAGGTATCCTGAGGAAACGCAGGGTTTAGATTTCAATAAAAATAGATATGGTTTGGCTTACGATGCATTTTTAGAGTTCAAAAAGACTATAAGTTCTAAACAATCTATTCCATACATCATGCCTCATTTTTTCAAAAAGAATATCCAATTTTTAGCATCGCTTTGTCTGATCAACCTCAGAGTCTATCTAGTGGTAAAAGCAATTTGATTCTCAATGTTGATTTCAATACATTTGTAGAAGCAGCAACAAGTAGCGCAGTAGGTACTACGTGTTACGCTATTATTGTAAGTGGATCGAATTTTGTGTACGACCCGACTAAAAATATGATTAAAAAGGAAATTTTATAATTATTTTATAAGCTATATATTTTTAATGGAGTGATCTCCATTAAAAAAAAAAAAAAAAATCGTATTAAACTTAAATAAATTAATGTACAATGAAATTTATTGCTGTAAGTGTAAGAAAAAAACGAAAAATATAAACGTGAAAATTGTACAAACTGTGAACGGAAGGTGGAGAATTGCTTCTAAGTGTGATAAATGCAGAACTCATAAGAGCAAATTCATTCAAGATCCTAACGGAGAAAAAGCACCAATTCGTACCATTTTTGATTGGGCTATAGAAGGCAAGGTACCGGACACATTAAAAAAATCGTATTAGACTTAAATAAAACATGGAGGATGAAATTTATTGCCATAAGTGTAAGAAAAGAACAAAAAATATAAACGTGGAAATTGTACAAACTGCAAACGGAAGGTGGAGAATTTCAGCTAAATGTGTTAAATGTGAGACTAACAAAAGTAAATTTATAAAAAATCCGAATGAGGAAACTAACGTAATTCCTGAAACTGAAGTTATAAATTTACCTGAAAACGAAAAGTTAGAATTTGCGAAAGAGTTACATAAACCCGTTAGAAAAAGATTTCAGAAAAGAAAAATTGTTACTCATGGAAAAGATGATCTTTGGGCTGCGGACTTGATTATAATGAAACAATACGAGAATGAAAACAAGGGGTTCGGTTACATGTTGAATATCATTGATACTTTTTCAAAGTACGTTTGGTCAATTCCATTGAAAAAGAAAAACGGAATAGCAGTTTCAAAAGCTTTCAAAGACGTTTTGGAAAATGTGAAATTTCATAACCATTCTACCCCTAAACTCCTTCACACGGACAAAGGTTTAGAATTTGAAAATAGACTTTTCAAAGAACTTTTAGACGAGTATAACATAAAAATGTATCACATGGAAAGTTTAGAAAAATCCGCAATTATAGAAAGATTTAACAGAACTTTGAATCAGAAAATGAAAATTCGTTTCGAGGTGAATGGAAATAAAAATTGGATCGATATTCTACAGGAATTAGTTAATGAGTATAACAAACAGGATGTTCATCGTTCCATTGGAATGGCACCTGCTCAAGTTGACGCGAAAAATGAAAATGAAATCCTGAGATATTTATTTAAAAAGAGTGGAAAAAATGGAAAAAAGAAATTTAAAATTGGAAATCGTGTAAGAATTACGAAATCGAAGAAAACTTTTGCAAATAAATATGAAGCAAATTGGACAAAAGAAATTTTTGAAATAGCTGAGATTTTAGGAACGAACCCTGTTACTTATAGAATAAGAGATTTAAATGGAGAGGAAATTCAAGGAAGTTTTTATTCTGAGGAATTACAACTCACGAAATTTAAAAAAAAATAGGTTTTAAGTCAGTTTTTATAGGGATTCTCTATAAAAACACAATGTATAATTATTGTAAGTCTAAGTGAATTAAAGTCTAAGTGATATTAAATGAATTCCCATAAAAAAAAATCAAAGGAAATTTCAGCAAAATGTCCCAACTTAACCGCACATTCTCTGGCTTCTTAATTTCTACACAGCATCCATTCCTGAACGATCTCTACCTCTGTTTATAAGAGGGGATCTTTGAATGGCGCAACCTTGCACGACTTCGATGGAGTTTCAAGTCCATGAGTCATTTCAACTTGACTTTTCAGTTACGTTGAAGTTTCGGTTTTTGCTGTTTTTAAGTAGAAATTAAGAGCAGAACAGTTAAGGAAGGAGATTTTGACGATAAGGTCGACTCTCACTCCCGTCGAGGTGGGATTAGATTAATTATTAGCTTAAAGGGCCCATCAGCTAATAACGAAGTCTAAAACCTCGTCGAGAGTGTATCCTCACTATTAACGAAAAAAAATTTCTCGGTTTGAGGCGAGCATCGAACTCACAACCTCTCTATTATGAAGCGGGGTTGTTACCCACCACACCAAAGCGACCAGTTGAAATGAGAAACACGTTCCACAGTCTTGGATAGTAAATTCCAAGGCTGAATGAGGTCAGTGAGGGGACCAGAAGCGTCTCGCCTCTTGACTCGGGGTGATGTAACCGGTTTCTGATAAGAATTCGCCTCCCATATTAACTAACCCCTCAAACGGTAGATTGCGCATGCAGCACTATTTCAAAGAGATCAGTCCATTCTCTCAGAACAACCTTGTTCAATATGTTTTAATGAAGATCGACGGGTCCCGGAAAAAAAATATTTTCTATAATAAATAAAGAGATATGGGTTTAGACGACGAAGCATTAAATTTATGTGAAGAACATGGAGGTTTCTGGAAGTTTGTAAAGACACCTGAATTTCAATTTTATGAAAAAAACCTTGACGCACTAGAGAATATTTTACATGAATTGAAGGAGTATAGATTTAGTAAAATGTTGTTGAAAGAACGTTTATTTCGTGTTGATGGTAAACCACCACTCCATACAAAAGAAAAAGTTGAAGCAGACCTTAATAAAAAAAATATTAAGGTTCCTAAAAATGCCACTGAACATCAACTTAGATTAGTGGCTTACATTGTGTATAAAGCTATACTGAAGAAGCAGTTTGAGGATAATTTTTACGCTTGCTAAAGCTCAGAATGCTTGGGGTATGAAGGAGATTTTATTTTTAATGAGCTGTGTTCATTAAAAAGTTCTTAAGGAAACTTTACAATTCTCTTTCTGAAAAAAATACTATGTTTACATAGTATTTTTTTATGGCATTTTTTTAGGATAGAAAAATGATTTTTTATGACATTTTTTAGGATAGAAAAATGATTTTTTATGACATTTTTTAGGATAGAAAAATGATTTTTTATGAATTTGTGGTGATTGGAGGGAAAGGGTTATTTATATAAAGATTTTCTTTATATAAACGATAAAGAAATTATAATATTTACTCAAAGTCAATCAGAAAAGCCTTTGTCTTTTTATCAATTCCTTTATAAATAAGTTTTTTGGGGTGATTTTCCGGGTCGTTTCTAACATGTTCAAGAAGTCGACCAGAAATTGTCTTGGGTAAAAATAAATTTAATTCACCATTTTCAGTATTAATAGTAACAACAACAGTTTCACCATATTCCGTATTTTGTATACAATTTGATAAGAGATCGTAAGCCCCCTTATCCAAATCTTTAAACGACGAGTAGTTAGTTTTTTTGGCTGCTTTTTTATAAATTTCGATCGATGCCATTTTTATTATAAAAGTTATTCTTTTAACATACCCCCCCAAAAAGTCACTGGTTCTGATGTTTTTGTGATAAAAAATGTGTTCTGATGTTTTGTGATGAAAAATTTTATCAAGGGTCTAACAGAAAAGCATTTTTAACAGGATTTAACAGAAAATCATTTTTAACAGGGTTTAGCACAAAATCAGTTTTAACAGAGATTGAAGTCGGAATCATTTTTATCAGAGATTTAACAGAAAAGCATTTTCAACAGAGATTGAAGTCGGTGGCCCAGGATGAATATTCGGATACTACTTATATGTATGTATCATTCCAGACGATAACTCTCGATAGAATTGAGATAAAAACTTCGTTCTTTCGCCGAAAAATCAAGCATTTCAAAAGAAAGGATAAGTTCGTTGGACAACACTTTTTGAGCACATTAAATTGGTCAAATTTCAAAAAATATACTTAAAAAATCACTAAAAAAATAAAAAAATACAAAAAACCGCTAAAAATTAACAAATTTCTATTTTTTAGCAGAATGCTACTCGAAAAAAATTAATCGAACATGAACTAGGACATTTAAAAATTTAAGCACAAAATTGTACTGAAAAATTTACTTAAATTTCATTAAAATAAGCTAAAAACCAATAGGAACACTTGAAAAATTGTAAAAATCCACAAAATCGTTTGTTCATTGGAATATTACTGACAAAAAGTTAGTTTGCTATAAAATGTATAATAAAATTTTTATTTGTCCCCAAAGTGCTCAAATTTCAACAGAATTTAACATAAATGTAATACGACTATTTATGAAAATTCGCTCATACGATCATGCTGCATGACTGGAACTTTTTTTGCACCTTTTTGGACTTTCCTACAAAATGGCTCAAAGGGTTCCGATGAAATTCACAGAAGTTACTCTTATTAGAGATAATACCTAATCATTATCCAATACCTCTCATGCGCAGACAATTTTTCTAGGAACGGCGATGGTTCAAAAAACCGACTGAATAACGTTGTTTTCAGCACTTTTTTAGTCATCTTTTCAAGATACGACCGTTATCGCAATAGCATCCATCTATAATGAATGCGCCAGTTTTTTTTTGTTGGTATTAATCAATAAAACAGCTATAGATTTTCTCATTACTTATCACTAGCGTAATCTCCATACAGGGTTGCCAGTTTTGGCCAGGACAGTCCGGCGTTTCATCAAGGCGTCCGGGCGAAAATTTCACTGGAAGCTAAATGTCCTGGTTTTTAAGGAGCGAAAAATGACCGGCTTTATGGTTTTTTTAACCACGCACCTTCCCTAATGGGACGTTGTGTCGACTGTATTCGTCTAGCTAAAAATGATTACGAGCATGATAACATTTCTTTCACCCCCTTTGTCACAACTGAGACCTCGTTTTTTCTTTCTTTTTTTTTCTTTCAAATACAAGCTGAAATTGATCTACCAAATTATAAAGGAACTGCAATGTTGACCGAAATGTTAAAAAGCTTATTACGTGCGGTAGCTTTTGTGAGATAATTTTCAAAATAATATATGTTAAGCGAGTAATAAAACTTTAAATTTCATGGGTTTTCAGAAATATTTATTTTCTCAAAATAGTTCATGTTTCAGC
Source organism: Adelphocoris suturalis (assembly GCA_030762985.1). NCBI lineage: Eukaryota > Metazoa > Arthropoda > Insecta > Hemiptera > Miridae > Adelphocoris > Adelphocoris suturalis. Next base: position 40,345,052 of record CM061040.1, on the reverse strand, counting down.
TAGCATTATGGTATTTAGATGGTATTTTTCGAGAATCGAAAGACAAATTATATTAGAAGTTCTAACGCTGGTTCCGAGAAAAAAGGCTCGGAAATCAAATTTGGTTGAGTTGAGTAGAGAAACACGGTTTTAATGCAAAAACAAAGTAGTTTCTCTGCAACACTCTTTGATAATTCATGTACATAGAAACTGATCGGGAGGGAAAATTTACTCCATTTTCGAATTATTAAGAGTTCTTCTCCATCTTTGAACGAGTTTAACTCAAAATTTGTTTAAAAATTATCTTAATCCACCTATGACATTGTAGTCGGCAAGTGATTTTTATTGGAACATGTATAGATAATGTACCTAGTACTCGTAAACATTAGGTCCCATTTGGCACGGTATTAAACATAGTCTATAATGAAAATGCATATCATTAATTGTGCATGCATGGAACTTATGACTGTTTCATTGTTGACAACGCAACAAGATTTTCATGTGAGTTCTCCCACCTGACGAACAAACAAGGATCCGCTGTTCGATTAAATGAAACAATTCAAAAGTCACAATAAAGTGACTACACTACTACTCCAAATCTTCATAATCAAGTTCGAGTCATAGATTAACTAATGTGTAATGAATTCTTTTATTATAGAAGAAGTATCAAATTAGCTACAACTTTATCTTTGGTTTAATTTTTTCACTAGAAATAGATGTAGTAGAAGAAGGAAGAGAACTTGGAAGGGTTGTTTTTAAGGCAACATCGAAATTCGCCTTGGGTTAGAAGAATTTCCAAAAACACGTCCCTGGATGGCTGATAAAATTTTTCCTCCTATCGACTGGCCAAATGGAGTTCTGGTTCTTGTGTAAGTTCCGAATGGAGATTTGAAAGCTACCAGTTTTTTTTTCCATCAGCCTGGACTATTTTACATCATGCAAATGGTTTAATAATGCTGATAGGGTCGGGAGAGGATGATCTATTCCTTCGATTGCCTGATTTAGTGCTCTATAATCGACCGCCAGCCTGTATGTTAGTTTATACTCGTAATTGGGATTGGATTTTCTCATTGGTACGAGGAAGCTTGGTGCTGTACTAGGGGCTAGAATGGGTTTTATGACTTTCCTTTTGAGTAGCTTTTGGATCCCTGCTTTCATTACTTATTGCAATACAGGTGATGTATGGTATGCTGGAGCGGGTCTGTGTAGTTTTCACCTGGTTTCAATTTTGTCTTGTGTGTAACTAGATTGGTTTAAACCCTAGTTCCTCTGTCAAGGTTTGGGGAGAATCATGCTGTAATTCTTTCTGAAACTGTTCATTCATTTGCAGGAGCGTGATGCTTTGAGTTTGCTTAGGGGTGGGGGTGTTCAATTCGATTCGAACAGGTTTTTTTAAATCGTGACTGGAAACCTCCCGGTCAGAATATAGGATATTTTAAAATTTTTCTAGTCCCACCCGAACCATGGGCTTGAGGGTGGAAGGGGGGTGGGAGCCCCCTTTTAATGCAATGTTTTTTGGCCGAGTGCCCGATCTTCTATCCGCTGCCACATAAAAATATCCCGTATTGAGTGGGCGACACGAGCAACATTCCCTACCCAGGTCGGATTTCAACAAGGTTTTTCCTACACCATATACACCCACACCGAGCGAGTGAAGCGAGCAACATCCCCTGCAGACGTTAAACCTGCCCTTAGTGATCTACCATTTCCAATCATTCTACAAGTCCCACTTGGCAGTAAAAGACAATCGCATCTATTACAGCCACAACGAGCGAGCGAAGCGAGCAACATTCCCAACACACGTCTTATTTCAACAAGGTTTTTACTACACATATACATCCATACCGAGCGAGCAACATTCCCTTCACACGTCGGATTTCAACTAGGTTTTTCCTACAGAAAAGAGGCGTGGAGGAGAGCAAAACAAGCCGGAGCGGCTAGTCATGTTAAAAGAATGAAACTCTGTCTGTCTGTTTGCCTGTGTCCCTTTCACGCCTGAGCGGACGAAGGGATCCGAACGGGGTTTTTATTTTAACGTGACCTGATATCGAACGGTCATGATATAGGCTATTTTAAAATTTCCTAATCCCACCCGAACCAAGGGCTAGGGCGGGAGGGGGTGGGGGAGGGGGCTTTCAATTCACATTTTTTTGCTGAGCCAAACATCTTCTATCCGATGCCAAATTAAAATATGATCGAGAGCAATTCATATGTCAGCGACAAAGTTACGTTTCTGGACCAATAGAACACGATGGTGAAGTCGAAATTGCTGAAAGATGCTGTCTTCCCTGAGAAATCAGCGAAAGAATGCGGAAAATGATGAACAGAATGCGTTTCCCGCTATGGTTTTTTCCGCCTTAGACCGAGTAAATTTCGACAGTTTTTTTTTATTGGGTTGGTCATAAAATGTTCGTTGAAGTTCCAGTTTGAACGCATGCCAGTTTCGAGACTTGAAATTCTTTTTTCCGATTGCACTGATGAAATGTAGGCAAAAACGTTTGTTTTCGGAGCCGCTCTTCCTTATTCCGTCGAAACGTAGTTACTCTGAACTTTGTATTTCCAACCTCTTGAAAGAAGGAACCTCTCCGTTTGAAAGATATTTTAACGGAATGATAGACCGGGAAAAGGAAAGCCCTTCTACTAAGATAAAACCATGGCCTATGTTTATTAAATCTAATAAACTTTTTGTGGTTCCACGTAGTTTTGTAAGATTTAATTTGTTTGTAAGTAACTTCCAGCCGAAAAAAACGCCTGCCAAGTTGGGTGGGCAGAATAAATTGCTCACTTATTGTAACATGGGCTGTAGGTCTCGATGGTATCCCACTATATCCCATCGCATCTATGCATCCCATAACGAGCAAGCGAAGCGTGCATCCCCTACAGAGGTTAAACTTACGCTTAGTGATCTACCATTTCCGATAATCCTACAAGTCCCACTCGACAGTGAAAAACCAACGCATGTATTACAGCCGCACTGAGCGAGCAAAGCGAGCAACATTCCCTACACAATTTGGACTTCAACGAGGTTTTTCATACATATATATAGTCACGCCCGGACTTATAAACGCCCTTAACGATTTGAGAAGTAAGAAATTGGTATGGGGACGTTCACAGCCTAACCCGCACATTCCCTAAAAGTTTCATCAACATATAATGAAAACGGTGGAGATTAGATTCACTAAAAGGAATATATATTTTCGCACGCTCAGTAGCTACTAATGATAGGATTGTGTTGAAATCTCTAGGGAATGCTCAAATCAATGTCTCTCGCCTATCCCTCAAATTTGAGCGGGATCAGAAGGCGAGAGCGTGAGAAAATGATGTTTGGTGGAATTTATTTTTGCGCATGCGCTGAGTGAAGTAATGATTTGGGAACAAGGAAACTGATAGGGGACCATCTACACCCTTACCCGCATATTCCATGCACATTTCTTAAAAATCGGTTGAATATTGTAGAAATTAAGCGTGTTACAATGATTTGAGGATACACACACACCCACACACACACACACACACACACACACACACACACACACACACACACACACACACACACACACACACACACACACACACACACACACACACACACACACAGTACGACAAGGAACAAAAGTTGTTCAGAATGGTCTAAAACGTTAAATGCTAGTGTAAAGTTTGATCTCTGTACATACGTTGAATTTTTGAAAGCTAAAACTTTTCCACCTCTCTAACGTGAAAAAACTGCTTCTGCTGTCTTTGAGTTGACTTGGGAGCAATTTAAGAGATGAAATTAAGCATCAAGGTACCAATTCTTTACCAGTAGGTTACATCTGTAAGGACAATAATTGTTAATAAACTCGATTTCGCAAAGTTAGAATAAATTCCACTGTAACAATATCACCTGATAACTCCAGCCTCGATTGGAATTATATCAGCGGTATTTCCTAGGCAATTTTTATGTATTCCAGTCCAGCGATCGTTGATCTGAGGGATAAATTAGAGATTAATTTGCTAATCAATAGATTCTTGCGAATGGTTTAAATCGTGAATCTTTGGGGTGACAGTTATCAGTGACAAACTAAAAACCATTACTGCTACCTGGAAGGTTTTCGAAATCGCGATTTTTGAATGTTTAGCCCTCTAATACTACACTTTAGGGTTGATAAAAATTGATGCCGAGCTTTGAAGAACATCTAGAACCCAAAAGTGATTTTAAACACAAGTTTCGTAAATTTTGGTTCAGTAATTTTCGAGAAAAGCCACGGACGGCGGACGGACGGTTTTTTTTTGACATTTTATGTCTTTACTATGGCACATAAATGAAAAAGCGTCACGCGGGGGAGCGTCACGCGGGGGAGCGTCACGCGGGGGAGCGTCACGCGGAGGAGCGTCACGCGGGGAAGCGTCACACGGGGGAGCGTCACACGGGGGAGCGTCACGCGGAGAGCGTTACGCGGAGATTCCCAACTGACCCCACGATTCTGAGATTTGGTATGTAGCCCCTTGAGGGACTTCTGAACACAACTGACCGATCCCAGATCTGCTGAGTGGCTCTAGAATCCAGTTTTTTCCCTAATGATCCCACGATTCTGAGATTTGGTATGTGGGCCCTTGAGGGACTTCTGAACACAACTGACCGATCCCAGATCAGCTGAGTGGCTCTAGAATCCAGTTTTTTCCCTAATGATCCCACAATTCTGAGATTTGGTATGTAGCCCCTTGAGGGACTTCTGAACACAACTGACCGATCCCAGATCAGCTGAGTTGCTCTAGAATCCAGTTTTTTCCCTAATGATCCCCCGATTCTGAGATTTGGTATGTGGGCCCTTGAGGGACTTCTGAACACAACTGACCGATCCCAGATCAGCTGAGTGGCTCTAGAATCCAGTTTTTTCATTAATGATCCCACCATTCTGAGATTTGGTATGTGGGCCCTTGAGAGACTTCTGAACACAACTGACCGATCCCAGATCAGCTGAGTGGATCTAGAATCCAGTTTTTTCCCTAATGATCCCACGATTCTGAGATTTGGTATGTGGGCCCTTGAGGGACTTCTGAACACAACTGACCGATCCCAGATCAGCTGAGTGGCTCTAGAATACAATACAGGGTTTTATAGGAAGGGGAAAGGGGGCGCAAAGACATAAAATGTCTCTCGTGGTTGCGTACTTGTACGAAAGCTGTATCCACCGTATGAGTTTCAAGAGGTTCTAATACCAAGTTCAGATTTGGGGTTGACTAGACCATTTTTGTTTATCTAGGACAACCGAACGGCTATCTCAATTGGCTCCTGATTACGAGTACATATGGGATTTGGTCCCTAAGTAGCCTAAACACTCCAATTAACGATTCCACAAGTGAACTAAGTTGCAAGGCGTTCAAGGCATGACAGCCTACATCCTCGACCAAATGCTGGGGATTTGATGAACGTTGGTTTTTAACTTGATAAACTACGTCGTAGAGGCTTGGACACGGTTTGAAAGTTTATGTTCAATAGATAGATGAAGTGACAGAGATTTCTACTAACGAGTTTTTATTTATTTTTCTTTAGATTTTTGTATTATATGCATCTTTAAACGTTAACCAAATACTTTTCAAGGGAGCTTACATTTTTTTTTTTTTTCTTGGTCGATTACAAAGGTTCATTATTGAAAATAATAAAGCAAAATATTGGTGTTCTTCATATAATTTATTAAAGGTAGCATACCTGATGGTGTCCATTTATAACAGTAAATATGTGACTGTCCTAGGAAAAAGGGTGCTCAACATGCCAGAGGTCAAATCTGAGTTTATATTTGTTTGTTTTTCGTTTTCTCCGCATCATGCTGAACAAATTCCTTTTTTTTCTTCATATTTTCCAATCAAAATTTACAATTTTCCAATGTTTGAAAAAAAATCAAACCAGAAAATTGCAAATTCTCAAGCAGGAGAGATTGAAGTTTGAAATCATGTTTTGAAGCACTTCTACTGGTTTTTAAGATAGAAAAATGGATCTTCAAGTGTCTGTCAGTCAGGGAAGACGAGAGAAAGTCCAGAATGTTCACAATATCAAATTTAACTAGACTAAAAATTTGAAAAAAAAAAAAACAAAAAACGCACACAGCCATTTCACAAGTAGCTTCACAAATACCCACTCTTTAAAGTGGAGGCAATCTGGAACAGGTGGACAAGATTCCCAAACTGCCACTAGGATGAATTGGAGTTGTCTCCTCACTTGTTCACAAGCCAGGAAACTGACACTGAAACAGGTGGGTCAGGTGTCACACAGGGGAGGGTGGGGCAAAAACACACACACACACACACCAAAAATAAGTATGTAACTAATGAAAGTTGTTATATAACCTGAACTGAATTACCTACCTTCATTCTTGTTCTTTGCTGTCGTTATCTTTTTTATTGTATTCATCGATTTAGACGGGTGGCCATTGTGTGCTGGTTCAAGTGTGTGGAAATCATCAGCAACAAAAGAGAGCTTAACTTACGTGAAGAAATTCCCATAAGGCAAGATAAGCTCCCTTTTCTCATTTCTGACCTCCATTCAGTTTTTCGCGATTATAAACATGAAAAATGTAGAAAATACAAGTTTTGATGATTATTGGGGAAAGAGAGATAGTTTTAGGTCCCAAAAACAATTACGAAAACATATATATATATATATTTTTTTTTTACGGAAGTTAGTGAAAAAACGTTGTTTATTTCCACGAAAAATAAAGAGTTTCAATGTTAAATCGATTTCGACGGTTAGGCAATCATCAGTAACAAACACTAACTGTTATAAATGAAGGCCTAAGCGTCGAAATCGATTTAACTTTGTAACTCTTTATTTTTCTTCCGTTTGAAATTGTTTCCACAACTTCGTCGCGAATGATTTAGTTCGCTTCAATTTTTTTTTTTTTTTTTTTTTTTTTATCTCCTGAGAAAAGAAGCCTTGGCAAGTTAAGCTCTCTTTTCCCTAGCACGGTAACATATGTATTTATGGGTGATATCAAAGGTTTCGGCAATAATATGTCTTATGACTGGATCGGTAAAAATTAGGAGTTACGAAAAAATGCAATGGGGATAACAGTTATATATGCAAATCGACCAATGAAGCTTAAATCTTGAACGGAGACTCTCAGTGGCAGGGAGTATAGAATTACAACGTGAGAAATAACTCATTAGCTAAGACAGCTGTGAGGCTAATTCCTTTCTTAACTGCTTACGATAGTGCAATTTCAAACGAAGCCCCCGAGGAGTCATACAATAGAATTACAACGAACGCAACCACTATGATCATCTGAAAGGGGTGTGAGGGTAATTATTTTCCTAATCGCCTTGGGATACTGGTATTTGAAACAGACCTCCTCGAAAACAGATAGATTCGAATGAGACCACTGCCTAATTGAGCGATTTAGTTTAAACCTGTTTTCAAGTAAACATTGCGCCAACAAACATTAGAAAAAACATTTTTTTCTAAATCCTTCATTTGAAAACATTTTAATGATATATACCATTTAAGGTATGCATACGAAAAAGCTACGTACCGCTGGAAATTCATCTTTTCGCTCTCCCAAAGGGTTAAAACATTGTAAGAAAAAAATGTTGTTAACGCGGATGTGAATCTGAACTAACTAGTGGAACGTTGGTTACGTGGTTCATTTTCTAGTGAACGATAGAGCGTTTACCTCACTCGAAGCTGATCAGGAAACCGTCCACCGTTTAATTCGTCACGTGATGTCCCGGCTAGGGTCCCTATCGAAATTCAAATTATTAGGGTGAACTCAAGAAAGTTTATCTGACTCGTCTAATCAAGAAATAGCCTGTCATTTTATTCTTCTCTTGATGTCTCAAAAGTTTACCTACCAAATGCCTTCATTCCCGGAGAATAGATCCCCGTAAAAATGTGTTACAGCCCAAAACGTTTTCTACTTTTGTTCCTAGTTAGAAAAGTAATCTTTCAAATTAATCAAGAGCACATCATCGACTAGCGGCTAAATATTTTACAGAGATGAATGGCAAAGGTACGGTTTTGGAACAACGATTTGGTTGTAAGCGAGAATCTTCGGAAAATTTCGTCACCCATAGATATGTGATGGGCTCCCCCAGTGGGAGGGGTTCTCTTAAGAATCACGCTTTTTGTGCCGTTGTGTGGCAAAGCAAAGCCATGAAAATATCTAAGATGAAATCTATGATTTTTAATCAACAGATGAATAGGATGGACCGAATCAGACGGTAATACATTCAATATATGTGCAGCTGTGGAAACATGAATTCCTAATATCTTCATACTACCTGAAGTTTGCGCAGCTCATCGCAATGTTTGTTTCAATGGGTTTCTTCCACCTAGATGGGTCATTCGTCCTACATTGTGTCGAACAGCGAGATCTCCGTAAGACCAGTCTCGGTTGGAGAATAAAAATAGTTCCTTTGTACTTGTGCTTGAGAGCGTAGCGTTCTACGGTAGACACCTTGTCTTCAGTTCACTTGGGAGACCTGTAGAGAGGAAGCTATCTTCAGATACTAGGTATATTTCCATCCAGAAGTATGGCGAACAGCTATTACACACATTTTATTCATTTCCGTTCGCTCCACTGGGAATTTATTTTGAATTCATCCTGGCTTCGAAGATTGCAATAATTAGTGAGGTCCAACCACAGCACACGGGAGGGTTTACTCCTTTTTTTCTCCCTATTAATTGAACGGATAACAAGAGAAACCAGATTACGACTCCGGTGGGACGATGGTGGAGCGTAAAGCTAAACCACCTCGGCTACAAATCTAGCGCTGCAGAAGTTAACTGTAATCACAACTGTCCACTCCCCGTGGACTGACTGCTTACAACCTCCACCTGCCGAATTGATAATCTCCTGGGACATATTACAGTACGTCGTCCCGTGGGGGCCACCAATTTTGCAACATCCGATCCATATAATTTTTGGTACGGTGGTTAGAAAGATTGTGTGAACGATTACAATGGAGTTATTTAATAGGATATATCATAGAGAAAATACGTAATGAACAATTGTTTTCCTATTCAATTATTTACATACGGTCGTGTTACAAATATGTCTTCTAACCCGAGTTGGTAAATGGGGTTCATGCGGTTGCCACTCAGTATATTCGCAGATTGTCCCTTTTCCTTCTTGGTGCAGTTCAATGGAATACATTTCTGTCTACTCCACCCTCAATTTTTTATCTCCTGCGTCATGAACAACAGAATACATTTGAATAGAGTGGGGGCGGAGTAATATAAGCGGTAGAAGGTTACTTGGTGAGAAATACGAATGTGGGTGAAGGAGGCAGGCTTGTGAAAGGGTTGGAGACCTGGAGCAGTGATTTGCAAGAAAAAAGTCGTCTCATATCTTCTAGATATATGAAAGATAACGAGCTAAGCCTGGAACATATATGACGTTATCATTTTACAAAGTAATCTCTTTGTCCCTAGACCACTTTGTATACGTCATGCAAGATAGCTTGGAAGGAGCCAAGGCGGAAAAAATCAACGTATTTTATACTTAGAGCGAAATACACTCTCATTTCTCCTCGAGTACCTAATTCTACGTCGTGGGATGCGGTTGTTGACAGATCCATGAAAATGTAACTAATAACCAGTACCAAAATCGGCAACGTTACTATCTATTAAAGAATGAAGATGAAGAAATACGTTTAGCGTTTAGCTGCGATTAACTGCTTCACACCAGTCGTTCTGTACGACTAGACGGTTGAATAGAAATCTTCCACGTTCATTGAATCTCCGAGAGGAGCGCTAGAACTTGAGTTAAAATCAGCCACTCGTTATCACCAAGTTTCCTGAAATAAATATTCTTTCTCATTCTTTTCTCGAGCACAAAGAAAAATAAAAAAGTGCAATTAATTTGTGAGTATTAATAAGCAGAAGATAACCAGAAAATAACATGAAGAACTTACACCAGTTAATAACTTGTGTCTCTGCTATATTAACTGTGTGGGAGACTCATCGAGTTGAACACTCGATGGTCATGCCAGACTTGCCGACACTATGCGCTCTGGTGGCAGCCCTACTAACTCGATTTGGGACTGGACGCCGCTTATATCATAAACAATTTTAAATTTGATGGACTTTGGTCGTTGCTCTGCCCGCCTATATAAGTACTGTTCTCATTCTAGAAAGGTTTTTGCTTTCTGCCGAAGGTAGAAAAGCTTTGTGTTCTTGTGAGAAATCGATAAAATGTTTCCCTTCTATAGTCAAAAATTTCACTTGGTTTTTGCAGGGGCGTATTTAGGGTGGGTGGCGAAGGGGACCCCCCCCCCCCCCCCCCTAGAAGGAACTTCTGTGTTCGTCAATTTCAATTTCTTTATTTCTATTTCAGCTTTTTCAAAATAATTTTGACAGTAGAGAAAAAACCATTACATGGAAAAAAATGGATTTTAAAAATGCCGAGGCATATACACGGCGCGGACTGTGCAGACTCGTTCCGGAGCTGTTTTTGGGAACACTGCTTAGTTTGCGTACCTGTGACTCCATTATGTACCTACTCGTTTTTTTTTTCTTACGTAATTGTATAGTTGTTCTAGAGTTTCCACTTGCCCAGTATAGGTTATGTTTGTACAAAATGGATAAAAAGAAAAGTTTAGCACCGCCGTCCTCGATTTTTGAGTTAAAAATTAAAAAACAATCAGTACTCAATAAAAATTGATAATGAAACAAAATGATTTTAAATTGCTTAAATAGGTATTTTCAATGTACCCATTCGTTTCTCATCAATACAAACTAAGCGAAAACAAATTTAATTTCAAATTATGCATTTTAAGGTTAATTTATTCTGTATGTGTAATAGTGTAATAGCTTAGTTGGTCGAAAACTCGTTAAAATGTGGTTTTACCTGTTAAAAACGAAAAGTTCTTTTAAAGGAGGTTCCTCGGACGCCCTGCGGCCCACGCATTCAATAAGACCCCCCCCCCCAGAGACAAATCCTGATTACGCAGCTGGATTTATGTGTTTCAGCGCTCACTGATTAGTTTTAGTTCCGTCTCTATGCCAGTTTCTTCTCACAAAGTTAAAGTCTAATTTTGATTATTATTTCAGGGATAGTGGAGGTTCTAGATGGCCCCCTATAAAGTTCATTTCTTGTAACATCGATTTCATGTGATCTGCCTGTCCGATTTCATTTAAAAACTCTAGAAGTAGTTAGGTACCTATATATTTTTCAGCGATTTGGTGAAGAAAGGACTTTTGCGCATGTGCTAATCTTATCTAGTTCACAGCGTCAAAACTTCATGACTAATGGACATATTTTGATGAAATTTTCAGGCATTGTGAGTTAACTCCTAGACAATTTTCCATCGATTCTATCACCGTCAGATGAATGATTGAGTATGCATATGTGCGCACTTTTTATTCCCCAAAAAGATTGATTTCTCACTTTCTATTTATCGAACTTCGTTTAAATTTGGAGGGTTCCCTCGAATTTCAGCGCGATTGATTGCAGTAACCATTACATTCGCTCGAACTTGGTTTTGGTTTTTATCGACGAAACTCGAATTTAACCCTTCAGAACTCGCGTGGTGTCCACTCATGTTAGTACTCGCGTCGGGTCACTGGTGACCCATAATGAAAATTATCGAAAAATAAATTAATAAAGGAGTAAAATAATGAAGCAAGCACATTTCAAGCCACAGGAATCAATAATCTTTAATAAAAAAATACAAAACTTCACATAAGTACTTCAATCATAATTTTTTCTTTGATCCGAAAAAGTCCCTCGATTTTGCCAGTTCTCCAAGTTTACCTATTTTCAATTTAATGCCGAGAACCACCAGAAGATTATTCGACGACGAGCCAATTAAAATATTGAACCCCTACATCTAGTTTACAAATGAATTCCTCCAGCATGAAGAATAAAATGATTTATAATAGCAAAACAAGTCCCTAAAGTAAGCCATCTTTCACGTTATTACGAATACAAAATAAATCGAACAGCCAGTTAGGAACTGCAAAGCACTTAGCTTTTGTGAAAATAATATTGTCTTGGGTTTGATCTATTTCCAAACGTAATTTTTCAGTAAATTATTAGTATAGGTATAGAGGCTCTATAGCTTACGAGCTCAATTTCAGTAGATTATGGTGGTTCCGCACGAAATTATATTCTACCTGTCTTATATGCATAGGCCTTGTTTCAAATTTCAGCTTCAGAGATTAAATCCCATAGAAATCAGCTTTATAGCCATGCATTGTCTAGTAATTACTGCTTACAAGTACCTACAACTCAATAGTACCTACTAATGCCTTCTTTTCGCATCATGCTTATTTACCAATACTAGTTTATATCGTAGAATAATAAATCAGCTTTCCTTCACACTACAGCGGCTTAGGGATCATGCGGTGTTGTGATAAAATGAGAGCATTCCAAAAAGTGGCGAACGATTCTCCTGCTATGAAAACTAAAGGAGTTACACTTCCCTAGCAACGCATTGGTTGTAGGTGAAAATCAATTGAAAACATGTCGGCTCGCGCTGAATTTCGCTCAATTTCAAACAAAAAACCCAGTCTGGTTAAACCTGATACTTGCTAATATCTTCATTCGTAGCAAAAACCGGGATATACTTTATAAACGTGAGGAAATTGAATGAAAAATGAATTACCTAGTTCATATGAGGTGAGGTACGGTTGGACTCGCCTTGGGTCAACACCTGGTAAAAACTACGGACGTTACCACTCGCGTCGGGTCATATTAGTGATTGTGAGTAACGTGTGCCCTGTTCAAAGTTCGAAAGGTGACTAAACTTATCATTTCCAGGAGCTAGGAGAATACAAGGAGGGTCGGGGGCAAAAACCGATAGGAAGACTTTAAAATTAGAACTTGAAAGTTGACCGGGTCATCAGGGACCCGACGCGAGTACTGAAGGGTTAAAGATAATAGTCAGGAATTATGCATGTGTACTCTTCGTCGGTTTCCCTGTAATTCGGGGGTTATTCGTTTGGTCTCGCTCCAAATCGGAGGATAGTTACAAAACGACTATTTAATTACCCCATACGATGTACATCAAGATGTATCATTACAAGCTGCTGCGCGAACCTCAAATCCATATAACAAAGGTGACATTTACAGTTTTCATCCGTTATAGAAGATATTTTCAGGGATTTAGGCTTAGATGGTCCCCAATGGATATTTTCGCTCCCGACCTACTGCTATTATTGTGCATGCACAAACACACTACTTAGTATCCATTGACGATCATTTTCTCATTGCCTATGTCTACCTGAATCTTTTTGAATTGTTATGCAAATTTTATTTAAACAATTTTTGTGCGAACTGTAGATTTGTTACCAATATTTTAATTAGCATATGAACCCTGCCCAAATGTGTCAGTCCTGATGAGTGGGACATGTAGAATGATTGGCAATGATGAATCACTAAAGGTGATTTGAAAGGTGTTGGGGATGTTGCTCATTTAGCTTGCTCTCTGTGGGATGTATAGATGGAATGGGATATATAGTGCATCCTTAATTCGTAGGAAAAACCCCGATGAATTCGGACGTGTGAAGGGGATGTTGCTTGCTTTGCTCGCTAGGGGTGCGTTTCCTCGCTCGCTTAGTGATCGATGTATAGATCTATGCGACTGGATATAGTCCCGATACCATCGAAACCAACAGCCCATAGTTCGGATGGAGGTGGACAATTTAAAAATTTTTAGAATTCGTATATTTATTTACAGTTGCTATTTTCACATGATATCATGCAAAGCAGTATTCATAGGTATTTAATTCTATTTTTATATTAATTTCAATTTAGATAGGCCATTTATCTGCGAAGTAGGGGTACCAAATAAAGGGTATGTCGAACTACTAAAACCTCAACTCATTCTATACGTTCATGTTAAATTATGTAAGGAGGCTATACTGCCCACCCAACATTTCGGTACTAACAGAACAGTCGGATGTTAAGTAATTGTTCTTCTACTAAATCTATACATCCATGTTATACTATGTGGGGTAGTTGTACCCAACTTGGCAGATTTTTTTTTCTCTCTGTTGGAAATTACTTACAAACAAATTAAATCTTATAAAACTATGTGGAACCACGAAAAGTTTATTAGGTTTAATAAAGATTGGCCATTATTTTATCTGCGTAATTAAGGGTTGGTATTTGAGGTTCTAAATACAAAATTCAGAGCAACTACGTTTCGACGGAATAAGGGAGGCGGGGGCTCGAAAACGTTTCCGTCTATCCGTTTACATTTTCGTTGACTACAATCGGAAAACATAATTTCATGGCTCGAAACCGGCATGGGACTGAATTGGAACTTCGACGGTCAATGGAGTCAAAGCAATTTAAGAGGTCACAAAAAATCACAATGGACATATTTTTCTTCTCCCTTATTTTGAATACATCACTCGATAAATTAAATAGGGTAGCGGCACCAGTATTTGACAGTGAACCAGTATTCGACTGTTTCAATTTCAATTCAAAAAATAAGAGTTTGGCCCAACTTAGAGATTCAAACTTGGTGCCTATTCAACAATCAATCATTTTTCTACGAATTCCCGCCTAAATCAGGGTGGCACTGGACAAAATAACGGCGGTATAAAGTGATAGTGATAAGTCCTTCTTCAACCGTCTCGTGGCAGCTGTTCTGTGTAAGGTGAGTGAAGTATTTGTTGTTTTCCATCAATATTCTTTGTTATTTAGCGTTGTTTTGAGTTTTATTCATGCATCTACACATCCTGTCGTGTGTTTACGCCTTTGAAAATCCCTGTAACTGTCGATTGAAGGCACATGGGGGGTTGTCGGATACTGGGAACTCATTAAGACCAGAAACCCAGTTATCGACGCATGTGTCGACTACTGGATTTCAGGATAGTTTTTTGTTCTTCACGCAGTCTGCCTCGTTTTTAAATTCTAAGAATGATGGCGTTTGAATTTTTCAAAAAAAATGACTAGCTCCAGAGTTCGACAGGGGGTGTCGAAAACTGGGTCAATGAAGTGTCGATTACATGGTTGAGGATTACACAGTAACCAAAACCTCACTGACCCAGTTTCCGACACCCCATCTTGCTGTTCATTTCTTAGCAAATTGTCGACGAAATTACGGGAACTGGGTGCCTAATCAGATGAAGGAAATAATGTAGTTATATAAATATGTTCCAGTTATCCAAATGGCTCCTAAGAAACAGACGTCTACAGAGACAGCCAAGAAAAAAAGGGTGAAGAAGCCCAAAGGAAAGGAGCCAAGGCGGAACTATCCTGAAGTGGATATGTTAGCCGCCATAGAGGACTGCAAGCATGGGATATCCATCGCTGGTGCAGCAAAGAAGTACCAAGTACCTCGCATCACACTGAATGATAAGGTTAAAGGTAAATCCCCTTATTTCAGGAAAATGGGTCCAGATCCTGTGCCCAGTCAAAAGGAAAAAGAGGGACTGGTAGTGTGGATAAAGACCATGTTTCAGCGTGGATTTCCAATCACCACCGACCAGCTGAAGTCAGAGGGAATTCTCAAGCTGTAGTGACTCCTCTCCAATGCTGCAACAGATTTAAAACTGTTTTTTCACCTAAAGATTGTCCCCTCACCGTTGCAAATAAAGATGTAATAATGAAGCTTTCAGCACCCACCAAATGGAATGGAAAATTGTTGTTTGAAAGCCTGATGCCTATCGACTGAAGAACCTACTGTGATCTCACCAAAACTTTATGAATGCGTAGTTGTTTCTGAAAACTAGTTCCTAGCCTAGTTTTTAAAGGAGTATGCTAACTCCATATTTTTACTGTGTATTTTCTACTTGAGTTTAGTCAATGTTTATGATAATACTGCTTGGTTCAAGCATATTTGTGGCCAATGAGGCATTCCTGTTGCTTTACATTCCTTTTGTAGTAAATTAAGAATACCAACCTTGTTACCTACTGCTCACGAAATGTTCACTAGGTACTGTCTTAATATTTTCTGTAAAACTGTTTATAATGTTAAAAAATGAATTTTAAAGACTAATTTATAGCTGCGTTAAATATAAATATTAAAAAACTGTTGAAAAATGAGGTGTGGAAAACTGGTTCATCCCCCTGTCGATAATTGGACTTCCTATGTCGAATACTGGGGTGAAAAACCACCTTACGTTTTATTGGCTCAAACACTTTAATTTTGGTTTATTTATAAAAACAAGACCTGTGTCCACATCTCAGAATGTTGGCCAACTGAAAAAGCCGTGAATGTTGTCAAAAGGTTTAAAAATAAGGAATTTCTTGTTAAAAAACTGGCAAAACTTTCTTATATTGTCGGATACTGGTGTCACTACCCTAATGCTTGATCCACCCATGGCCCGATCTTACTCCATATTGCTATTCACACAGGAGGGTATTCATCTCCAGATATTCAGATATATATATATGTATTTTGATCCATTTCTCAAGAATCTTAGAAACACAGCTGAGCGTTGATATAGGGCAATAGTTACCAGGATCTGATTTATCTCCACCTTCATAGAGAGGACATGCATTGGCAGTTTTAAATATTTCAGGAAAGATGACTAATTTTATTCTGCGATTGAAAATGTATAACAAAAGCACTTTCAAATGGTCAACTAATTTTTTCAATATCTTAGTTGAAATACCGTCATTACCCGGGGCATACCTTCCTTTTATGAGACTCACCATATTTTTCAGACAATTTTCATCCAAATCTGGTATCTTAAATGAATTGGTTTGTGTGATATGTTTAGTAACAGAAATATCGGTTGGTTTTCTTTTAGTTTTATATGCCGACTCTCTGCCAACCAATGAAAAATAAGAATTTAATGCGTTACATGCTTTGAGTGCCATGCTTTCTTTCAGCGATCCGTGTTTTTCCATGATTGACGACAAGAATTCATTTTTAGACGACTGGTCTGAAGATCTACCAAATACCTCATTTCGCACTGACCACAGTTTCCTCGAATCATTTCCGCATGACTCAATTCGCTCGGCGTAATACTCCTCTCTAGTTTTCCTAATAATGTATTTAAACTTATTTCGATAATTTATATAGTAATCTTATAATCGTTTATTGTAGGGTTGCTTAGCTAATTTCGCCTTGAGTTTATTGCGCTTTATAATATAAATCATTTGACCATTCGTAATCCAGGGAGTATGTCTATTGAAGGTGGGTTTGAAAGTCATAGCTGTAGTATGATACACAACTGCATAAATTAATAAATGCATTTGCCGACTGATTGAAATCTTCTACGTACACCGAAGACCGATCCGTGTTAGAAAGAGGAACTCAAAGGGCCTCAAAGTCAATTTTTTTAACTTTTATGGCATTTTTGTTATCATTTAAAATTTTATTGTGTGAATCAACAATAGTCACTACCGTGCTAAAGTGGTCCGTAATCGCTGTCAATATCAGAGTAGGGTAGAGTGTGAGTGCTTTGATCGAGAAATTATATGATCTGAGCAACTAGTTGACAACCCTTGAACTCGGGTGGGCTCAGTAATTGGAGAAAGATACCCAATGGAAGAAATTATATTCTGATACTCATTACTATTATTTTCTTTGAATAAATCGATATTGATATCTCCTACAATGTAAGTCGAACAATCTCGATCAAGATTTCCGAGTTCCGACCTCAAATTATGCTTGTAGGGGGATCTACAAATTCCATAGATTACATATCGTAACTTATCACACTGTAACCTAATTTTAAGTACTGTTGCATCACACAATGTTAATTTTTCAAAACTGCAATCATATTTATCATTGCTATAAAAAAAATACCCTGTTGTGTGTAGCAAACGTAGAATAAATAATAATCAATTTAGTTATTGAATATGAATACTTATTGAAATATACTTTGAATTTTCTCTCCCATCGCTTATAAGTTTCTGCCAAATTCAACACTCCATCGAAGGTGAGATCAATTGGTGCCTTAATATTACGAAAATTACCTGTACGATCGATGTCTTCCTGTACGGGAGGGGGTTGCTTTTCTTTAGGTCCTATGATATGTTTTACTATTGGTCAAATCTGAATTAGGAACGAAAGTATGAACAAACCGTTACTGCGCCATGTTGTGTGTAGCAAACGTAGGATAAATAATAATCAATTTAGTTATTGAATATTTAGTTATTGAATATGAATACTTATTGAAATATACTTTGAATTTTCTCTCCCATCGCTTATAAGTTTCTGCCAAATTCAACACTCCATCGAAGGTGAGATCAATTGGTGCCTTAATATTACGAAAATTACCTGTACGATCGATGTCTTCCTGTACGGGAGGGGGTTGCTTTTTCTTAGGTCCCATGATATATTTTACTATTGGTCAAATCTGAATTAGGAACGAAAGTATGAACAAACCGTTACTGCGCCATGTTGTGTGTAGCAAACGTAGAATAAATAATAATCAATTTAGTTATTGAATAATTTAAATTGTATTCAATAAAACACAATTAAAAGAGCGTTAACTATCTAGCCCGTAGATCAATACAATATTTTGTCTTCGTAATTTGTTGTCGTCAAGACTACTGTAAACTGGTGATTAACAATACAGATCAATAATACCGTAGAGGATAATTCAACTTCTACAACATACCCCGTCATTTTTATTCATATCATTCGATGATTTAAAGGCCGTGTACCCCTTCGTAAGTTGCAATACTTCGTATGTCTACCATACACTTCAGTAAGAATATTAAAATCGTGATTCCAATTAGCATTTTCCACCCATACTCTCATTTTATCGAAATTACAATTGTAGCTCTGTAAGTTAATATTTAAAAAAAAAAAAAAAAAAAAAAAAAAAATTAACTCATATAATCTTTTAACACTGCTTTCTTCTTGGTCATCCGTAGTACATCGGCTCTCAGTGGGGTGAAGCTTTCCGTGACGAATACTCGAGTGTTCGGCTAGGCTAAGACAAAGTTATCAGCAGTTAAACTTCGATTTTTTCTTGAAATATTTTCCCATCATGCTATATTCTGTCGAAATTTTGAGCAAAAATACTATACATAAAGTGCCCTTGAAGGTAACCCAACCTAAGCCTGAGAAATCGTCCACCCATAGTTCATCTTCAACGTAAACTCATTGATCCAACCAGTCGTCATAGTTTACAACACAGCCTTACAAAATACCCCCCCCCCCCCCCCCCTTCCACCAAAAAAAGTCTGCCAAGTTGGTTGTCGCACATAGCTTCCTCGTTTGCGTATCATGAATGTATAGATCATTGAAGTTTTGAATTATCTTAAAATCCCCTAGCGGAAAAGAGTAAATGAAGAAGTGGCGTGAAACGTCATAACTGGTCAATCAAGAAACGAAAAAATTATATTCAATGTAATTCACATTTGCTCATGTGCAGAATGAACTGATGACTTGAGAACAATGAAATAGGTACGGGACTATCTACAACCTAACCCGTGCATTCACTGACAATTTCATCAAAATCGGATGAAAACTGTGGAAATAAGGTCGTTACTAGTATTTCACATAGGGGCATGCGAAGTAGCTATTAGCGATACAATGATGTTGAAATTGAAGTAGAATAATCAAATTTTTATCCCCTAACTATCATCCTAATTCGAGCAAGATCGGACGACTAGAACGTGGGAAAATTATGCTTGGTAGAATTTACGCTTGAGCATGAGCAGAATGAAGTATTGAGTCTAGAACGATGAAACCCTATCTCTCCTATTCCCTGACAATTTCATCCAATTCAGATGAAAACGGTGGGAAATGAGCTTGTTACCAAGGATTTGCGGACACACTCACACACTCACATCATCGACGGACACGGAACCAAAGTTGTTCAGAACGGTCTTAACGAAAAATGAGAGTGGATATTTTAATTTCGGAGAACAAAAACTTTTTTGTCCCGAAAGTGAAAACAATGCTTCTGCTACCTATAGGTAGACTCGAAAGCAATTATACCAACCGTTCAATCTTCAGCCATCTAGAACCGATGGACACATTTCATTTGGAGCCCCAGTCAAGACGAAACTTTGTCCTTACCCCCGAGGGACCACCATCGTGATAAGCATCACTAAAATAATTATTGTTTGTAAGAACCATTCGATTTTAAATCATCTCCCACCGATGGAAAAATGTTGTTTGAGCCCCAGCTAAGAGGGGCTTTGTACCCACCTCCAGGGACTACCCTCGTGTTAGGCATCAATAAATTGAATTTTGGCAACTTCTGCTCGAATTATGAAAATGTCAGCCACTGACGGACTGATTTTATTTGAGCCCCCGATCCCGAGAAGGCTTATTACCCACTCCAGGGACTAACCCCTTCAAAGACAACCCTGAACAGAATTTTTATACCAACCCTCCAATTTTAAATCGTCAATCGCCGATGTACAAATTTTATTTGAATCCCCAATCCAGAGGAAGGTTTTTCTCCACCCCCGAGGGCCTACCCTCGTGATATGCGTCACTAAAATAATCGTTTGTACCAATCTTTCAATTTTAAAACATCACCCACGGTTTTATTTGAGCCCCAAGACAAGAGGATAGCTATGTGTGCCACAATCCTGCATTTCACGTAACTCACTTCTCTATGGAAAGATCCTCATCTTCGGTGTTGTACTTCCCCTTCAAGACAAGTGGTGCCATAATCCCGTTTGTCAAATGAATTACACGACTGCGTCACCGTTTTGTAGCACTGGGAGCTGATGCCGCAATCCTGCGGAAATGTAGCTGTATGTGTATGTACATGTATAAATGTATATATATATATATATATATATATATATATATATATATATATATATATATATATATATATACATATATATGTGTGTGTGTGTGTGTGTGTGTGTGTGTGTGTGTGTGTGTGTGTGTGTGTGCGTGTGTGTGTGTGTGTTGTGTGTGTTGTGTGTGTGTGTGTGTGTGTGTGTGTGTGTGTGTGTCTGTGTGTGTGTGTGTGTGTGTTTTTGTGGGTTTTGATGGCATCAGTACAAAGGAACTCAAACTGGTAAAGCATGAGTTGGCTACTGTGCTTGCTCACCTATTCAATCGATCCCTTGCTGAGGGGCTGGTCCCCACTCAGTTCAAGAAAGCAAAAATAGTCCCAATATGGAAGACCGGTGACCGTAGATATGTGGATCATTTTCGACCAGTGAGTATTCTTTCTGTGCTCTCAAAGGTGCTGGGAGGGGCTGCAAAGCGACAACTGTACGGTTTTTTGGAGGAGACTGGGTTCTTTGCAGATACACAGTTTGGCTTTAGGGCTCGAAGGTCAACAGAAATGGCTGTTGAGGGACACGTGGGGTTGATCGTCACTTCCCTCGAGGCAAGGCGTAAGACAGCGGCTGTTTACTTGGATTTGTCTAAAGCCTTTGATCGGGTGAGGAAGCCGGTTCTTATGCAGTTGCTGGTGGAGGCTGGTATGGATGCCGTTTCAAGAGGATGGATTGGGAATTTCATGTCCGGAAGAGAGCAGTCTGTGGTATTTGGTGGAGCAGTTAGTGAGCCGGGAATGAGCAAACTGGGAGTTCCCCAAGGAAGCACGATTTCGCCTCTTCTGTTTCTAATCTATATTAACGGAATTAACAGGCTAAGTCCCGAGGGTACCCTCTTTACTTTCGCGGATGATACTGCTTTGGTGTACTCGCTTGACTCTGAGGTGGATTTGGAGGGGACTATTGAGGCAGACATGGAAGTCCTGCAGGACTATTTGAGAGCCATAGGACTAGTGCTCAACAGTATGAAAACCAAATTAGTGGTTTTCAGGTACACAGAGCATGGAGTTTTGGACAGTCACCGCTACTCAATTCGGGTCCACCTGGAGTCATGTGATCGGGTATTATGTGTCTGCGACCCAATTGCTGAGGTTCAGTCGGCAAAGTATCTCGGCCTCATCATAGACAACCATTTGTCTTGGTCTCAGCACTTGGTCTCACTTAAAAGGAAACTCAACAGGGTCAACTTCAGCCTCAGATTCTTGAGCGACTTTGTGACTTCCCACGAACTGAAAACGATTTATCTGGCCCACTTTCAGGCCCGAGTTAGGTATGGATTGCTGCAATTTGGAGGGGCATACCACGAAACAACTGAACCGATACTAGGTGCGTTTCGGTCTGCTGCCAGGATTCTGGATGCAGAGGATGTTCGGATGGAGGAACTGGGAATATTACCATTCCATAAACTATTTTATTATACTGCTTTCATGTATGCAGTGTTTCAGGAGAGCATACCGGTACAGGTAGAACGAGTGGCAGTACAAACTCGAAGAGGACGGTTTCCAGTTGTTGAGCAACCTGCATATAGGTTTGATCACAGCCGAAGACAGTCATCGTACATGATCCCCGCGGTGTGTAACCAATTAATTCCTTGTATCTATGACCCGAAGGATCCGATTTCAAGACGGAAGATTAAAACAAAATCCTACCTTATAGAGAATGAGGTCGTTTGCACAAATATTCTTGCTGGAAGGCTATCATGTACTTGTGGAGCACAGCTTGCCTACATTGCGCGTCGGGGTCTCCAATAGATTAATTGGTGATAGAAGGACTTACCTATATATTACTGAACTATATGGAAGTATTTACCTACTTACTTTTCAACACATGCACGGAAAGCCCCGCGCGACTCTTTGTCATGGGGCAAAATATATTGTATAAATTTTGTTGAATAAAGATATTCGTAATTCGTAATTCGTAATTCGTGTGTGTGTGTGTGTGTGTGTGTGTGTGTGTGTGCGCGTGCGCGTACATGTACGTATGTATATATATATGCACATATGTATATATAGTATTTTCAAATTAAATTCATCCTTGTACAAAATTAATTCGTCCTTTTACAAAATGAATTTGCCGTTTTACAAATGGATTCGTCCTTTTACAGAATGAATACGTCCTTCATAAAGACGGACCGAATCAGGTATCTTAGCGAAGGCGGTGTCTAGGGCTCGGAAAACGGTGGCGGTCGGTATGCAGTCTTTATGCAAGTGCGTGGAAATCTTCTCCCCTACCATCTACGCACATCAGACACAAATTGCAGTAGGCACCAACTTTGTAATGCATATGATTTCCTTTATGCCTAGATCAGCGTCAGGCAGCCTCTGCATTGAGAAGAAAAAGAAAGAAAAAACGCTGCAAATTATTACACAGAGATTTATTATTTCTGTATTATTCAGCTCTTCTACGCAGTACGCTTGTCTGTATCATTAAACGAATAATTAGGTTGGTATCCAATAATGTGTCTGCATAGGTGTAGACGCCTACTGGAGAAATGAATAGAATTGAATCAGACACCTAAACTTTCTTTACACGAGCTGCTATGATGCTGTGCCGTGAATTGCCCAAACAGCAGGGTTACCTTAAAAGTTTTCGAGATCTCGATTTTTCAATATGTCAGCCCTTATTCCTACCCTTTATGGTTGATCAAAATTGACGCTGATGTTACTACCACATCTCCTGCCGATGTATGATTTTTCAGCCAAATTTTATAAACTTTGATTCAGTAGTTTTGGAGAAACGCTCTGGACAGCGTACAATGGACGGACGGATTTTTTCATTCATAATTTTTTTTTAAATATTGTTATTCCAGACGATAACTCTCCTCAGGATCGAGATAAAATTCCATTCTTGCTCTAAAAAAATGGAGCTTTTCAAACGAAAGGATGAGTTCGTTGGCCAGCACTTTTTGAGCACATTATTTTGGATAGAACATTAAAAAATTTGTCCACAAAGTTGTGCTGAGAAACGTACTCAAATTTCATTAAAATTTGCTGTACAATCGATAAAACTGCAAAAAAATCTAAAAATCCTAAATCTTTTTTCAATAGCAGACAACTATTTAGATTACGTTTTTTGCAATAAAATTAACAGTTCACATTTTCTTTGTACTCAAAAAGCTCAATTTCTAAACAATTTAACTTAATATAATGCAATAACTTACGAAATTTCGCTCATTCGATCATGCTGCATGATTGGAACTTTTTAAATTCCCATGGTATTATTTTTACAAGACATTATGATTTTAAAAGTGGGCTGGAGACTGATCATGCTTAGCTTGATCTCAACTGGTTGATACCGCGGAAATTGGATGAAGTTTATTATGTAGTGGGTACATTTCTTGAAATCAAAAAGGCTTTTGATTCTATACAGCGTGTTCATTTACTTCAAAAATTGTATAAATAGGGAATCCGTGGGAAAGCTCAGGACTTGATTGCATCCTCTTTGTCGGATCGTAAGCAACAAACCAGGGTTGGAGAATCTTTGATTTATGAGCTAGTTGTGGATCTTGGAGTGCAACAGGGGACAGTTTTGGGACCAATTTTATTTTTGCTCTAAATAAATGAGCTTCTCATGCTTGAGCTTCATGGTACATCATCGTTGATGATACGGCCATAATCTTCTAGGATTCGAGCGTTGAGGTTTTGTTGGCTAAGATCAATATATCTTTGTTAATGATCATCACAGGTACAACAACAGGGATCGGAAATTGTTTGAACTCGGAGGTCTACAAGGGCTGGGCAGTCCTCCAGAAAGTGACGGATGGACAGATCACCCCCACACAAATTTTTGCCGGTTTTATCGATTTTTTAGCAAATTTTAATGAATTTAAAGTACAATTTTCAGCATAATTTTGCACATACATTTTTTAATGTTCTATTTTATAGTTAATAAACTTTACTTGAACAATACTTTGTCGAAAAGTTTAATTTTAACGATTTTTGGCCGTTTTTAGCCATTTTTAGTGATTTTTTTAGTACATTTTTGAAATTTGAACTATTTAATGGGCTCAAAAAGTGCTGGCCAATGAACTCATCATTTTGTTCGGAAACCTTGATTTTTTTGGCCCAAGAACGGAATTTTCATCTCAATCCTAAGGAGAGTTATCGTCTGGAAGGAAATATGTATATACCTATAGGTACATTATACATTTATATACATGAAAAGTTTTGAATTCCAGGATTCGTTTCAGAATGTCTCAAAACAAAGGATTTCAACGAAGAAATTTTTGAAAAATTTTGATTTCATAATTTTTCGAGCCTTTGCCATAGCTGATTTTTTACGAAAATTCGCTAAACAAAACATCTAGTACTACACTGCAAAAATACTAATTAAAAAAAATCAGTCATGCAGCTTGATCGTATGAGCGAATTTTTGTAAGTTATCTTATTATATTATGTTAATATGTAATCTTATTATATCGTTTATTTACGCATCGGTAAATAAATTGCATGTCGGATAATGATGGGCCATCTGGGAAGATAAGTCTATCGGTGGTATTAGATACAAAATCCCCATCGTACCCGTACGCCTCGCCAATGGCCGTTTGCACAAAAATAAGATGTAACACTGGTTGCATGACTGTTCTAAACTTACGGGTTATCTTTGTTCATGATTTTAATTTTGATCGTGAAGACAGCGTGGTACCTTGCAGCGTTCATATTAGTAGCCCCTACAATTCGGCCAGCGGAGCCTTCTTTGAGGATAGCTTTATAAGGTATTCTCGTTTGCGCATGCGTACAGGCTACTGAGAATTTCACGGTAATGAAAGTTATAGGGGAACGTTATGGAGCTGACCCGCACAATCCCTGAAAATTTTATCAAAATTAAACTAAGATTTGGTATAGTTTTGGGAGAGATAGAAAATTGACACGGAACCGAAATCCAGCAGGAAGATCCGATACGCAAACATATTGGTGAAATACGCATGCATTACAGGGACGTCCCTATGAATGGATTGCATATAATTTTGGTGAGAATTAAAATAAAAGATTTAAAAAAAGTATCATGACTTCTCGGAATCACGCTTACCTCATAGATTAGCCCCCTCCACCGACAGTAAATTTCCGTCATAAAACATGCGGGATGAAATTTTAAACTTCTGATATACCTTCTGAAACTAGAATAAATTCATAGTTGGAAAAAAATCTAAAATCAGACGAGATTAGTCAATACTTGATGATTTATTACAATTACCCTCCTCCCCATTCACCTCCTTCCATAATGAAATTAGGAACTCCTGACATACAGTCCAAAACTATACATAACTCATCGATGAAGGGAATATGAATCACGAAAATTGGACGATGATAATTGTAGAGACATCATGATTTATAAATATTACCCCCACCATTCACCGGCTCCCGTGATGAAATTTGAAATCCCTGTCATAGTTTCGAAAACTATAGTAAAATAGTAACGGAACAAAATAAAAATCAAGAAAATCGGTTGAGATTTTTGGCTGGGGCGGAGCTTGAAAAATCGATTACTATCCCATGGACAGCAAATCCGAAATTCCAAAGGTTTCTTGAATAATCAGATATAAGTGAAATCGAGCCAAATAGGAATCACAAAATCGGTTGAGAATCGTAGCCAAGGCAGCTTCGACAATATTTAACACACACTTACATACTAACACATACAAACATACACTTTTTTTCTTACAAAACTCCCCTCAAAGGCGGCGGGAGCACACCACTGAATTTCAAAATAAATAAAAGAAGTGGGGAGACGCCCAGGTATTCCAGATGCCGGCTCTAGGGATGAAGGAAGTTGCAGAAGAAGGAGGAGGAAGAGTGGTATGGGTGCGTCGAATCAGGGGGTGATATGACCCTGATAAGCCAAAGTACGTAGCAAACAGAATGTGCTGGGCTCGCACCACACTTCATTAGCGTAGCGATACTAGTTAAAAACTAAAATTTCGGTGACCCGCGGCATATTTTATATCCTGTGAACAATCGACTAGGGTACGGGCATAGTTCCACATCTCGCCAAGGCTTGAGGTCTTTGAGACTTACTCTGGTATTGAGCAATACACCTACACCCGCAACCCATAACAAAGGTAAAAATGGCCAGTGGAGTCTACGTAAGGAAACGGAGGCTTAGCATGAAAGCAGTAATTTAAAGTGTTGATTCCATGCAGCTATGGATATTATGTAACCACGATTTATGAAAGAAAATTTAGGTTTGCAAGCCACATTCACTTTCGAATTGAAGCCGACATTCCTAACTCCCATAAGTGACAGTGGACCTAACACAAAATCATTCCCAAAGATTCAGAGTTTTTGTATGAAAATTACGTGACTTATGGAATAGTAGTGTGTCCCTTCAGTGAATGCCTCTCTTGTATTTATTGCTGGATCTTGCGTTAGACATACAAAAAGTACACGATGACACTTATTAAGGTCTGTTGATGGTATGTAAAATCTTTAACCTGAGAAACCTACTCCCAATTTAAATGTTTCTCAGTGACATGGCACTTTTTGAATGTTGGCTGTCCTCCGCACCGTTACATCACAATCTCCAGGTACCTTTATATGCCGATTAGGATAAGGAGCGCACCACCAGGCAACAAGTGAGCGAAATATATTGGGAGGTGCATACGCCGTTGCCAGTTCAAATTGACTTGGGCTGATTATTTTAAGATCATCGCATGTCAAGTCGTCTCAGTACTCTGTTGGGAGAAAAATACTGACACTTCGCTTCATAACACGGTAGGGACACCTCAGCTATTTCATGCTATGATTTGTGCAGTATGATTAACACAAGTGAGGCAGACACTGATGTGAGAATAAAACGACAATGTGCAAGCGAACTTCCCAGAAAGGACAGTAGACTAACACAACGTTGATCTACATTGAAGAAGATCGACACCAAGACCATAAAATAATTAAATCGAATTTTGATGATTTAGACTTGAAATGGAGAAGGGAACTGCGATGCCATCTTTCCACTGGAACAGAAGCCTACCACTAACCCAAATGATAACAACGCTAAAGGGACACACACGCATTATGCCTTCCGAAGTCTCGCAAAAATTCCGAAAGACGGTTGGATGTTTTGAGCATAACATGCGGACGAACGGTTTCACGATAAAAACGCAAGCTTGGAGATTTACTCGATATGATGTTAAAGCGCAATATTGACTCTAGAGGAATTATGAAGTTTTGACAAACTCACCTTTTCGAAAGAGGGGAGAAAGAGAACATAGGTTTGCAATATTTCAACACTTGAACTATATGAACCGTGAGGTTTATTAAAGAAAACTAACTGCAGTAAACTGAGCTAGTTTATAATGAAATATAATAATATAAAGTTGAGCTGGCTACGCGGAGCAAGATGGGTTCCAACCCAGTTTAGCCACTTTGGTGAATAAAACTATATGGATGAATGAAGCGCTATACGGTAGCTTCCATGCTTGGGTGTTCCGTACTAAATCAAGAGATGGTATTGTACCTACCAACCATTAGTCCTGAGGGCCGTGGCATGGACTAAAGACCTTATCCATTCAACAAAACCATCATCAAATCGTCAACATATGCATAAACCTCTACAACTTGTGGATAAAGCTCCCGGACTGAGTTGAACATGATGATCCAAAATCCTGGCTCACAAGAGGAACTCTGAGGGTAGCCTACCTCCTACTCTTACCTCAAACGCATTGATGCAGTATGCAATGTACAATATCTTTCTGAAAAATGAAGTTTAGCCAGAAGATACAGATTGTGCCATTGAAGGCACCACAGACATCGAGTGGCACCATAACTCCGTATTCTTTACGGTCCTGGCATCCTTTTGTGGACTCTTTAACAACCATAAGCACGTAAATTATACCTAGGAGAATCCGCCAAGCCCCCCCCCCCCCCCCCCCCAATCATTTTCAAGCATCTCGAAAATATCGAAGTCAATGAGTCTGGCAGAACACTGAACACACCCAAGAGGATCTCCGATGTGAAGCCATACTTCGCCTCGAATCCATAAATGACCTCACACACCCACCTCCGGAACAATGAATGGAACTTCGTCCGGCTCACCAGTATAGCCCTCAGCCCGCATCCCCCCAAGAAAACGGGTCACATGTACCTCCTTTGATTGTACACACGTATTTATAATATTTGTAAGTGTATCTTGCAGTCCTTCTGTCAATGGACCATGTGGCTTACTGACTGTGGAAACCTCAAGAGGAGTCGTCATTTTTCCCACAGCTGCTTTGTATATTGGTTCTCATGGCATCTGACTTCCCTCTGCACTGCAATTTAACGCTTCCACGAATCGTACTTCGCTTTTTTAATATTTTGTTTAAACACAAACTTCAAATCCCAATACTCCATCCTTCTTCTCTGTCGCAGAATTGGATCATTTCTTGTTCTATGAAACTTTCACTGGCACCTTTGAAGCTTCCTACGCAGGATAGTGAGGGCAATGGTCCACCATGGCACCGTCTTTCTCATAGATTGGTATTCCTTAGTCCTTTTCATGAGCATAAATGCCCTGCACACAGCTGGAACCTGTCAGTGAAATGGTCAAAAATCAACTCAATACTTTCTTCCGCTTCAACTCTTTAACCCTTTTGCACTTACATTTTTTTAAGGATACCGTGCCGCTCAGCAACTACATGATGAGAACCCTGAAAGAATTACTCACTGAACGGGCTTACATAGACAGTGAATGAGTGCGAGTCTCAGAACAGATATTATCAACATCGGGCAGTAACGGAAAGGACAAGTATCCCAGTATTTAACGTTGAAGAGCAGCTACGGAAAGTACAGGCACCCGATATATCACGTTGGTAGGCAGCAAAGGGTTGCTCTTTTGTCTACAACCCCAGCATCCTCTCCTTCAAGGCTAAACACGACCCGAAACCTTTCAGTGAGCTCTACCTCAATATTACACCAATCTGCCTCCCTGCACTTGAACCAAGGTAGATCGGGTGCCTGTGTTATTTCAGCACTCTGAGCTGTAATCGTAAATTTTAAATGCCTACGGTCTGAAATTTGACCTTCTTTGTTTACCCAGTTCGACACCAAGGGTACCGCAGTCTCGTTCAAAATGGTAAGATCAACAATACTAGATCCACTCCGAGACATGAAAGCCGGGTTTCCGTCATTCACATTCATCACAAAAAGGTTTTTCTTATACATGTACTCCTCTAAGCTTTCGCCTCTCTTGGCAGTAACCCTTTCACATCATAGTGTTGAACGACTATTTTTATCTATTCCAAAAACCAATTTTGACTGTTTTGCGGTCCGCAATATATTTATAATCTTCCATATATCCAACTCAACATTCTGTGTAATATCATAATACGCGCTGATGAAAAGAAAAGTAAGCCCCATAGGCGACGTGACCTCCACCACAACAAATTCCTCATCCGAAAACTCCGTCAAAAGCAACGCATCTAGCCGCTGGTTGGTGACGACCACCGCCGCTCTCCTAAGACCATTTCCAACACAAAATACACGGCATTCTTTGTGAATTCCAGAAATTGCTTTGTTTTGCAATATAATTCATAAAGAGTCAATATATCCACTCGTTCCCTGACAATTAATTAGTTTGAACATTTTAGCAATTTCTAAGAAAAATTTTATCTTCAGCTGTACACATCGAAAATCTGATTTTTATCTTCGTTTTCAACAATTTCCACCGAAGCCTCGGATCCATCTCTACATTTAAGCTACGACGATTTCGATCGGTCCTACTCGTAAGACCTGTTCTCACTTCAAAATAGTCGTATTCGCTTTCAATCCATCGTTTTGATTACGAATAATTTCGGCAGCGTTATCTTTAGTTACTTCTTCCAGTTGTTATATATTATTAGCTTAGGGTGGAATTTAACAATGGGTGCTGCAGTTAACGTATCTTGAAATTTGAATTTATTTCCCTGACAATCCTTTCCGACTCTTCCTTAGTGTATGATTGGACTATAATCGCACCATTACGACATGACGTCATTCTACTGATTCCCACTTTCATTTCGACCGGATTAATAAAGATTTTAATTGCTTTTCTAGTTTCATCCGATCTTATCTCTTCCAGAGTGAAGTTAGTGAAAAAGAAAGCTTGGAAGGAGATGCCATATCATGGTAAATCAGGTGAAATGGATAGCAATGGGGACCATTCTGGTGACAAATCACTACAAAATTCTTCGGTCCAACTTCCACTTTGAGGACTATGGCTGGGTAATCTATCACTGTGTATGCTCCTAATCTGGTCCCGTGTTTGTTTATGGGGGTGATTTTATTCAAGGTATCACAGAAAGACCTAAAAGACTTGTTTTAAAGACCTTCTACCTTTGTTTTAAAGACCTTAAAAGACCTTTTTTACTTGTGTCATTACCAGTTTAGCATGAGAACTTCCAAACAGTTAGAAAGATTTAAAAGACATTAATAAAATCTGAAAGCCCTTTGTTTGTTTTCAACGGTTACTGCACATTCCTGGTTCCACCAGAAGTTCCTGCGATGTTTGTTTCAAGAGCGGCATCTCGGAATAGCTTGATCGCTAGCCAGGGTAATCATAATTATGAATTCGTCATAAGCGACAATATCGTTTTGAATAACATCTATATGAGTCATCAGATAGTTGAAGTAGAGCTTGTACCAATCGGCATTTTTGAAATTCCATTTTCCATTATGTGGCATAGAGCTCGTTTCCTCTTGAAAATCTGATGGAATCAAAGTTGGCAAGTGATTGGGTCCCACAGCACCGTCTAAAACTTCCCAATGGAAATAAGTCTCAAGACTAGCACTAAAAAACGTTAGATCCATAGCTGATTGAACTTGCTGATTAGCAGCAGGGACTAGGGTGGGGGAGCTATCATTCAAGAATACAAGATTAGTTTCAGAAATTGCTTCGAAACGGGCTGAGCCAAATGAGTTTGTGTAGGTGCATCCAACTGCTGTATGAAGGCAGTTAAAATCTCCAGCTATGATATAATTCATACATCCTAAAGCGTATTCCATTGGTGGCTTGCGACAGAATTACTTACTGGGATTGTTATATATAGATACAATTGTCATAACACTTTTTGTCGAATTAGTATTTTAATTGTTGTAAGTACCTATATTTCCGTGACATGATATGAATGAATATACCTATAGTACAGAATAATGTAAACAAACCGTAGTGCATTGTGATACTGACTTGTAATAACTGATTTTTACGAAATGGTGAATAAAAACAACATCGTTGAGAGCTAACCCACCACCAAGCTTGGAAGAACTTTCTATAATCCACCTATTTATGTAAATGCCGTAACTCAACTCTGCCCAGCAACGTAATTGGATCCCCAGACCCAATTACCGAAACAAACTGATACCAACTAAAAAGCCTTGGGTCAAGATTACAAAGTGGTAGGCAAACTTGAAACTGATGTGGACTTTTCCTCTATTTGCTACCAGCCGCCTTGGTTTTTCTGTTGAATGGAATGCCAGAGAAAAAGGGAGCTGCGCCACGAACCGAGACCTTCCTAAGACGGAGTTAATGAGGAAAGTCAAGATTTATCAGGGGTAACTTTTAACGAAGAAGGAGTAAACCTTTCATGGGGTTGCGAAACCTGTTAGGTGATATCCTCTTCTCAACCTGCACCAATATCACTCAGTAGTACTTTAACAACCTTTCTCCGGGAAATCTAGGCTAAGCATGATCATTCTGTACGTAAACCTTGGAAACTTGTGTCAAAAATCAGATACGAAATCTAGTTAGTCCTCGGCATCAATTTAAGTCAACCCTAAACAGTAGAATTCAAGGGTAGCAATATTAAAAATTCTATATCTCAAGAACTTCTCAAGAACGTTTTCTATTTTCTTCGTTTTCTATTTATAATCACAATGAATGAATCAAATAATGAAACCACCCGGATTGAACATACCTACATACATGTATTGTACATACTATACATATTGTACATGCATCCGTTTTCTCTTCCTGAAGTCTAAAACTTTTACAGGAAAAAATTACATCAACATGGGAGTGAATCGCAACTGATGCAACATAGTAAAAATCCCTTATAAACTACGACGACTATTGAAGAATAACGGGAAGTAGCACAAATAAAGGGGAGAACAAATTATTTTGGCCTATAACATTGATAAAATCCATGACAAAAAAGACAAGTTATTCATGAAAAGGACAACTTATAAATGAGAAAGCGAGAGAAAAAAAAGTGTGTGTGTGAGTTAGTACCTAATTAATTGACATGGAAAAAATACACAAACAAGTTGTTATATACAAGCATTTGCACACAGAAATCGGTGTTAAATGCTTTAGTGACTCAGGAAGCGGTTTACAGTTGGTAAATATCAGTGAAGGGATAAGAAAAACATCATACTTTTATGGGTCTAGGGATGAACATAGATTTTGATCCAGGGCAACACGTGAAAGTGGTCGGTCAGACCTGAAATTTCGAGAGAATCTACAAATATGTTGTAGGTACCTAGCACTCAAAAATTTTCCAAACTCGCAGCTTTATTCAAAGTTTCTAAGCCGTTTTGCGCGAAAGTCTCTCACTATCACAAGGTTATTTGCGATCCATTTGTTTAAATTACATTATAGCCTCCGACAGATCTGAAATTTTGAGAGAATCTACAAATATGTTGTACCTATCTAGCAGCCCAGCAGTCATAAATTTTCCAAACCGCAGCAAATTTACTCAAAGGCAGTTCTTAAGCCGTTTTGCGTTAAATTATCTATCAAAACGTTTTTAGCGATCGATTTGTTAAAATTACTTTATATCCCTGACCTATAAAAGTTTGAGAGAATCTACAAACATGTTGTACCTATTACTCACAAATTTGTCAAACTCATAGCTTTATCCAGAGGCACTTTTTATGCCAATTTGCGCTAAATTTTCCATTACTATGTTTTTTGCAGCGACAGCTTTGTTTAAAGTACTCGTACTTTATAGCCTCCGATGGAATTGAAATGTTGAGGGCATCAATAAAATAGTTTTACGAGCATTCTTGAATTTTTTAGATTCGTAGCTTTAACCAAAGGCCGTTTTTAAGCCGTAACTATTACAACTTTTTTGCGGCAACCGATTTTGTGATGTACTTTATTTCCTCCGACAGACCTGAAATTTTGAAACATACATAATTATCTATAAATATTATATATTATAGCTTGAGTAGCGCCTGAATGAATTGGTGAATACTCCCTCCAGCCACTATTCGAACCGCTAATAAGGAATTCCCAAGATTAGTTACACAACTAGACGAAGATTAGGCCTGAACACAATAAAAATCACAATGAAAGGCCGAGAGTTGTAATCTGGGCTACGTAGACAAACTTTGTTGTAGAAAATAGAAAACCACGTTTTTTTCGGCTTTACCCCCTCCAATTTCTCCTTTCCGCCATGAAATTCAAAATTTGCGAGGTTTGTTACAACTAGATTAAAATGATTAGGATCGAACAAAGAAGGTACCTCGAAAAAGGTTTGAGAATTGAGACCTGGGCATTGACGACAAAATTTGTCACACACTTTCACACACCCACACACACTCCTTTTATTTTTTATTCCATGGATTTGGTCCAGCGGCGTAGGCACTTGTTACAAGCATCCGTAATGTTCCTCCGAACCGAACAAACCCGAGGTTCGGGGTTGCAAAACTTCAAATGAATTGGGGTTCGGAGAAATGGTGCCGATCCGCTTGTTGGTGGTTTTCCCGGGTATATCAAAGGGATGTTCGGAGCGGGGTGAGACTAGTGTGAACGGGGTATGCTGCAACGTAATACCGTACCCCAGATCTCGAAATTCCCCTCCACCGCTCGTCATCACCCTCCTCATAGTTGTGTCATTATTTCCATTATTTCATCAGCTCGCGCTTCGTGTTTTTGTTTCAACGTGGTATGGACGTTTGGTATTTACTTCAGCTTAGATATGGACTAGGGAAAAGAGTAAAATCTGTTTATTAACATGAACAAGGAGTACGAAGTGTTTTGAGAACCCATCCTCATTATTAGGTACTATAAACATTGACAATTTTATAAAATTTTGCCTATCCATCAACGAAGTTTCTCCTTCCTTTTTCTCACAATATATCAATTAAAATGTATGCGGCTGCTGCCACTTGCTCTTGAGGTGCCGAGACGAGAACTCAATACAATTAGAAATAGGTACGCTCTATTCTCCCGATCGCTCTCCCGAATCCAAGTTGCTACGGTACGATGTTCGGAGAGCTGCGATGTCTTGAGTCCTATTAATTTATTCGTATTTTAGAACATACCGATGATTCACTTCTAATTTTTGAAGCAGTAGTAATAATTTCTGTACATACATTGCCAATATCCACAAATCAATAAGGTATAATACTTTGTTATATTCTTAAACAATAAATCACGTTAAAAAGTACCAGCCATCCAGCATGATAGTATTATCGAATTTTCGAACATTATAGTATTGTATAATGTTAAATTGTTAGGAAATTCGAGCTATTGTTAAATCTATATCTGAAAATTGTTAACTTTTAATTGTATGGCAACAAACCATATTCTAAATAATAATATGCTATTCACAAGGGGATTTTAGAGTTTTAGTCTTTTTGAAATTTTATCGACTTTTATCACGTATTAACGAAATTCAAGTACATTTTTCAGCATATTTTGTACTTACGAGTAGATTTTTATTGTTCTATTTTATAATTGATAAACTTTATCTGAGCAATATTCTGCTTAAAAATGATAATGATGATGACAATAAAAGTCAAAAAATAATAAATCAAAGGTTTTTAGCCGTTTTTTGTAATTTTTAATGATTTTTTTAGCATTTTTTTTTAAATTTGACCAATTTAATGTGCTGCTTTAGGTGTTGGCCTACGAACTCATCCTTTCATTTGGAAAGCTTGATTTTTGGCGCAAGAAACGATTTGCTATCTCAATCCTAAGGAGAGTTATCATCTAGAATGATACATATATATAAATACATATGTAAATATCTACATATATAAATACGTATATAAATATATACATACATGTAAAAGCGTTAAACTTTAGGATTCGTTTCAGGGTGCCCAAAAAAGGATTTCAACAAAGAAATTTTTCGAAAATGTCGATTTTAAAATTTTTGGAGTCATTGCAATAGCTTCATTCTCTGCGAAAATTCGCTCAAAAGGAGAAAAAAAGTCGAGTTGCAATGTTTGGAACGGAGGTACTGTTCGTACGTACGGACGTTTGTTCAAGTGCGCACCCAGCTTTATACCCTGTTTACATTCAGCCACTTCCACTGCTCCATCCCTGCCGCAGAGGCTGAGGAGGGGGCTGTCCGGGAGTGTTATGAGTGTTTTCATTCAACCTATACTCCCCAGTTTCGTTTCGACTACGGGCAAAGTAGGAAGTAGCGGCTGCATCGAGTCTCCTAAGCCTAGATTCCAGACAAACTATGATTTATAGGATCATACTATATTTCTGGAAGAAATACTGTATACTAGATAAACAAAATATATAAGTAATATCGAAAAATACTTTTTATTCTGTTTTGAGCATTTGAAAAAATCTAACTTCATGACTGATAATACTAGGTTTTCATATTAGATGCGTACCTGTGGAATTTTATGTCCAATCAGCTGAGTGAGCGAAATTCTCTCCTGTTACCCCTAGGAAGTTGACATTTGATAGGGATACTCTCTGGGACACAAAGACACGATTGCAAATGTTGGTCCTTCCTTAATCAGCTGAGTGAGCTGAAATCTCTCCTGTTCATCCTAGGAAGTTGACGTTTAATAGGGAGACTCCCTGGGACATTAGGAGACGATTGAAATGATTGGCTCATTACTGATCAGCTGAATGAGCTAAATTCTCTCCTGTTCATCCTAGGAAGTTGAAATTAGATATATCTCTGGGACACTAAGAGACGATTGAATTGATTGGGTCTTTCCTGATCAACTGACTGAGCTAATTTAACTGAGGCATTTTTAACTTGAGACACAAAACACATATTTCACAGGGAAAAAATTAAGACATTTCCGTAAACCGATGTATCTGCATGTACTCAATTCTAACTGATGCTCAATTCAAATTAAATTACTGTAAATTTCGATATGAAACTATTCTAAGGTAATTTGCAACGTAAATGCTCGAAAACAGGTTTTCACATTCTCCATGTCCCTTTGCGATTAGGGAACTGAAAATATATGTTTTATATTCAGCTCAACTTAAGTCCGAAGGCACAGTTTGGTTGTAAATAAAATATCTTTAAAGAATTTTGTTCTCCGTTACCTGCGCTAGGCACTTGAATTGTCATACTGTTAAGCGAAGAGTTAGGAAGGTATGTACTACAGAATCTCTATTGAGCTGTTTACATTTGGAGTTCAAGTTTTTTCAAGTATTCGTATATTCACAGTTCCTATTTTCACATGAAATCATGCAAAGGTTTCTTTTTGTTATATTTATTTCAATTTATTTATTGATTTAAATTTGTCTATTCATTTGGGTGGCTTACTCACCGTGGGTATGTTCTGCAGAGTACGTCTTTATTATTCGAAAGCTATCTTTTATGAAGCAGTGCCTATGATTCTCGGTATTTTAACTCTGGTTACCTATCTGCAATAATAAAAATATATCCAAAATGATTGTGTCCAAACAGTCACTAGCAAAAAACCCTGATATTTAAAAATGGATTAATAGACCTTAGAGATATCGATATTTTCATAACTAAGTTATATAGGTAAATAGTTCATTATCCACATCATAATATATATGTTCAATTTTTATATAATGGAAAGACGTATATTTATACGAGTGGCAAAAATTAAATTCTCGAATGATGATTAACATTTATCGAAAATACTAAATTTTCCTGAGATTTTGTGCAAAAATACTAATACATTGCCCGTGAAGGCAACCCCATCTAAGCCTAATGAATTATTCATCTATAGTTCAACTTTAAAGTTAACTCATTGGTCCACTCAAACGTCATAGTTACCTTGCAAAATAAAAATAAATATAAATAAACACAAAATGAAATATAGAAAATGAAACAGAGATGGCGGACCGCGGTCGGAGGGCGACTGGAAGTGACGGTTGGGAGCACGGGCAGGACGAGTGACAGGAGCAAGGCGCAGCAGCGCAAGTGAGGTCATTCTCGCGCTGCCCATTTCCCTGCTGGCTTCCACGGAAGTGGGCTGAATGTGAAAGGAATATTAGGTGAAATGGAGATATATTCGTTTACTTTTATTTATTTATTTTTAATTTTATTTTTATTTTTATTTATTTTTGTTTTTTCATGCTTGAGTTGTCCCTCACGAAGCCGCATCAGAGTTATTCGTGCAACGATAGTAAACTCGGAAGAAAAAACCGACTTCCGATGAGGAAACACCGCGGAAATTTCCGATTTCGTTCGAGGCCATGTTAACAAGACCGTTAAAAATATATTCAAAATGTTTAAGTTTCATGCATTCAGAGTTATTGGTGGAGGGGAGGATCGTCACACACTTACTCGGAATAATACATGGGACGCCAGTTTCCCAGGTAGATCCTGAAAATCATCCAACAACCTATTCACCTCATCACCCCAGAAAACGCAAGATTCACTTCATTCTTATTAATCTGTAAATAACTAAGAGTAAAAATTGGTTACGTACTTACCTTCTACAGGAGTCCGTTGAAAAGTAAGTCATTATATATAATTAATATTATTAATTCCGTAACCGGGCCGAATGCTCTGTCCTTCAGTGATTTCATGAAGGCCATTCGGGGATTTGAAGATGATTCCATCCGCTTGGACATCATGAACATGGGAAACGAATACTAGCGAAATGATCACTGAACTGAATAAAAACTCCTCTCACGAGAAATGGTTAGGGTTGGAGGATAGGGATCCAACTGCGAATGCCCGAACGAGTGTTGCCAACCTACCTACTACTTGTAATCGAGATCTCAGAATATACACCCATCAGTGGATATATACCAACTTTTGTATATATACTAGCACTGCCTACACAAACTAAAAATATTCAGGGACAGGCAATATACAGGGTGTATTACCTCTTCTAAAAAATGGCTCTATAGGCTTCAGAGGGTGATAATCACCTTGATTAACGCAGCTTAGCATTACCGCCTCCGAAATGGAGGTCACGATCCGCTCGGAATCCAGAATAACAGATAAAGCACAATGATAAGGCCAATAAGGGCCATAATGGTTGTAAGATCTATATATATATATATATATATATATATATATATATATATATACTATATATATATATATATATATATATATATATATATATATAGGTATATATATGACTGAGGTTGATAATGACCAGCCTAGTCGATGTTTTTTAAAAGTTTTTAATTGTTCTGCGACGTTTTGGTCCTGGAGCAGGACCCTATTCATGCATATGAACAAACAATATTGTTCTTCATTAATAGATACTAATGTGGTAGGTACATATCACAGTTTTTTTTTTTTTTTTAAACTACGATATGTTGTTTATAAACAAAAAAAACTGTGATATGTACCTACCACATTAGTATCTACTAATGAAGAACAATATTGTCTGTGCTCCCGGATTTCAACATGGAGTGACTAAAAAATTCAATCAGTATAACCTTATTGGTTTGAAACACGTTGACGAGAAAACCGTTTTGAAATTACGTTTATGCATTTAGGGTGGTTACAACGTATCACGTAACCTGATTGGAAGAAAACGACAAGTTACCTTCCTATTGGGTCTGTGAAAAATATATAGTCATGTTGCTGGGGAAAAAAAAAATATATATATTGTATATGTATATAATATATATATAATATAATATATATGACCAACCCTCAAAAATCTCACAAGAATTTATATACTGAGTGGTCAAGAAAACAAGAAGGATAATATATAATATATTGTGGATTGTGGTGGGGCCTGTGGGTTGTACCGTTTATCTGCAAGATTTTATTCGTTATTCGCATGGCTTCAATTTCTGTCTATATAAAATGTAAAAATATCAGCCCTCCATGTTTGTTGACATTGAAGCGAGTCTCGTATAACTAAAGAGTATCCTAAGAGTCAACAACCCATATCCTGTATAACAACATATAATTAGTTTACCATTTTATTGGTCTAAGCCACCGGAATTGTACATTTCCATCTTATATGTTTGAATCAATACATGGCCAGTACGTAAGTTTATTGAAATGTCAGTTCATATTGGCAATGGTACAACAACAAACTTTATTTATTTATTGTCTGTAATCTCATCGAGGGATGATGGTCACAATGCAACCAGTCTGAAGTAAAGTAGGAATTTAGAGGCATGCTCATGAAAATCAGAATACGATGTGAATTTTCAGGGTGTAAAATACACCTGATATAAAATATAACTGCCTTAAAAATAAATACCTAATATTTGACTTATGTCCATACACAGCTAACAATTTCTTGTACGTAAATTGAAATCTATTTGAATCCCTTGGATATGAAGTTTATCAGCATCAAAAATAATCATATTAATAGAAACCAGTTGGTACCATGAAGGAGAACGGTGAAGTTGGAGTTTCCACCTCAAAAGCCAGAAAAGGGTTCGACCCTCTCGAGAGAGATTA
The DNA here is from genome assembly GCA_030762985.1 of Adelphocoris suturalis. Lineage (NCBI taxonomy): Eukaryota > Metazoa > Arthropoda > Insecta > Hemiptera > Miridae > Adelphocoris > Adelphocoris suturalis. The sequence goes on along the minus strand of CM061040.1, from coordinate 40,304,903 downwards.
TGTGCTAGACACCAACACAGACATGTGGGATAGCGTGAGTGAACATGGATGCGGACCTTTGGAACCCTCACGCATCCAACCCTCAAGACTTAATTACCTGCGCCCACCGTTGGCTTAACAAGTTTAATTTAGGGAGTCGTGAAATTCCTGGTTCTAGCGTGTATTTCAATTAGAATGGGATAGCCCTGGAGGAAACTTGGGTCGAAGATTCTCCCCACCAATCTTCCACCGTTGACGTATTATAATATAAACAATCACAGGCTTGTAGATTGATTTGATGGGAAGGGATATTGATTCGACATGGAGAGAATTAATTAGTTCTTCTATTTTTTATTCATAGCCAAGTCATTCATAGGAAAAAGGAACAGGAAGGAGGAGCGTGTTCTCTTCTGTTTCATTACTTTCCGGGGAAGACCTACAGCTGAATTACATAAATATAATGAGGGAAGATATATATGTTGTTTTCTCTTTCTCACCTTCCAAGAAGGTCGAAGACTACAGGGGAAAATAAAGAAAAAGAAAAGAAAAGTGAGGCCGAGGCTGGTTACTCCAAGGTACCAATGTCAAAAAGCCCCTCTACACAATGGCCAATATCACGCAAGCCTAGATCTCGTTGGACTGTCGGATTGTGTGGACGCAAAAAGACCTTAAAAACTGCCGAAGTCCGGTCCGTGGGGACCCGTGCGGGCAATCATCGCCTCCGTTGCGGTGTTTCTCGAAAGATCAAACAAAGGGGACCACCGTAGGCCATAGTCACCTCCTGCACATATTCGAACGTATTCTACCCATACACATCCACGCAACGGGCAATCACTCACTTCACTCATAACTAACTTCTCTGTCCGTTTTGTGTTGAGAACATTTTTTCTATCATCCGAATCTATTGAATTTCACCCAAGCTTTCTTTGTGTCGTTGTAGACGTCAATACTATTCACTACTAGTTTTGTGTTTTCATTTGTTCGTTGGTTGTTTGATTCAAGTACCTTTGCGTGACTATTTTACATTCATTCTTTTTCCCGTTATGTAGTCGTGATCAATTATGCTCTTATCTTGGCTGAATGAGGGAATATTTTTAGCATGGAACATGATTTAGCCATCACCTAACTGGGCAAAAACGTTACGAAACTGTGGAACGAAAGTAGCCCGGGATTTTTCACTTTCCCAACATCCCAACAGAGTGGAAAGTAATGTCCATTTTTACTTTCCCAACTTCCCAAGAGAGTGGAAACTAATGTCCACTTTAACTTTCCCAACATCCCAACAGAGTGGAAAGTAATGTCCATTTTTACTTTCCCAACTTCCCAATAGAGTGGAAACTAATGTCCACTTTAACTTTCCCAACATCCCAACAGAGTGGAAAATAATGCCCATTTTTACTTTCCCAACTTCCCAATAGAGTGGAAACTAATGTCCACTTTAACTTTCCCAACATCCCAACAGAGTGGAAAATAATGTCCATTTTTACTTTCCCAACATCCCAACAGAGTGGAAAGTAATGTCCACTTTTACTTTCCCAACATCCCAACAGAGTGGAAAGTAATGTCCATTTTTAAAAACACGGCTAAAGAATGTTCCATTTTTCTTGAATTTTAGCCGAAGAATCCAAGCAGTAACCAACCATCCGGCTTGCCCCCTGGCGAGGCCCGAAGGGCCGAGTTTTTTCTTTAACAAGTATATTTTATTTCACACTAAATACCACTTTTTCCACTCTTAATATTTTTTTACATTATTTTATTGAATTATACCAAAAGGAACCAAGCATCTGGAACCCCAAAGATAATTCTTGTAGAGATTTAAAAAAAGTGGACAATGTATTGTTTTTCTTCTATTATTATTATTACCTCTGAATCCTATCGAATTTTAAACTTCGGGTTTATTTACACTTATATTATTATATGCACTTCTATTATAATAAAAAATTAGGCTCAAATTAATACGCAAGTATAATTACGAATTTAGACATTATATGTTTCGGTATATTTACATCTTGATTCAAAAAAGTATCACGATGTTTAGTATAAGTAGTAGATACCTACATAGGCATGCAGGTACCTGCTTTATTTTTGCCAGATTATTTAGGACACGTTTTTCGAATCCTAAAAATGAATGGTTATGAACTTGATTTAAATTAATAATTGTATATAAAACGCAATGAGTTTCATCTGGTTTTTTGAAGAGGATAGATTAATTTGATTTATTTATTTAAATCAATCGCAATTATTTACTACCAATGCGAGGTGATGAACGAAGTTGGGAACGCCCAGTTTTCTCCATTAAACTGTTGATACCTCTTGATTTTCAAAGAAAAAAGTATTAATGTATAATATAAGAAATTTCCAGTCATGCAGCATGATCGTATGAGCTAATTTTCGTAAATTGTCACATTTATTATAATTATAGTCAATGTTGAACTGTTTTAAAATTTGGGTAGGTTCTTTGGGTCCAATGAAGTTGTTTACTTTGAATTTCATAGCAATCGAATTCGTTCTAAATAATATTCTCCCTATTCAAACAAAGATTTTGGTATTAAATTTCATCTTGTCTTCCGCCATATCTTCTTGACTCGTTGTTTTTATACTACCAACGCGTTGAATGCTTGGTAGGAATACCCAGGGAAATAGCCACAGAAGTTAATAGATACTTCCCCATGGGTATATTTCCCCATTCTTCAAATTATACCCCAGAATCCCCGAATCACAAAACAAAATGTAAATGTATAGGAGAACGGAGTTGGAAAGTTAGAGCACAGTTACCAAGTTCGTGGTTCTCGTCGTCGGCCAGTCGCAGTTGCCCTTGCGGAGGTTAGCATGTGGACGTGTGACGGCGGCCGGTGCGGGCTCAGCCCCAGCCTTGTACAAGTGCTGATTCGTGGCAAATTTACTCGGCCGGCATACGCCATTGTTTAGAGGGGGCTAAGAGTTCTACTTAGAAAAAAATAATTAACCAACAAAGAAGGTATCGCGGAAAAAGTCAATTTGTTATAGAAACTAATCACATTGTGTGACGTGCATGTTAGCTACTGAATATGTTCCAAAATATAGAATAATTTAATATAGAATGCCGCACTTTATTACTAACGATGCATTACTACGACGTAGAGATTAGGAATACCTAGGAAACCTCCGCCGAACAACCCCTTTTCCTCACCAATCGTACGCGCAGAGCGGCATTTGGACCACCTTATGCTGTTTTTCCTTCATTTGAACTTTTTTTTTTTACACTCAATCTACAGTGGAGCAAAGGGGTATAAGCGCTTGGTTACTAAGAAGGTAGCCCTCCCAACTAATTGCCTCTAAAAATCATTACCTACTTACCTACTTTGGTTTGTTAGTCATTATGGAGCATCTCTGGGACATCAAGATACAAATATAATGATATGCTCTTTCCTGATCAGCTGACTGAGCTGTTCATCTCCTGTTCATACTAGGTAGATAACGTTTGATAGGAGGACTCACTGGGACATGAAGAGACGATGAAATAATCCTTTCCTTATAGCTTTCCTGAATAGCTGAATTATCTCCTGCTAACCCTAGGAAGTTGACATTAGACACAATCTATAGTGCTCATAACATTTATTCAACAGTTTTAATAATATTTCTAAATCAAACGAAACTTAGTTTTACAGAAAATACTTCAAAATTATAAAGTTCAATGATACGGGTATTTTTTTAATTTTTCTATCTAAAAAAAATTGTATTCTACCATATCACTAGCGTCAATTCCTTTCCTCTCGTTACAACGCTGGCAGATTACTTTCTCCTTGCTCCTCCTCCTTAAACTGAGACAACTACAGCTTCTCAATCCACATCTCTCAAAATGGACCTTCACAAGTTCACCATCGACGGAGTAACCCTCTACTCTGAACATTCCACTGGAACACCTAGACCATACGTACCTTCTACTCTCTGTCTGCTCATCTTCACCTTCACGGACTCTTTCATTCCGGGATCAAGGCTACAACCTCCTTGATTCGAAGCAGATTCTATTTGCCCGACATGTCCTCATCCTTTATGATCTGAACACGCTTCTGCCGATCTTGTAACCGTGCTAAGACTACGTGACACATCCGAGCACCTCTCGGAAGCTTTCTGGACGCTCAACCCCCCGAACACGTCCGTCTTGATATTGTAGGAGCCATACCAACATCAAACGGCTTCAAATTGCTTAACGATGATCGACAGGGCAACAGGATGGCCGGAAGTGATCCCACTATGTGACATTTCGGCGAAAACAATCACTCAGGCCTTCTATTCCATTTAGATCCTGTATTTCTCAAAGCGAACCAAGGAACTCAATTTACGTCTAGCTACTTCTCAAAAATCTGTCAGCAGTTGAGCATTGAGAAAAAACACACGAACATAAATATCCCATCCAGCTTCAAACGGACTCATCGAGATCTTCCACCGATCCTTAAAAGAGGATTTGATGTGCTCCTCCACTCCATAACAATGGGCTCTCGACCTACCGGCAGTTCTCTTCGGACTTTGCAATAGGCCAACACAGAACGACTTCTCCCTCTTTCGTCACCTCTACGCAGACCCACCACGGCTGCCTCATGACTTCGTCCGCCTGTTATCCCGCTGCTATCGCACAATTCCTATAGGAAATAAGTGAAAACGTATACCCTACAACGATAAAAATTGATAAGGCGATCTTCATCCGAGTTGACACACCTAGAACGGCCATTGTACCTCCTTACATCAGTTCTTTAACGGTTCTTCCGAACGATGGCGAAGCAGTCACATACTCCGATCCATCAGGTCAACCTCTCTCCGTTTCAGTCGAAAGGGTGAAGCCTGCTCCACTGCCCACAAATGCAAACATCTGAGTCGCCTTCTCGACCCAAGACCTCTCTGTTGTCAACAAAAAATTGCCTATTTAAGCGGCCGGCTTCCCTGAAAATGACACACCATTGGGATGACTTCTACACCGCCTCATCTTCGCAAGCCGACAAGGCAAGCACGTCCCGCCAGGCCGCGTTCAACTCTCCGCCCCGAGGCCACTCCAGAGGCTCAGGACCGGGCACAACCAATCCCTCGGCAACTTCCACAAGCATTTTTTACGGCTCCTTCCCTACTTCTCCACCCAGTCTCAGCACGGGGACCACGGTGATGGAAATTGCAACGGGACCTCCGACGCCCTGTCTCTCCTTCATCCTGCCCCTTTACATTGGTACGTGCAAGGATTGCTGCGTCCACCGAGTACATCAGTCTCTGTGCCACTCTGTGGGGGCGCAAACAGCTCCTCTGCCCTCAAATCGAGCCTTTCAAACGGCCTCATACGCCTTTGAGGCCCCGGCCCGCTTTCACCATTCACCGCGCCCGTACTGTGTCTAGACTGCACGCCATGGATCCTCGCCGCCACTGTCACTACAGCCTCCACTGAACCGCCGAGCTGCTTCAAAGGCCTTTCTCTAGGCCCCCATTTAATCGGCCTTTCTCAGGGCCTCCAAAAATTTTGTAACAATGCCATGTCGACCCCTCCCGAAACGAGATGCCTTCAGATCTTTCACTATTCACCAGCCAAGGCGCTAATATACCTACTTTTCTTTCTTTCCCCCAGGCACCTTGCATCGCCCACGCGTCTATCCGCCTACTCCTCCTGCTCCAGCACCACCTCACCACGCAATTACTGCTCACCCTGGCAGCGCACTCTCTCCGCCTCATCACTTACCAGACGGTAACCATTGTAATCGGGTCAAACACAACAACCCGTACTAATGTAATCCGCGAAAATCGAGGAAGAACAATGCAATTTCATTCACATTAAATAAAATTCCTGGAGGGGAAGGTGTGATGTGAACACCAGACCCGTGGAGCTTGTTGTTGTAAACCTTAGCCCGGCTGGGGGTTACCCTTAGTTGCCCCTAGGGGGGTTGATCTTATCCAAATATTAAAGCCAAATTGTTATTATCTGGCTCATTTATTATCATGCTCACTCTAAGCTGCTTGAATATGAATGTTACGAAAAATACCAGTAAAGAAACAACTACGTATGAAACTAATAGATGCAAAATGTAAAATTATTAACTAGTGGCTATTTCGTAATCCGATCAGTAGGTAATAATGGTAAAGTGTTACTATGATTTGACCAAAATTTATAACAAATGACTTAACTACTCTAGCGCGAGTTGCAATAAATGACAAGGCGCGGCGTACAAGTTATACCTCACCCGCAAGACTGCTCGGTAATGCAGTTCTTTGTGAACTCTCACTCTGAGTAGGCTATAACGCACCAGCAAACAGTTCTGCGGGAGATTTATATCTTGTTCGCCGTTTCATTTCTAACAACGCGTCTGAGTTGTGTTATTCTGCAATGTTCAACTATTTTTTCCTTGACTAAAAGTCAACCATACCTTGAAACACGTAACACAATCTGTGAAAGATCCATTTAAAGGATCAAAGAAAGACGATATGGTTGTATTTGATAACCATCAGAAACGCTTGCATACGAGTCTGCAACACATTGGGTCATTTTATGTCTTTAGTTGCAGACTCGTATGTGTTTCAGCCTCGTATGCAAGGTCTAAGAGCCACTCAGCTGATCCGGACCCTGGGCATCGTCAAGTAAATGTCCTAAAGAGGCTACATACGAAATTACAGCTTCCTAGAGTGTAAAGTATAGAAACTATCTATTAAAATGATTTAACCACCACTTCACAAATCAAACCATTCTCGCAATATTCGGATCACCTGCAATGATTCAAATCATCGAAACACCACCTCAATGAAATCATCAGAAATTACAATCTGTTGCAATCATGTTCACAGAATCAATTATTGAGAATGATTACCTGTGTGTAAACAATTATTCATATAACCATGCTCATATCTCAGCTTGTTGGCCACGCACTTCACAGTAGTTAACATGATATGGTTTATGGTTGGATAAATCGAGAGCTTTTGAACGAATGGTCAACGAATTTTATGGAATGAAAACTACACAAGTTCCTTAGCAACGGCTTGGTTGTAAGTGAAAATTATCGTAAAATGTAGGTAACGCTTTTCGACGACACTTTTTCGTGACAGTTTTTTATTTTAATGTGCCAAATCAAAGACATAAAATGTCGGAATGTAGGTATTATCAAAGGCATATAAACCAATGAGTGGTAAGCTAGATGGAGGGAAAGCGCGACCTAAAACTCTGGACCACTCCCAAATATCTATTGGCCTGAACGTTCTGCAGTTCCTCACAAGAACATGTAACCGTCATGGAACTAGTTCTTCTGTGGATTTGCAACTTGACAATATTTTGTTGTTTTGAGGTTAGCTCAAATTTGATGAAGTCTTTTTTGAGTTATCTGAAAGTGAATGTGTTCACCAGTTAAACTGAATTCGGGCATCTTTGGCTGTTACTTTGAAGAGCTACTCTTCCTTAGCTGAACAGATCAGTCAGTACTCAATCATCTGTAAAGAGAACAATCTGACTCCCCAGAATATTCATTTCATTTAGCTGATTTGCCAGGATTATAACAGCAATGGGCCTAAAACAATCCCTTGAGGAATCTGAAAAACCGAGGTTTCCGGGTCGCTCAGGGGGTCGATAATTCTGACTGTTTGTTCCCTCTCATGCAAATAAGATGTGAATCAATTTAGCTCAGTCTCACCAAAACTTGCCTCCTCTAGTTTATTAACCATAATCGAGTGATTACCACAATCAAAACATTTGAAATATCTTGAGAAATAGCCAAAACCTTATCTCCCTTATCTAGCTGAGAGATTTCTCCAGTAACCGCTGTTAAAGCATCTTGTGTACTTTTACCTCTATGAAATCAAAATTGATTACGAGATATGAACTTAGCCTCCTCTAGCCAAATCATTAACTTATTCTTTACCATTTTTTCAATCATTTTACTGATATCGGACAAGAGTGATATTGGTCTATAGTTTGGAGGTGGATTTTTGTCTCCTTGTTTATAGATTGGCGTAGTAATTGAGTTTTTGGGAATCTTGGGAAACATACCTTGTGCCAAGTTCAATGTACATTAATGATAAAGTTGAACTACCACTAGATCTTTTACTTTTTTGATTATACCCACCGTAATCTGGTCGTTCCCAGGACCACTCCCCCCTTTCAGTGAATTTATAGCTCCTAGTATATATCCTGTTTACAAAATGTTTCAGATTTGAATTGTTCACCCTTACCGAAATGTTCATCTTGATTAGAATTGTGGTGTTGTCTGGCGATTAGCAACTTATAACTATTTTTGCAAACTTTGATAAAATTATTGTTTATAATGTTTGCCACTTTTTTTTTTTTTTGACATTGAAAATGTCTAAGTCGACGGGTCAACCGAAAATTTTGTTACGCAAAGAAAAAAACCTCACGCAACCTATAAACAAGTTAGGCGCCGTTTTGACATTTTATGTCTTTGCTATGGCTCATAAAGTAAAACAACGTCACGGAAAATCGCTCACGAAAATATTTTGATGATTTCCGCTTACAACCAAGTCGTTGCTAGGGAAATGGTACTTCGTCGTTTTTCATCCCACAAAATTTGTTGACCATTCGTTCGAAAGCTCTCGATTTATCCAACCATATTATGTTAACTACTGCGATGTGCGTGGCCAACAAGCTGAGTTATGAGCAAGGTTATTTGAATAATTGTGTACACTCCGGTGATCATTCTCAATAATTGATATTGTGAACATGATTGCCGCCGCTTGTTAATTTCTGATGATTTCATTGAGCTGGTGTTTCGATGATTTGATTCATAGCAGGTGATCCAAATATTGCGAGAACGGTTTGATTTGTGAAGCGGTGGTTAAATAATTTTAATAGGTAATTTCTATGCTTTACACTCTAGGAAGCTGTAATTTCGTATGTAGCATCTTTAGGACATTTACTTGACGATGCCTAGGGTCCGGATCAGATGAGTGGCTCTTAAAGCTAATTTCTATGCTATACACTCTAGGAAGCTGTAATTTCGTATGTAGTCTCTTTAGCACATTTACGTGACGATGCCCAGGGTCCGGATCAGCTGAGAGGCTCTTAGAGCTTGCATACGAGTCTGCAACACATACTTGTCTTCAACTAAAGACATAAAATGTCCAAATGTGTTGCAGACTCGTATGCAAGCGTTTCGTTTATGTCTTTGCTATGGCACCTAGGTATGTGTCGATTTTAGCAAATTTTCGTAGAAAATTAAGGTATTGCAATGGTTCCGAAAATTTTAAACTTGAAAATTTCGAAAATTGACTGAAGTTTGTTTTGATTATGATATTTGATATTTTGATTTGATATGATTTTTTTTTTTTTTTTTTTGCTGGGGAAATGAAACTTCTTTAGTTTTCACTGGAAAAAAATCGTTCTCCACTTGTTGGAAAGCTCTCGATTTATCACGCATTTCTTTCGTATTTTTTCTTCTATTCATGTCGTAGTTTTATATTTATTTATGATATAAATGGATATAGTAAACAATGCCACTTGTTTTGTTGTCACTTGGTTGTGAAGATAATCTTGGTTATAGTAATATTGTAGACGCGTACCATAACAGAAAATTACCTACTTGTGAATTCATATTCGTGGAAGAATTGGACATCGTCGAGACTGGCATACAGCTGATTCAGTATTGTGTGTCAATAATTATTTCATGTTTTCTAATTGTTATTTTATTTAAAACAATAAAACATTGAAGTTACTGAGACAATTTCAATGCATAGCAATTTCATAGCTCTTTTCTCATAAGAGAGAAAGTACGTGCGGCCTGCCGCGTTTTTTGATCGCTTCCAGTCGTAAGTGTCTTGCCTCCTTGTGTTATTTCCTTTATTATTTCAGTTTTTTTCCTTCTACCGATTACCTCGTTTATAATTTACCGCATCGTTTTTGTATCATTTTTACCATTATTGAGCTTATTCTTGTAGTTTGAGTTTCTAGCTTATCTTAAAATATATGTTAATTTATTTTCGTATGACTTAAATCAGTTCCTCAATTTGCTCCCTCGTTTTAATCGAAACTAATAATGCTGGGCTGATCTAAGAAGATAATTAGGGTACGATTGAGGTTGAACTTGTCATAGTCCTAAATAATGTTTTTAAACCCCTGCGCCTCTACCATTATGTCAGCGCCCAATTTAGAACTAGATTAGAAATTTAGGGAAGAGTTGATATTAAACAAACAAAAAATTGATAAAATTTCCCCCTTTATTGATACAATCATTTTAAAACCTAATTCAGCCTAATGTCTTTCCTCGTTGTACCTTGGTTGTCGTAGAGGCTTGAAGATCTAGAAGGTCTAGGCGTCTTCGTGCAACAGAGCGGCACTGAGAAGAAGGCTTCCAAGAGGGCACTGTCGTTGACGGGACGGTAGCTATTCGTCCCGGATCCGACTCACGGTGCAGGATAACGAAGGCCAATCGTTACCAAGCGTTGACCGTCCAGTGACGAAAGATGTTGGATTTCGGCGCTTGTGGGTTTTATAAATCCTCGGACGGTCGTCTCCTCACAGCTGATCTAACAAACTCTATATATTGTTGTTTCCTCTTTTGCACGTTAAAGGCCGGGACCCAACATATCTGCGCCGTGTCCGCACCGCACCTCTCCGCAACACGTCCGAGTGCCGGAGACGGAGGAGGGGAGGCCACACGTTCCCGAGTGTTGGCCGTTCCTACAGAGGAATCTCTTCAATTAATAGTTCTGGATCCATTGTCAAGGTCACCGCGTCCGTGTTAATACTATACCAAACTAGACCGGCGCGGTTCGGACAAGGAGCGCTGACACGGAGGGATGACGGTGTGGATAGAAATCCTAATTTGAATTATAGTGTTTCAATCATTCTTCCCCTCACCTGTTGACAATGCTCAAACTGCCCGTCTACTATGCTGGAGTGGAAGAGCAGAGAAAAGCTGCGATGTTCTTCCGACCTAGAACTTGGTAGAGTAATTTAATTTTTAATTTAACGTAAATCTGGTTAGAGTTCGTCCTCTGTCTCAGAGTGTAGGAGTCGTGGTTTAAGAGAATTCGGGAAGTTTGTCGACTTCTGGAAAACGGCTTAGCTCTTATCCGCTCCTCCTCTCTGGCCTAGTCTTGGGGGGGGGGGGGACTTGAATTTTCCGACCTTGGGCATTTTTGCTAACATTGTATAGACTTAGCTCAATTACTATCATCAACGTGCTTTAGCCTTGACCTTTAACTACGGAAACACGTTATGCTTGGAAGATACGCGACAGGAAAACGAAAATGACGCGATGCCGATATAAATCCATAGCTAGTGAAATTGATAGTATGTAACATTGTTTGAAACTTGTTTGAGGTGATAATCTTCGTTACGAATGTAGGTATTTGGTAGATCTTTGGTATGAAATCATTATGATTAAGATTGTGAAAAGAAGGAACTACATGGTTGGGCAGTAGTTACTGGTAAATATTAGGTCTCTATATATAAAATTTCCCCCTGTTTACCCTAGAAATTGGAAATTCGATTGGGAGGCGCTCCGATCATGAAGAGATGACTGAAATGATTAGCTCTTCCCTTATCAGCTGATTGAGAAACACCCTCTCCTCTTCACCCTAGGAAGTGGAAATTTGACAGGGAATCAACATTGCCAGAATCAGCAGATACCGAGTCAGAAAAAGTTTGAGAGGCTAAAGGTTGTTCATATTTTTATAATTTCAGGAGCAGTCTCTAATAATAGTAGATAATATTAGAGGGTGCAGGGGGGAAAGCCCCTCACCGATGCGCCAAGCGCCGAGTTTTAGGAACGTATTATTCCTTAGTAATTTTGAAGCAACATTACCGGTATGCCAAAATAATATTAAATCATCAATAACATCAGTAATCTGCTTGAATTCTATAATAGGAGCTGACTAAGAGAATATATTGAGGTGGGTTGCACAATGCAATAATCGAAATCGTAGAATGTGGGCATTGGGCATACACCAACGGGCGATAAGGAAGGTTGTTACGAACAGAAATTCGTGATCGAACGTGGTAGCATCGTGGTATGCCACTGTAATCCGTGGACTAACTACGTAGCCAATGCAGTAGGGGAGATTGAGCTTGAGCTACCGGAATCTAGACATCACATTTTCGCTGAAACGCAGCAAAAGAATGTCAAGCATGTACCTTGCAACTGATCAAACATCCATTCTATCCATGTAACAGGAATTATTCAATAAACAGTTTTGTATAATTTTGTGAATAACTCAGTTTCTTTTTGGTAAGTAAGTAATAATGAAGTATAAAATTGACATATGAAAGTATCTAACTCCGATAAAACTCAATATTACTCAATATCACATCCAGTCCAGGTATCTTAAATATTCAGACTCCCATTTTTCATTCTCCTATATTCATGATCTGTTTTGCGCACTATTTATTTGAACTGAAGATACAATATTGCGAAAACTCACTTTTTTGTTGGAGCACATTTGTATAAAAGAAGGGAATGATTATTAGTATGTGACTGATAATCATGTTCTACAGAAGGAAACTCTCTCTCTCTCTCTCTCTCTCTCTCTCTCATATATATATATATATATATATATATATATATATATATATATATATATATATATATATCTATGAGGAGGCTGTTAGGCGCTCATAGTATATAAACTCGTGGCAAGGAGTGTATCTACGGGGAGACTGTTGAGCGCTCCTGTCTGTTAGGCGCTCCCTCAGTATTGTTTATCCACGGAGAGGCAGAAAGGCGCTCATTTCGCCTTCCCACTACCAAAGGTATCACTAGCTTCTATGTACTGTTGGGAGCTCTCAGAAAGTGGCGATAGGGGCTTTTGTTTATCAAATAGTTGACTGAACGTTGAACTAGAATCAACTCCAGGTAGAATCAACTCCAAAACCTAACAATTTCTTTTTTTTCCAATTCGTAAATTGAACCTAACTATTTCTGATATCGAACTTCTACAAATCGGATGTAGATATATATCTAACATTATTATTGTTTATACTTTTTTTCTTTCATAAGTTAGGGATGTATGTATGTTAGGAATGGGTACATAAATAGGTAATGTACATAATTACTGAAAAACAAACGCGACACATTCAGCTGACAAAAACATAAGGTACATGAAAAATTTATAATTGTGAAAATAGACACATTTCTTCCGACCACTTATAATTATTTCAAATAGGTAATAAAAATAGTATTACATTATCTATATATTTTCGATGTAGGATGCCTTATTGGCATCCGATAAGTTTTTTTGAAGATAGATTTTTAGTGCTCCTAATTTACGGATGTGAGCCCCTGGAGCTGGGGAGAATTAGGTACCTACTTGTATTTTATTATCTTATTTTCTTGAAAAAAAAAAAAAAAAAAAAAAAAAAAAAAAAACATAATGTAAGTTCAATAGACCTTGCTACATTGGCTAGATATTGACTACTTTAGATTTATAGATCAGTGAATTGGGTAGTTTATTGATCTGAATGATCGCATTGCAAATAAATTCCCTCTATCCATACATGATACATACGAATAATCATTTATATGAATCACTGATAGGAGAACTATCGAAAACCGCTAAAGCGTCTCATGAACTTATCCCTCTTCAAAACTGATTTTGCAGAAAGCGCGGCCCTATCATAAAACGAAGCGCCTAAAGGCGCAGGGGGGGGGCAACCTGGGGCCCTCGGGCAAACAGTGGCCTGCGACACCTTTCAGCATGGCCCGTGGCCAGCTCGAAAATTTTGTCAGAATCCAACTTCAAAATCCCGATTTCTATTGATAATATGTAATGTATTATAATGTTGGAAATTTTAATGAAACTGAATTAATGTGGCATGCGGTCCACGAACATAGATTGATTCGGGAAACTAGAAGGCAACTGTCGGCTAGTGCTAGAGAGGAAAGGCGGCGTGATCAAAGGGATTAGTACGATACCTCAATTTGACTGACCCTGGCGGCAAAAGACAAAACAAAAAAGTCCAGTCATGCAGCATGACAGCATGAGCGAATTTTTGAAGAAATCTTTGACATTTCAGATCTTCGACATGAGATCTTTGACATGAGATTTATGTACGTACGTGCTAGTACGTACATAAATAGAACTTCTTCATAATTTCATGGCTGATATTTTCTAAGCCACAGTCAGTATTAAAGCTACATCAAGTCCTAAAACAGTTGAGCGTAAAACATTAAAGAGAGCGACCGAGAGAATCGGAGGACGGAATATTTCACAGAGAAAACTTTTTTTTTTTTTTTGTTATACAGGGATACTTCCATGAGAGTAGTTCAATCTGAATTTGGACAATGTTTCATGCAAATATTACCGATTTTTACAACTAGCGAACGGCATCATTTCGATTTTTGACTGATTTTTAAACTTTAAAATTTTTGAAAACTTGATATATATTCTTATAGGAAATTTTACGCTGATTCCGAATATACCACATGTTAGTATGCTGAAAAAATTATTTCGCACATGAAATCGAAAAAAAAACAGGCTATTTTGAAATTTTTGACTACATTTTTGAAAATTTCAACCCGAAGATGTAATCCGATCATGCTGGCCAACGAACTTGAACTTTCGTTTTGTGTCCTTAACATTTTAAAATTTGTTTGAAGTTTCTAGCACAATTCTACGGACAGTTATCGTCTGGAATGACACATACATATTTTTTTTTTTTTTTTTTTTTTTTTTTTTTACAAAACTCCCCTCAAAGGCGGAGGGGGCACACCATTAAATTGAAAAATAAATAAAAAAAATTAAAAAGTGGGGAGGACGCCCAGGTTTACCCGACGCCGGCTCTAGGGATAAGGGAAGTTTCAGGACGAGGAGGAAGAATGGGATGAAAGGAAGTGCCCTATAAAACGACCACCAGTTCAAGTAAGAACCCCTCAGGACGCGGGTGGTGATACCACGGAGTACTCCTGCCGAGATGCCCAACTCGAGTAACTCCGTGGCGCTTTTCCCGCACCACACCCCGCGCCATGACACGGTCGCAGCCATGACCTTGATGTTATTGGTCGCCACTCCTTTTAGCTCGGAAATCGCTTGCCGCAGGTCATTTCTGTCATACTTATTTATTTTAGCCCGCCAGGTCTGCTCCATGTCCATGCTGCCACTGACAACCTGGACATCCAGGATTATGGCAGACCCATTGGGCTTAACGGCAACGATATCCGGCTTCTTGCCCCGGTCACTCGGCATATGATATAGTCTCTCTCTTTCAACATCCCAACCGCTAGATGACAAAGCGCCTGCTATCTGCTTGGAGACTGCATCGTGACGGAGTATGCGGCCACCGTGAGTACGAGGACACTGCTGCACCACATGATAGAGATTCTCATTTTTACCCCGACAGGCACGGCAAAGGGTGTCTACTGTCCCACGACTACTCCGTGAACACCTCACCGAGGTGGCTAGTGTAGCCACTCGGACGGCATGAAAACGGCAGTAGTCGCGGGCCCCAATGCCCTCTGAAGCCCATTCCACCCACTGGGAAGAAATGGGGGATTCAGAGCACTGTCGGAGTTCTTTACCATCTACTGAATCATGGAGTGCAGCAGCGAACTCAGCAGATGAGCTGGGTTTTGGAGCAGTTGGTGTTGCTCGGTCGCACCACAACAACTGCTGCCTGACAAAGTCCAGGTCAGCAGCAGTGCGGGCGACCTCCCAGCTCGAGCCCCTAAGGGCGAGCAAGCGCTGGCGGCGTATTGATGGGATGCTGGCTGAGAGAGAGACAATACCGAGCCCACCGGCCTTGACCGGTGCGTGGATATAGGCACTTGGGACACCAGGTGGAAAGCCTAGCCAAGAGCGCACAGCAGAGCGAACTTCGCGATCTAACTCTAGCAGCCTCCCCGCAGTAAGCCTACCAAAGACTAGCCCATAGGTTAGCTTTGGCAGTAAGTACGTGCGAAGGAGGCGCAGCTTCTGCTGTGGCTTCAATGGAGCCTTGGTGATACGAGCTAGTGCTCCACCAAGGTCCACACGGCTTGCGGCAATGGTGGCCACACCCAGGAAGTCAACTCCAAGGTACCGCCAAACCTCCAGCACGGATCGAGTGGGGATGGGTGACTGTCCTATGACAAAACACTCCTCATCCACCACCTTCGCCTGATGCTGGCGACCCGACGGGACCAAGGAGACTGACCCACACTTATCTGGGTTAACCACCAAACCACACCTGGCTAGCTGCTCAGCAAAGGCATTGAGGGCAATCTGCAAGCCCTCACGGGTTTCGGCGAGTAGGATCACATCATCGGCAAAAGCCAGTGCACCTACTCGCACCCCAGGGGCGAGATCGAACCCTATTTCAGCTGGCAGCTTACCCAAGGCCGTGTCCACGACCAGGTTAAAGAGGAGTGGCGACAGAGGATCCCCCTGGCGTACCCCGCGCCCAATGACAACATCCCCCGACATCTCACCTCGTGCCTCGAGGACCGTCACGCCATCGTGGTACAGGCGAGCAACGTACTCAATCAAACGAGTAGGTGCCCCGACACCACGAAGACAATCGGTCAGGGCAAAATGGCTAACGGTGTCAAAGGCCTTAGCGACGTCCAGAGCGGCAAGATGGAGTTGCCGCTTCTTAATACGGGCCAGCGAAATGACAGTTTGGAGAACTGTTAGGTTCTCCGCTGTGCCATCAGCTGGCCGAAACGCTCTCTGGACGTCACCTATGACACCAGCCACTTGGAGGTGAGATGCCAGAACCTTTTGGAAGTGGCGGAAGACCACCGACGAAATAGATATCGGGCGGTAGCCTCCAGGCCCACTTAACCCTTTTTTGGGATGAAAACTGTCCTGGCGCGGGTCAACGCTTTCGGGGGTTTTCCTGATAGAAGCAGCAGGTTGAGGATGAGCAGCTTGACTGTTTTTGGTGTCTTGTTCCAACGTCAGGCAGAAACACCATCAGGTCCAGCAGAAGTGGAGTTCTTGACACGGCACTTATGTGCCTCGTCATGAAGCACCGGCGTGCACATGATGCTGCGCAAGGAATCCCTGGTGGAAGCCTGGGGGTACCACTGGCTCACCAGGGTTGTGGCTAGGAGCACTCAAGAGTGGCTCCCAATACTCCACAAACTCCTGGAGAGGGGGCAAAACTTGCTCATCCCCAGCTCCTTCCAGTACCTCCGCAGCCACACGAGCCGGATGCTTCCTCCACAGCTTCTGGACCCGCTGATATTCCCGCCTTCTCGCTTGTTTTGCTGCTCTGCAACCTCCACGAGGCACCAAAGTAGGAGGAACGGCTCCCTGATGTCCCGTCACGGTCGCTTCCTCAACCCGTGGGAAGATCCTCTGTATATAGGCTGCAATCTCGTTCTCCAAGCCTTCATGCCTCTCAACAGCCCGCCTCGCCAGGTCCTGCAGGTAGGCACTCTCATAACCATTAATACGGCCTACCTGCTCCCCGAGCCTCAACACTTCAGTCTTCAAGTCTTGAAGAAGACCGGAGGTCCCGGGGGAGGATTGCTGAACAGCGGGCTGTTGCCCCACGCCTGTAGGAGATGCGGGAGAGGCCCCACGGCTATTTGCCAGGATCGCATCCTGGACAAGCTGCTTGTAGTGGGGCCTCAGGCGAAGAGATTGGATGGCAGAAAGCGTGCGCATGGGAAAACGTGCTTGAAGGAGTACATTAATATTTCGTACCCCATTACGCACAGCCTCTGCCTCCTCTGCTGCCATTTGCCGCAAATCCTCAGAAGCATACGTCGGCCGTTCTCGCTCTATATCAATTGCAGCGTTGGCCTGTACAGGATGCTTCTGCCAGACGTGGGCACTGAGGCTACGCTTGGAACTGAAGGCTCTCTCACAGTGGGCACACTGGTGGGTATTTACAGGGGTCGTGGAAGAGGATGAGGGATAGGAAGACGAGGATGATGAAGAGGGAGAGGATGGCCGACGCCCCTGCCTGGGGCGCCCCCGAGCGCCTCCCCTAGAACCCCGGCAGCCAATGGGCTGGCGGGGGTTATGAGGCTCGGCGTAGTTTGGCTGCATAACGGGGAGACACATTTAAAAGGGACAGGAGACTCGTTGACACGAGCCTCCCCCCTAATCGCCAGCGGGTCATTCTGCCACCCTCTGTTCACCCAGAGGGTGCCCGGGTTGCGCGACGGGGACGCATGACCATGACTTGGGTAGGGATATGAAGGAGCTCCGAAGAGATAAAAACACCGACAGTTACCCTACCCCAGCAACCCATATACATACATACATACATACATACATACATACATACATACATACATACATTAAAAAATGCGTTAAACTTCAGAATATGATTCAGAATAGCCTGAAACGGATTTCTGCATAAAAGTTTTTCAAAAATTCACATTCTACAAATTTTGAGGCGAGAGCAATAGCTTAATTTTCTTTAAAAATTCGCTAAAAGAGCATTCTCATTTATTCCCTAAATCAATAGACACATGTACACCCCTATTTTCACTACTGTCCTCCACCTTCCTTCTTGATCATTTCCCTCACTTCTATTCCATAATTCATTGCCAATCCTTATCTTTCTCATTTTCATCATACTGACAGCTTGTAAGTACGATTTTATAGCCTTGTGTAAATCATTTCTAACTTACCACTAAAATGAGTAAGCGGAAATCATAAAAGGAAGATGGAGCGAGAGTGGGAAGAGCGGTATTATTTTACGGAAGTGAACGAACCTAACGAAACTTATATGTTTGATGTGTGGGGATGATTATCGATATGCATAACAATTATAATTTGGAAAGACTTATCTCGAAAAATCATCCTGAATTTGATTTCAAGTATCAGGTTGGTTCTATCTTGAGTACGGGTTTTATCGAAAAAAGCCTGGCAGGTTGAGTGAGCAATATAGCTTCCTCACTTATGGTAACATGGACTCATTTATAGATCAGTTAGTGACCAAAACTGTATTGAATTTGTAGTTAGGGTATGTAAATACGCCACCATACGATATAGAACCGTTCTGGGCCTATCCTCTTCAATCGAAATCAGGCTGTTGGATTCGGAGTAATAGACTTTTAAGGAAATTCACGTTTGCGAATGAGCACTCACTCGAACTGATCTGATGGCCATTCATTAAATTTGTAAGGAACCATTCAGGATGTAGCCCGCTCAACCCCAGAAAATTTAATTGAAATTCGCCCAATAGTTTCGGAGTTATGTTCCTGACAAAGAGTTTTACGTTTGCGCATGCGCAGTAGCCATTACTGGTCCGATTGAGATTAAACCTATAAGCAATGTCCTTGGGACCATTCTTAAACTACCCACCGATTTTCGAAACATTCGGGCCATTAGAAAGGGAGGAATTAATGTTAATAGAAATACACATTTGGGCATGCGCAAAAGCCCCTATTGAACCGACGGTGATGAAATTTATAGGAGACCGTCTGGGGTCAAGCCCGCATAACCCCTGTGGCTCAATAGTTTCGGAGTTATATCTCAGAAGTCAACATTAGAAATTTCAATGTTTCAAAATAGGTAATGAATAATTATAATTTTCATATTTATATGAAAGTGCCCACTTGCATGAGGTAGGTAGCAATTTATTCGATTTCAAAATCCTAAAGTGTTTGACTATGTGATTAAGCACTGAAAAAATAAAAATTACCAATATTTCCATTAAAATATGGAATGAGGTCAGTTTAAACAAGTTTAAACTCATAAAACTAAATTTGTTAGACAAGGGAAGGGTCTGAAATTGAAAACGGCTTGAAATATTTCACCCGGACTGGCACACTGCAGTCAGATGATGGGGTTCACACTCATATCCTATATTTATAAAATGTTGGTTTCTACGTCTGTACGTTGATTAAAATCATTAAATTTTGCGTTCCTTTTTCTTTTCGTGGTTTTTGAAGATGATTGGTACCGATTCTCAATTTTTCTGTCCGTATGTCAAATCACAGGCAAAATACACAGGCTTTAAATCTGACTCATGGAGGGTTTTTTGGGGAGAAGGTGGGTTGGAATGGGGTATATCGGACATCACTGAACAAACCGGTGGTTCGAGAGGTCGAATACGATTACGCTAATTTAAATCACAGTCCAGTTGAAAATTTCCAAATCCAAGCCATGTGTTTGAAGGAGAAGTAAAATCGAAACCTCAACTTTTTACAATCCATAACATGGCTTTACAGAAATTTATAATACAAACAAATAAATTAAATTAAAAAGAGGATAGGGAGAATAAATGGGGTACCTTCGACATTACTGAACAAACTGGATATATGATTGTATCAGTTACAAACATATACAATACATACATAACAAACATATATGATGGATATATGTTTGTATCAGTTCAAGTTAAATCACAGGCTGCTTGAAATTTTTCTAATTTAAACCATCGGGAAGATCGGGTGTTGCCGAGACAATCGGTCGTGAGTAGATTTTTGGCAGTAAGCACAATCCACCGCTAGAAGCGTTTATGCCAACACCAGTAAATGCTGTTGCTTTGGCCATAACTGTTTCGGAGCTTATATCCATAAAACAGGAAAACGAAGCGAGCCATTCGTCTCAAATAAAGTTAAATTTCTTCTAGTACTTTCATATTTTGTAAGAGTTTTTCATGTTGAATTAAATTTGACTATTAGGAATTCATTTTCAATATAAACTAAACTTAAAACAAGAGATCGGTACATACATATAGGGAGAAGTGGCTTAATATTTTAAAATTGTCAATTCCACAACTAAAACATTGTAGGAATTTTGTTTGCGAGTCCTTCAAATTAGCGAAAGTATTGTGATCACTTTATTTTGTACAGAGCCGATGTTGTTCAAAGAGCTCTTTAAAAAATAAAATAAAATAAAAAAGCGAGTGTTGAATAGTTTTGATTTTGAAGAACCACAAATTTTCACCTTCCAAAAATGATCACGTGGTTTCGGCACCTACGTTGAGATGAGATTTAATTTAATTTTAAGATTCATAATTTAAAGCCGTGACTAATAAATATTCAAGTAAAAAGCCATTTTTTCAGTCCCTTCCATTAAAGTCACTCTATAGTTGCTGATGAAAAATAATTGTCTGTCCAACTTATATTACAGGCCCATCGTAATAGCATCCGTCTGTAATAAAGACAAGTACGGGAAGTAGTGGGAAGCCTCGCACCAGATGTTTATTATTATTCCTCAACGGTCCACGCTCGTTAAACGATTCTGAAAATTGGAAGCACTATTAGCAAAATTTGCGCTCTTCAGTACTAGGTACCAACGTAGGCTCTTCAATGCTACTACCTATGTATAATACGTAAATTACTATGTTAATAATCATACTAAACGTAATCATTACAGGATAATTATAATCTTAAACGCTACAGCTTGATAATCATCTATTGTAATTCTACGTAAGTTCTACAATGCTTTCGAAAGTTTTTCTGGGAAGTATCGTTGAACAACTTGCATATTTAGAAACTAAATGAGGTAAAGATATCACACACACACACCGCCAAACACACACACACACACACAAACAAACAGACTTTTGTACTAACTTGAATGTTTTCCCTTTGAATTGTTTTTCCCCTTACTACGACAAGGAGGCCGAGTACTCGAGTTCCAGTCTGCCTTGTTTTTCTTTCCGGAGTAGGTATTTGGTTTCTCTTTTTATATTTTCAGCACACACCAGAAATATCAAAATGAAGCGATGGTATGCGTTTTCGGTACAACAAGCTTTAAAAACAGCATTTCCGAATGATAGGTAAATTCCTTGACTTTCGCTTCCGCGTCTACCTACGGTAGCAAAAGCATTGGGTTCATTTTTCTGTTTTTTTTTTTTTTTGCTTCATAATAAGAATTTCCTCTCTCATTTTACGTCAAATATCCCCCCCCCCCCCCCCTCACGACAATTTTTGGTTCCGTGTCTGTCTGTTCTTGTGTCCCAAGAGTTTTTTTCCTTTTTTCAGTTTTTGCCTCATAAGTACCATATTTTTCATCCAGTCTTGATGAAATTTTCTGGGATTATACGAAATTTTCATGGAAAACTATTGAAAACTATCGTGTTTCGAATTTATTGAAATTTCAGGCCTTCTATAGCACCTCTTAAAATTAGGTGATTTTGATAAATAGATTTCTGGATCATCCTGACTTGGTGCTCGATTTATGACGAGATTTTCGTAAATATCGGTCAAGTATTTCTGGTAAAAACCACACAGACGGCGTACGGACGGATTTTTTTAAACTCAATTTTCGGAATCTTCGTATCATGAAACGTAAAACAGCAAATTTTGAGAGGGGGGTTAAACATTTTTCTTTCTTGGCCGATTCAGAAGGTTTATTATTGAAAATCAGGGAGTCGTAGTTGGGCCCGCCGATCTTCCGAAACATGGTGTTTCGCTTTTCCACCGGTGGTGTCGAGTGCCTCTACATACGGCCCAACTCGACACAACCGTTGGAAAAGTACTCATTTCTAATTTTCACTGTCATTTGAGGAAGTTATGGTTATTTTAGTGATATATAGTTGAAAACACGAGAAATTACATCTTGATTCAGAAGGTTTATTATTGAAAATCAGGGAGTCGTAGTTGGACCCGCCGATCTTCCGAAACTTGGGTGTTTCGGTTTTCCACCGGTGGTGTCGAGTGCCTCCACATACGGTCCAACTCGACACAACCGTTGGAAAAGTAGGTACTCATTTCTAATTTTCACTGTCATTTGAGGAAGTTATGGTTATTTTAGTGATATATAGTTGAAAACACGAGAAATTACATCTTGATTCAGAAGGTTTATTATTGAAAATCAGGGAGTCGTAGTTGGGCCCCCCGTTCTTCCGAAACTTGGTATTTCGCTTTTCCACCGGTGGTGTCGAGTGCCTCCACATACGGCCCAACTCGACACAACCGTTGGAAAAGTACTCATTTCTAATTTTCACTGTCATTTGAGGAAGTTATGGTTATTTTAGTGATATATAGTTGAAAACACGAGAAATTACATCTTGATTCAGAAGGTTTATTATTGAAAATCAGGGAGTCTTAGTTGGGCCCGCCGTTCTTCCGAAACTTGGTGTTTCGCTTTTCCACCGGTGGTGTCGAGTGCCTCCACATACGGCCCAACTCGACACAACCGTTGGAAAAGTACTCATTTCTAATTTTCACTGTCATTTGAGGAAGTTATGGTTATTTTAGTGATATATAGTTGAAAACGAGAAATTACATCTTGATCGTTGATCATGTTGAAGTTCCTGAATGAGACTCTCCTAACCCAAGGTGAATTTCGATGTTGTCTTAACAACTACCCTACCAAGTTCCCTTCTTTCTTCTACCACCACATTTATTTCTATTGAAATCTACAGAAATCAAGTTAAACTTTTTTGTGAGAATAACCCATGTATAAATTTCTCCCTTGAGGGGAAAAACCCCATGAGGAGATCATGGATATGTAGTTGTAGACATTACTTTACACTCTGTTGGGATGTTGGGAAAGTAAAAATGGACATTACTTTCCACTCTGTTGGGATGTTGGGAAAGTAAAAACTCCCGCGCTACTTTCGTTCCATGCTAAAACAGTAGTCTAAGTCGGTTGTTGTAGGTACTTCATTGCGGTAGTACCTCATTGATTTCTACCTAGCCTTCACTTTTCGAGTTAATAATAATTTTAAGTGCCGTAGCGTTGCATTTTGTGTGGAGAGAAAAAAAACCTCGCACCGTAAGGCTGTAATTTCCCGATGGGCCCGTTTAGATGGGACACCCTATATGAATGAGAATATTTTTTGTTTTTTGGTCCGAAGTCACTGGCCAAAAGGCTCAACAGATCTTTATGCGGGCGGGCGCGAATTGACAAGCAAGTTCCTGAATAGAACTAGGCTATATCAGAATCCTCTAAACTTCCTTTTTCATCAAGAAATCGGCTTTCCCTAACGGTGTCGCCCGAGTAAACAACTTCGTATTTAAGGAATAACCCACAAATTTGACTTTGGCAGTGAACATTTTTACATCAAAATTATGGCGAGTATGGTTTGCTGGAAAGAAATTTTCGCTACGATTCCAACGAAACCAAAACGATTCTCGTTCGTGAGGTGGATATCAGTTTATACGTCGAAAAGGGTCGTCAAATATAGATATCAAAAACAACTCATCAACCCTGGCGACAAATTGTTTAGTTTACTAATATTATTTTTTTGTTCCAATGCGTAGACATTGCATTGAGCAATAAGTGAGTAGCCACGTGTTAGAAGGTAATATTGAGTAATAAAATTGGAGTTTAATTATTGTAACATCAATTTAACACCAACGAAGTGATAAAAGTGAATGGTAGCCACCTTGCAATTAATATCTGTGTGCGCACATCCGCCAATTTTTCTGAGTAAGAATGTGAGAGCCACCCAGATTAGCTAAGCGAATTCTGAAACTGATTTTCTCCCTATTCTACCTAATACTGAATTTCGAAATGGAAGGTCTTTGGCTTTACGGGGTAACAATGAAAAGGCATGGATCCACAGATCTCCTGACTCGGAGGCTAAATGTAACTATTTGCATTACGCTTCCTATTTAATTTGAATAACTCAATTGAAATGGAGCCTGTAAGGAACTACGACGGAATTACAAAGACAGGGTATGAAGCCATTCATATTTGCTGCCCGACCTGAAACTCTAATTTCATTCGTTTTTAACTTTCGACGGTGATGTTCGAAATGAAGCTTTGATGAGTTGTAAAATTCATTTTCTATTCAATCAATGACGTTGAAATTTGAAGTAGAGCCTCTTTGGAACTAGTGGAAAAGTTTGACAATAAAGGGAGCATATAGTATTGTGAGCAAAACAAAACAATTAAATTGCCATTTTACCAGGTGTAACCGTAATCTATACTCCTTCAACCTGACAACAAGCAGTTAATTTGAAATGGTACCTAATCACCTTCTCGAAGCGATTAGTAGCTGTGCACTTGCGACTGCGTAAGTTTCTGGGTAAGAATGAACGAGCCACCCAGATTCGCTGGGCGCGCTCTGATACGTTAGGGTAATGACACCAGTATCCGACACTATAAGGAATTTTTGCCAGTTCTTTAACAAGAAATTCCTTATTTTTCAACCATTTGACAACTTTCACCGCTTTTTCAGTTGGCCAACATTTTGAGATGTGGACACAGGTCTTGTTTTCATAAACAAACCAAAATTAAAGTGTTTGAGCCAATAAAGCGTAAGGTGGTTTTTCACCCCAGCAGTCGACATAGGAAGTCCAATTTTCGACAGGGGGATGAACCAGTTTTCGACACCTCATTTTTCAACAGTTTTTTACTATTTATACAGGGTGATTCCCTCGCAGATGCAAAAAATTTTTTGGGTGAAACTAAATCAAAAATGGAGTAAAATGCCACCAACCGCATATTTTTATCTCAATCCGTACTCGATATATGATTTTTTAAAGGTTTTTTCAGGAATACCAGGTTTTTTCATTTTAAACTTGGATTTCTTCACTTTGCCTCATTTAATTTTAACTTTCAACCTCATTTTCGGTATCAGCATTAAATTTCCTATAAGAATAGTGTACTTGGGTTCTTAAAAAGTACCATCCGAAGGCCCTCACATCAGCTCAAACATTGACGATTTTGAAAAAATAATATTTCTGAAAATCTTTAAAACTTTACTACTCTTTTAAAAAGAATCCTGGAAACTGGAAAATCTCATGAAAACTGCTTCATCTAATATGCTTTCCAACGGTATTTTCAATTTTACTTTTATTTTGTTATTTAGGGGAGAAAATAATGTTTTAATGTTAAAAAATGTGGGTTTTTCAATGAAATTGTTGGTTTTCTCGAAAGATGCCCCTCCATGAACCAACGAGTATGGGGTCGGTTTCTATGTATTTTTTCTCGCTGGATCGAATGGAAACTCTTGCAGATCTCTCAACTACGTTATAATCGAGTTTTACACTTTAATTAACTAGTTTTACCCCATAACACACATACATTTAATCGTTACAAACAAACTAAACATTTGCGATTTTAAGTGTAAAACTCGGTTATAACGGAGTTGGAGAGATCTATAAATGTTACCGTTCGATACAGCGTGAAAAAATACATAGAAATAGAACCCCATACTCGTAGGTTCATGGAGGGTCATCTTTCGAGAAAACCAACAATTTCATTGAAAAACCCACATTTTTTAACATTAAAACATTATTTTCTCCACTAAATAACAAAATAAAAGTAAACTTGATTATACCGTTGGAAAGAGTATTAAATGAAGCAGTTTTCATGAGATTTTCCAGTTTCCAGGATTCGTTTTGGAAGAGTAGTAAAGTTTTAAAGATTTTCAGAAATATTATTTTTTCAAAATCGTCAATGTTTGAGCTGATGTGAGGGCCTTTGGATGGTACTTTTTAAGAACTCAAGTACTGTATTCTTATAATAAAGTTTATGCTGATTCCGAAAATGTGGTCAAAAGTTAAAATTGAATGAAGTAAAGTGGAGAAATTTGAGTTTAAAAGGAAAAAAACACGGTTTTCCTGAAAAAACCTTTAAAAAATCATATCTCGAGAACGGATTGAGATAAAAATATGCAGTTGGTGGCATTTTACTCCATTTTTGATGTAGTTTTACCCAATTTTTTTTTTTTTTTGCACCTGCGAGGGAATCACCCTGTATTCAACGCAGCTATAAATCAGTCTTTAAAATTCATTTTTTAGCATTATTCATTCGCACCATTATTTTATTCATTTTTTTAGACATTTGGATAACTGGAACATATTTAAATATAACTACATTATTTCCTTCATCTGATTAGGCACCCAGTTCCCGTAATTTCTTCGACAATTTGCTAAGAAATGAACAGCAAGATGGAGTGTCGGAAACTGGGTCAATAAGGTGTTGGTTACTGGGTAATCCTCAACCATGTAATCGACATTTCATTGACCCAGTTTTCGACACCCCCTGTCGAACTCTGGAGCTAGTCATTTTGTTTGAAAAATTCAAACGCCATCATTCTTAGAATTTAAAAACGATGCAGACTGCGTGAAAAACAAAAAACTATCCTGAAATCCAGTAATCGACACATGCGTCGATAACTGGGTTTCTGGTCTTTGTGAGTTCCCAGTATCCGACACCCCCCCACGTGCCTTCAATCGACAGTTACAGGGATTTTCAAAGGCATAAACACACGACAGGATGTGTAAATGCATGAATAAAATTCAAAACAACGCTAAATAAAGAATATTGATGGAAAACAACAAATACTTCAGTCACCTCCTTACACAGAACAGCTGCCACGACAACGGTTGAAGAAGGACTTTTCACTACCACTGTATACCGCCGTTATTTTGTTCAGTACCACCTTGATTTAGGCGGGAATTTGTAGAAAAATGATTGATTGTTGAATTGGCGCCAAGTTTGAATCTCTAAGTAGCGCCAAACTCTTATTTTTTTGAATTGAAATTGAAACTGTCGAATACTGGTTCACTGTCGAATACTGGTGCCGCTACCCTAACTCTTTATTTTTTGACCCAAGATAATTAAATTTACATTGGAAGCTCTGTGGGGCTACGGAGTAACGATGAAAAGGTATGGAGCCTCCTAGATCAGCTGAGAGCTTTGAGGCTGAATCCTTTCCTATTAGATCTGCGATACTGACATTTAAATGAAGCCTGTCAGAGACGACTGGGTACAAATGAAAAGAGGCATGGAGTTACCGACATCAGCAGAACGAGTTGAGGCATTCGAATGTCTTACTTCGATGGATTGTTTTTTGCAAAACAACAACACTAACATTAACTCATGACCAGGTGTAGCAGCAATCTTTACACCTCGAACCGGCCAACGCCCGGGAAATCGGCTAGTTATAATCTATATAAACCAAACTTCGTTAGTTATCTTTTCATAATACCCAATTCCCTAATTCATTTATATATTAATGTGTAACAACTTGAAATCAAAATAATTGAATTATTGGGTAGTGTTAGTAGTTTGAATATATGTAGGTAAATGTCCAACTCTATCACACCTTCTACACACGCGCTGATAAAATTCGATGAACCAAAATCGGAATAGATGAACGTGAACAAACTATTGCTTCCACACTACCGAAGTTGGGAAAGCTTTGTATTCGTGCAGGAGGTCAAAAATTTGTTTGTCCTCCAAAATCAGAATTTCCTCTTATTTTAGCGAATTTTTGAAGAAAATTAAGCTATTGCTCTTGCCTCAAAATTTGTAGAATGTGAATTTTTGAAAAATGTTTATGCAGAAATCCGTTTCAGGTTATTCTGAATCATATTCTGAAGTTTAACGCATTTGTTAATGTATGTATGTATGTATGTATACATGGTGTCCCATCTAAACGGGCCCATCGGGAAATTACAGCCTTACGGTGCTAGCTATCGAAAAATTGAACTGGACCTTTTTTATAGTATTTCAACTCAGTTTCACGATGCGGAAGTCCGATTTTTATTTTTCCATGTTTTAGGGTCTCAAATTATTGATTGAAACTTACGGTTTCCTCTCGACCCCCCTTTTTTATTGATTTTTCCGATTCTAGGTTGAATTTGGAACAGAAAAGGCCTCCATGAAATTTTCTTTTTGGGGCTTCGTTTCTGAGTTATTCCACTTTTTGCGAAATACAAAAAATCGCCGATTCCTTTTAGACATTACCAACACTTTCTCACTATTTTTATCTTCAATTTGTGAGATGTTCACCACACTTTTGAAATCAGCATTAAACTATCTATCATCACCCCAGCGTCCATAATCAACAATCACCATCAGGGGGATGACATTACACTTGAACCGCTTACGATTTAAAATAAAAATTTCCAAATCGTTGTTTAAAAAAAAACCCCCCTCAAACTGTTCAGTACACACTGAATCACTGTTCAGAATACAGTTTAAAAAATGTACCACAAGGAGACTTCCAGTCAGTTGTGTTGTGATAAATCGAAAATGCCACCTGCTCCTTTTGCAGCTGAAGTTTTTCAGCATACTAACATGTGGTATATTCGGAATCAGTGTAAAATTTCCTATATGAATATGTATCGAGTATACAAAAATTTCAAAGTTGAAAAATCAGTCAAAAATCGAAATACCAAATGCCGTTCACTAGCTGTAAAAATCGGTAATATTTGCATAAAACTTTGTTTCATACATATATATCAATACAAATTTCAAATTCAAATTTCAATACAACTAACGTTTAATAACGTGTGATTTAAGAAAATTCGGTCATACGATCATGCTGCATGACTGGAACTTTTTTTCCGTTTCACAGGTTCCCCATCAATTTCGGTTCCGTGCCTGTCTGTTGGTCTGTTAATGGTCAATTTCTTGTCCCAGGCGAAACTGTACGAAATCGCAATCCGATTGTGATGAAATTATCAGGGATTCTGAATAAGAAACGAGTCGGCAAATATTGATTAAATTTTTGGAGATTAGGATGTTTAGCCTCAGTAGACGGTGTCCTATAGGACGGCACATACCCAAGCTACGAACTCATTTATCATTTTGGTCACTAGCTGATCTCTAAATATGTCGATATTAATATAATTGAGGAAGCTATAGGTACTGCCAATCTTGGCAGACTTTTAGCGAATTTTCGAAGAAAATTAAGCTATTGCTCTCGACTCAAAATTTGTAGAATGTGATTTTTTGAAAAAATTTTATGCAGAAATCCGTTTCAGGCTACTCTGAATCATATTCTGAAGTGTAACGCATTTTTTATGTATGTATGTATGTATGTATGTATAGTATATGTATGTATGTGTCATTCCAGATGATAACTGTCCGTAGAATTGTGCTATAAACTTCAAACAAATTTTAAAATGTTAAGGACACAAAACGAAAGTTCAAGTTTGTTGGCCAGCATGATCGGATACCATCTTCGGGTTGAAATTTTCAAAAATGTAGTCAAACATTTCAAAATAGCCTGTTTTTTGCGATTTGTTGTGCGAAATAATTTTTTCAGCATACTAACCTGTGGTATATTCGGAATCAGCGTAAAATTTCCTATAAGAATATGACATGTATCAAGTTTTCAAAAATTTCAAAGTTGAAAAATCATTCTAAAATCGAAATAATGCCGTTCGCTAGTTGTAAATAGCGACTGAAATGTCGAAGATTTCTTCAAAAATTCGCTCATGGGGTCATGCTGCATGACTGGACCGCTATACCAACAAAATACATTTGGATTTAGAATAATAATATACTGGGTGTCCCAAAACTACCAGTAAAAACTTCCTGGTCAATTCCAAAGCTCATTTCTGATCAAGTTTTTTAAATTTATTAGCGAATTTTTGAAGAAAATTAAGCTATTGCTCTCGCCTCAAAATTTGTAGAATGTGATTTTTTGAAAAAATTGTATGCAGAAATCCGTTTCAGGCTATTCTGAATCATATTATGAAGTTTAACGCATTTTTTTATGTATGTATGTATGTATATATGTATGTATGTACATATGTATGCATGTGTCATTCCAGACGATAACTGTCCGTAGAATTGTGCTAGAAACTTCAAACAAATTTTAAAATGCTAAGGACACAAAACGAAAGTTCAAGTTCGTTGGCCAGCATGATCGGATTACATCTTCGGGTTGAAATTTTCAAAAACGTAGTCAAAATTTTCAAAATAGCCTATTTTTTGCGATTTGTTGTGCGAAATAATTTTTTCAGCATACTGTGGTATATTCGGAATCAGCATAAAATTTCCTATAAGAATATGTATCAAGTTTTCAAAAGATGATTTCTTCAAAAATTCGCTCATGGGGTCATGCTGCATGACTGGACTTTTTATTCACAAGGGCGACTGAGGATCGGGCTGCCGAAATTCGGGTCTGAAGTAGGACCGGGGTGATATATCTATCATAACTTCTGTAGGTAAAAGTGCTGCTCAGTTTTTGAAGGAGCTACCATTATGTAGGAGCGCCTTTCAGCCTCTGTGGTAGTTGAATAGACGTTAAAGAAGGAGCTTGTAACAGAATCTAAAATAATGTGATGAGGAGCGCCAAACAGACTCTGAGAAGGTGCAATAGGCGCTCCTTCAGGGAGCGCCTAACAGTGTCTGGAAGGGTGAAATAGGCGCTCCTCAGGGAGCGCCTAACAGTGTCTGGAAGGGTGAAATAGGCGCTCCTCAGGGAGCGCCAAATGAGAGCGCATAACAGTGTATAGAAGTGAAAATGAGCGCCTAACAGTGTATTCATAAATCTATATATATATATATATATATATATATATATATATATATATATGTGTGTGTGTGTGTGTGTGTGTGTGTGTGTGTTTGCGTGTGTGTGTGTGTGTGAGCACGATTAAACTGCATTTTACAGCTCAGTAGGAACTTGATGATTCGATTCCACCAAAAAAAGAGTTCATTTTAGCGAATTTTCTTAGAAAATAAAGCTATTGCAATGGCTCCAAAAATTTTAAAATAAAAATTTTCAAAGATTTTCTTCATCGAAATCTGTTTTGAGGCATTCTGAAATGATTCCTGGATTTTAACGCTTTTATATATATATATATATATATATATATATATATATATATATATATATATATATATATATATATATGTGTAAATGTATATATAAGTATATATATGTATGTGTCATTCCAGACGATAACTCTCGATAGAATTGAGATAAAAACTTCGTTCCTTCGCCAAAAAATCAAGCATTTCAAAAGAAAGGGTGAGTTTGTTGGACAACACTTTTTGAGCACATTAAATTGGTCAAATTTCAAAAAATTTACTTAAAAAATCACTAAAAAAGGCAAAAAACTGCTAAAAATTAACAAATTTCTATTTTTTAGCAGAATGCTACTCGAAAAAAATTAATCGAACATGAACTAGGACATTTAAATATTTAAGCACAAAATTGTACTGAAAAATGTACTTAAATTTCATTAAAATAAGCTAAAAATCGATAGGAACACTTGAAAAATTGTAAAAATCCACAAAATCGTTTTTTCATTGGAATATTACTGAGAAAAAGTTAGTTTGCTATAAAATGTATAATAAAGTTTTCATTTGTCCCCAAAGTGCTCAAATTTCAACAAAATTTAACTTAAATATAATACGACCATTTATGAAAATTCGCTCATACGATCATGCTGCATGACTGGAACTTTTGTTTCAAGATACGTAGATTCCAAAAATCGAACTTATATCCCTGGGATGTTTGGAGGGTGATGTTTCAGATAAACCAAATGCTTTCCGAAAACTGGCGAACGATTTTTGTTCCACGAAAAATGAATTATGGCAAAGATAACTTCCGTAGTAACGATTGGGTTGTAGGTATGCGAGAGCGACAGTTTCAATTACCATTTTCGCCTTCGTAGTACCTAGCCGTTACTACAAAGTTAAGGTTACTACAAAATTAAGATATTCATATTACGTATACTTCGAGGATTTTAACTCAGAATGTGTTATGGCCTTGGCATCTCCAACCGGAAACGAAAAGTTTATGTGTTACGAAAATGTGTTGCTACAATTTCTGGAGAGTTTTTTTCTTCTCATAAAAACGAAAACAAGCTGTTGGAGCAAACACGATGAATGCTAATCTTTTTCGCATTGATTTCTCGTTGCGTTTTCGTAAGCCCGAGGGAAAGAGATCTCTTATAGTGGTTTTTCATTTTAAAATTTACAAAATATAACGTGAAATAATAAACAACGACCACTTACCTCTACATCATACAAAAAAGATTAAGCCATGAAGGAAGAATACACATCTTTAGACCATGTAAAATAAATCTTGAAAGCTCACGTCTTGAAACGAAATCATGAGATGGAAATGCTAATACCGACGCGTTAGAACGTCGAAAGCACGAACAGAATGCCGCTATTAAAAAAAAACACTAACAAAAGACAAATACAAAGTTAAGACCAAAGTCAAGTTAAACCAAAAACGAAAGGTAGCACGAAAGCGACCATACTGTGCATATGTATGTGTTTGACCATACCAACTGCGTAGTATTGCTAAGTTAGGGTTATCTTGGAGAAAGGTCATGTTGTCGTCTCGTAATTATGATTAGAAAAAAGCTGAGCACGAGAAAAACTGTCTCTTCCTGTTCCGAAAAGTGTTTCCACGTAACGGAAACCTCTTCATGTTTCGGAGAGGCCATTTTCGTTTACGAGAAAATGAATACGAGAAGTACAAAAACTCTCCCCTGATAATTCACGCTTACTACCGAGTTGTTGCTAGGGAAACGGTACTTCGTCATTTTTCATCCCACAAAATTCGTTGACCATTATTTCGAAAGCTCTCGATTTATCCAACCGTATTATGTTAACTACTGCGAAGTGTGTGGCCAACAAGCTGAGTAGCATAGTTATTTGAATAGGTAATTGTTTCCACACCGATGGTCATTCTCAATAATTGATATTGTGAACATGATTGCCACCGCTTGTATATCTGATGATTTCATTGAGCTGGTGGTGAGTCCTTAAGGTGGTGATAAACAAATAAAACAACATGAGTATTGACAAAATACACCGCAAAATTTGAGTCATTCTTATATGCGGGTTTCACGGGTGTATGTGAAATGCATGAACTAAAACACAATCTATGTTCCAATAATTTCATTTGAAGTAGGTAACTAAATTGAGGTAACCGAGGGTCCGGGGGGCTTGTTTTAATATTCTTTAATAACTTTGCTCCTAGCTTAAGCTGATTTTATTTTCGGAGTGGTTTAGACTGAGGGATTTTAGCATAAGTTGAGAACTATTTTCGTACGATGGAAAATGCCAGAGATACAGTTCGGCAGGAACGAATTGGTTAAGAATCACTTGAAACTTACCAAAATTATGATATAATCATTGAAAAAGCAAGGCGATAAATCCGCAACACCAGGAGACATTTTCATGTTTTGTGCAACACCCATATTCTTCCATAGTGTTGCTGATTTTTCGGCGAGCTTACTTAGGATTTGATTTTTTTAAATAATAAAACGATACAAATTATCCAGTTTGTGTACGTTGTTTTTATGTTCGCTCACGTCCTCTCGTTACCTTGAAAAGTTATAACGGGAGAAAAAAAAATGTACTTAGGTATTTTCACATGAACATGCTTTATAGCTGAACCTATATTTTCATGGCTATCACACTTTTAGCGAATTTTCGTAGAAAATGAAGCTATTGTAATGGCTCAAAAAATGTTAAAATCAAATTTTTTGTAAACGTATTTAACGAAATAATCCGTTTTGAGGCATTCTGAAACTAATCCTAGAGTTTAACGCTTTTCCATATATATAGGTCATTCCAATCGATAACTCTCCTTAGGAATGAGATAAACATTACGTTCTCGCATCAAAAAGTGAAGCTTCCCAAAAGAAACGATGAGTTTGTTGGCCAACACTTTTTGAGCACACTAAATTGGTCAAATTTCGAAAAATGTGCTTAAAAAAACACTAAAATGGGCTATAAACGAATAAAAAATGTTAAATTTATCATTTTAAACAGCATTTTAGTCCAAAGAAGTTCATAAACAATGGACTAAAACACTTAAAAAATTGCACCAAATTCTGCAGGAAAATGTACTCAAAAGTCTTTTGCTGAAAAATTGATAAAAACAAAAAAAGAAAGCTTCAAAAAATTCAGAATCTTTTTCAACTCAAAAAATATTAGGTATATAGAACTACTTTTAGGTCATAAAATTGGTAAGTAGTTGATAATTAATTTCTTTGCTTTCAAAGTGCTT
The DNA here is from genome assembly GCA_030762985.1 of Adelphocoris suturalis. Taxonomy (NCBI): domain Eukaryota; kingdom Metazoa; phylum Arthropoda; class Insecta; order Hemiptera; family Miridae; genus Adelphocoris; species Adelphocoris suturalis. The sequence goes on along the minus strand of CM061040.1, from coordinate 40,270,402 downwards.
CAATTCCAAAATAATGTCGAATTATCGAATAAAATACGAAAATGTGCTCATACGATCATGCTGCATGCTTGCCACATTATTTCGACACGGTAATTTTTTGCGTACTATGAACTGGGTGAGTTAAATAATCTCTCTGTTCACCCAAGGAAGTTTAAAATTCGTGGGAAACTCTCTGGGTTATGTGACAACGAGAGGTGATGGAAATAGAGTTGTTACTCCTTTAAAGGCGAGAGGCGATTTACCTGCTATACCCAGATGATATCCTGTAAGTTAAGAGCCCAGAAAATATCCCCTTAGGTATAACATTTGCAAGAATCGAGAAGGAGGAACTACTCCTATCTATCACAGTCGTTAAACGATGGGCTCTATCTTGATCAGCTGAATGATCTAAATGCTTACCTTTCACCCTAGGAGGTTTAAATTTTATAGGGAGCCTCTCTGGGACATTAAGAGACCATTGAAAATATGGGCTCTTTCCTTGTCAGCTGAGAGGTCTTCTTGTCACGTTCGCATGATATTGATGTAGACAACTTATCACTACATTCTCAAAGTATTAGTCGTATTTCATCAAGCAGATCAAGTGTTAAATGAAAATTGACCAACTAAGAATACTTGACCAACAAAGAGAACAGTTGTTATCGGAAATGAAAAACGCAAGCGTTAGTTCACGCTGTTCATCTCGATCATCAAGAAATTCAATTCCAGACTACAAATGCTTATGGAGATTCCCGTGACTTGAACCTGATCGTCGTAGAAGCTGATGTGAAATCCCCAATTACATCCATAACGAAAAGTGTTTTCTAGAACGTCACTACACAAAGCTTAATACTTCTTCATCCAAAGGTAACCAAGTATCCAGGTAAGAGGATCCAAAGGTAACCCGCAGATCTCACCAATGTCCATGAAAGTAAGCACTCATCTCATGAAATTGGATATTTTGTTGCTAGGAAAAGTGAAGGAAAACAATTTACCCTCGTTCAGTGGTGATCCTATGGGATTCCCCAATTTCATTAGTCAGTTCCGGATGACGACTCATCTATGTGGCTATACAAATGAAGAGAGCACAAATAGATTATTGAAATGTTTAACTGAAAAGGCGATAACATGATTAGCGTTACATGATGCTGAAGATAAGGTTATTGAGGTTTAGTGAATACGTTTCGGAAAGTCTGCTTAAGTTATCTGGAAGATAAGTGAACGATTTTTCTATAAGACAAATAAGATAAAGGGAGATTGTAATGGTTCTCATGCTGCCTTCTCATCTGATGTTTAGAACTACGTTACGACCATTGAATTTTTAGATTGCCCAGATTTTCTTTTATAACCATCCACATTGTCCAATCGAGTTGGTAAGCTAGTCGATACTTTAAAAATCCAATGGGACAAACATATTGCAAGTTTAGGGTTGTCCATGCCAAGAATTAACGAGTTCTCCATATGAGAGGATTCTCCTCTTGAGAGGAGGGCCGATACTTACTTGCAGTGTAATATACACTACTTACTTTTACGATGGGTAAAAGTCAGAGTGGTTGGTCACACAAATGCTTTGGATAGAACTTTGGTAGATGAAAGTGTTTGCTGTAAATCTTGTTTGAATGGAAATTACAATGTGACTAGTTGTGAAAAATGTTTGAAGGAGACAGTAGAAAATCGTTGGAGTAGGGCAAAGAAGGCCAATGTGTGTTTTCGTTGCTTAAAATCAGCTCACAGTGCATTTAGATGTAGAAATAAAGGTTTGTGTGCCACTTGCTATGGGAAGCACCACCCAACTTTTCACAAAAGTGATATATTACCTAGGTATAACTGGACACTGCGCCCAGTGCTCCGAAACCTATGCATGCACACGACATCACACAAGAACCAGAGGAAGTAAAAATATAGACTGCTTAATTTTGCAGGTACGAGTTTCAGGGCTATTAGGTTAACGGGTTACTTTCGCACTCCTCAATGAGGGTTCATGCCTAACTATAATAGAAAGTGATTAAGCACAAGAAATAGGACTAACGGAGAGGTTATCACTATCATGGACGGGACATGTTAGTCGCACAGAAGAAGAATCACTAACAGTGTAATTTAAAATTTAAAAGTGTAATATTGGTGCTAAGCAATATTTTATTAAATCTAAAGGGTTATTTCAACTAGTAGTAATAGTAAAATTATCATTTATGCACTTTTCAGAGGAATCTGTCGTCACTGGTAAGTCGAGTACCGGGACAACCGCATTCGATGCAAAGATATCATCATCAGACCGTCGAAACAGTAGTTAAGTCAGTCAGTCGGTCTGTTAGTTCATCTGTTAGTTCATATAGATGGATGAGTGACGGGGAAGAGGAGGAGAGATCGTAGTAAGGGACTGGGCGGAGGGGAAGGGAAGAACTGAAAGGTCTACAATTTTGCTATTATAAAGCCCCGGGTCACAGCGACTAACACCTAATCTTAGATTTAAAGCATCAAGAGGGTTTTTTCAGTAAAGGTAGTTCTAGCTATAGGTAAATCCTTTTTTAAAATGTGGAGGCCACTTGCAATTTGTAGTAGTCGCAAAAACACTACATACATACCACTAACGTAACACTATGGAATACGTATGAGTGCATATTGTTTTCTTATTGGTGATAACGCGTGCGTATGGTTGGATTAGTTTTCTTGTCATACTCATTACTTTGTTATGATTGTGTCCCTAGGAGGCAAGAAGGGTGGTTCCTGCAGCGAGACATGAGCGATCAATATGTTGTTCTGAGAACAGCTCACTGTCAAACAACTAGGGGGACATTCCCGCCCCCTTCATTCAGGAACAAACCTCACTATGTTGATATCACATAGTTAGGTCCTCCCTTGGTTATAATCGTTGTTTCATTCATCTTACTATCTGACTGCCCGGGTGTCGCCCCGGTTTGTGTGCATTAACTTGGTTTAAAGTAGGCAAACTTCATACCGCCTGCAGAACTCCGTACCGTTGCTAAACTTCATGTTGGATTTAATTAACGTAGTACATCTTTCCAGAACAGGTAAGAGCCCATCATTTCAATTGTCTCTTAATGTTCCAGTGAAGTGAACATAACAGAATTAAGCTCACTCAGCAGATCAGGATAGAACCCATCACTTCAACCGCCAATTTGTGTACTAGGGAGCATTCCCATTATTTTAACTTCCTAGGGTAAACAGGTGAAAATTTATCTGACAAGTCTGATTAGGAAAGGCTCCATAATTTCAATCGCCTATTAATGTCCCAGAAAGTCACCATATTAAATTTCAACATTCTAATACGAACAGGATAAAAATAATCTCACTTAGCTGGAAGCGCATCATTTCATTCATAATATGTTAGTGTACCTGATGGTTTCCTATCGTATTTCTACTTCCTAGGCTGGATAGAAGAAAATTATCTCAATCAGCTGATTTGAAAAACCTCAACATTTCAATCGTATCGTAGTTTCCAAGGGAGTTTATCTATCAAATTTCAACTTTACAGTTTGGAAGGGGAAGAATTGAGCCCACTCAGCTGATCAGGACCATCAATTCCGTTCGTCTCCTAATGTCCCAGAGAATTTCCCTATCAACCTAAGTGAACCGGTAAACCGGAGAAACAGATAGATGATTTATTGTAAAAGCATAACACAGAAAGAAAGTTGGCAATAAGAAGAAAAGTAAAAAATCTTGAAATCGTTCAAAAAAAAAAAAAAAAAAAAAAAAAAAAAAAAAAAAAAAAAAAAAAAGCGAGCCTGCACCATGAATATCAAAATATTAAAATCAAGACTGGTTTACAATTGAACAAATGAACACTTCTTTCAGTTTTACAAAGCACAGGATTACATAAAACAATGACTTAATGAGTATTGTAAGAAAATGTAAAATTGACGATCAGGTCGCAGCACGAAATCGATACAGTTGATGGAAAAAAAAAAAAATAATAAATAAATAAATAACATAAAAAATAAGAACATTATGAATCAAGGTAAAGGTGAAATCAGATTGGTAAGGCAACCCAGAAACAGGATTCTCCCAATGCGAAAAAACTTTACTTTACTACAGGAATGATAAAATGATAATGATTTCCAAACCTTTAGTTCATTTTCAGAATCCAGTAGAGTAGCTAAGTGGGCAATTGATGTGTTCCGAAGCTAGCCATACGAGCTCCTTTAAAAACCAGACAACGACTTGCGAAATGGCCTGCTTAAAAACCACTTTGAAGCCGAATAGGTTAAAAAACAATTTAGAAAAAATCATGCCAGCCATCCTGATATAGGCTAGTGAACGCTTTACTACCATAGGTAAATTGACAGTCAGGTAAAAAGCACTTGCCCTGCGGTTGCAGAAAGGGTTGTGCCTAGCTATTTCCAAATTGATGGAGTCGTAGTCAAAACAACTGCCCACCAAGTTATCCATAATCTCTGAACATATATACATGAACTCTGAACATATAATCTATAAAATTATCCATAATAATCTGATCGTGAGGCTTCAATGGTACTCTATTGGCATTGACCAGAAACCCACAATTTACGCTATCCAAAGTCGACCTGAACTGTGAAACCAAGCCACCCACCACCTACCTATTATTCCAAGTGAAGCCAGCTTTATCGAAATCATTATAGCCTCAAAACGCAACACTACGGAAAGGGATCATCACTCACACCACATAATTTTTTCTACCAAACAAGAGCTTTTTCGAATATTTCCAGTTTTGTGTGAACAACCCCAACCTCTCTACGTACAAAGGTATCTGGGGTGTATTGAGCCCGGGTGAGCAATCTCTTGAATGAGCGGACCTGTATTCATTCGAGCAGCTAAAATTGACCAAGTCTCGAACTTGGGATCCGTAAAGAGCGTTTGCCATCACCACGGAAGAAAATGGCATTTTCCATACCTTCAATGGGTTACAACGAGCTATACGAAAGATCTGATTAACAGTACACACTGCAGCAAGAGCTTTGGAAACTGCTACTCTCGCTTGGTAACTAGAGTTGAGTGTGTTTGTAAAACTAAGGGGACACCCCCTGCAGGCTTCGCCTGCCAACCCCCGCCATCGCGGCCTGACGGGCCACCCATTTGGGCATGACAGGCAGACCATTGTGCTCTGATGCTAATCAGTATCCAATAATACTGTTTAATAATGATCCAATTTATACTGCCTACCTCCTTGGCGAGATTTATACTGCTCACCTCCTTGGCAGATTTATACTTCCTACCTCCTTGGCAAAATTAATATTGCCTGCCTCCTTGGCAGATTTATACTGCCCACATTTTTTGCAAGATTTAAACTGCCCACCCCATCGGCGAGATTTAGACTGCCCACCTCCTTGAAGAGTTCTACAGCCCCTTCCTTGGCGAGATTCATTCGTGATAAATCCGTGTAACGTTTTTTGCTAGTTGGTCCAAGGCTAAAGCATGTTCCATGCTAAAATTTCGTGACACATCACCGTTTCCCAACCTCGTCTTTCAAAATACGTGACACTTTTTCCATGCTTCAAAAAAAGTGAAATTGTTTCGGATTCTGGAAAAAATTCTACCAACGGAAAATTAAAAAAGGTGCAATAGCGGTTGTGGAATTGTAAACATACTATAATGAGAAAGACAAAGAGCTTCGATTGCTTGCTGAGAAACCGTTCAAAATGTTTTCCTCGTTGACTGTAATCAATACCCTTGGTAAATCCAATCAGGAGAAATTTAATGAGTTGAAAAATATTCTGAACTTTAATTTGGTAAATCATATAGTGTTGTAAAATTGAATAAAATTCAAACAAAATTTGGCGAGAGCATTATGGTTTTTAGTGATGGGCTCCGTTGCTATTTGCCACATCAATCGATGTGAAATTCTTGATGACTTAATCAAAAAACCTCATGTAGTATTCAGAAAAAGCATGAATGGCGGACTAGAATTTGATCAAACCGAGGACTGTGTTGGTTAGAAAACACAGGTAGGTATCAGAACGAGTAGGTGTAGGACACTAGCGTCAGGTGTCACTATTGTTGATTCATACAGTTACAGTGTAGGTAATTCACGTAAATTGAATGAGCTGTTTTTCACTCGAATTTCTGCTCTGAGGAATTGCGCCTGAACCACACGGTAGGTAAGTTTGGCTCTACTCTCTATTACACTACGTTCAAGTATATGAAATGGAGAATATATTGTTGTTCTTGTTTTACGATAGAACGGTTTTCTAACTATATTTTTTCTTGTTCTACATCATGTAGGATGTGTGCCTAACACCGCCTACCTGGGTGTTTCTAACTCCACCTACTAGGCGGAATTATGAAGGTATGCTATTATTCAACTGCCTATTATCAAGGGTTGATGCATAAATCAAAACATCAAACAAACAAACAAAAATAAAAAGAAGCTATGGGAACCAGAGGATTTTAGAAAAGCTGTGGAGGCAGTAAAAAAAAAAGAGATGGGATAGCCAAAAGCGATGATAATGAGTGAGAATTTTAAAAAGCTCATGTTCAACAGTTAATTTTATGTTTCAATTTCTGGAATCAACGGACTTTTGGTTATTTTTGTGTCTTCACTTCGGCAAACAAACTCAAAAAGCGTTATCGAAAAGTGATAGGTAAATGTCTGCAGATTTTTGCTTACAACCGATTCGTCTTTGAAATTTTTAATCGTACAAAAATCATCAACAATGCTCTTCCGTACATCCTACGAAGTTAAAAATCGATGAGGTGACTTTCTGGATCATTGGGAGACGGTTGAAATTATTGTCTCTTTCCTAATCAACTGAGTGAGCTAAAATCTTTCCTGTTCACCCTACGAAGTTCAAATTAGATAGGACGACTCTCTGGGGCATTAATAGACGATTGAAATGATGAGTTCTTTCCTGATCACTGAGTGAGCTTATTTTCTCAATTATGAATAGGAAAACAGGAAAACTGAATTTAAATGCAGAAAAAATGGGTCCCAGGTGGGAATCGAACCCACATCCTCTGGTTTACCGTACCAGCGCCTTTACCATCTTGGCCGCAAGGACCACTGGATGGAGAGAGCTTGGATCTGAGCCAACACCCCCTGAGAACCATTACTCTGCATTTTTCAATGAATTTAACTTTAAATCAACTGTACCCTATTAGTTTAGTCTCCGCTAACGAAACGGCACGAAGAATGAATCTAACCTGAATGAATGAACCTAAAACTAAAAGGGTACAGTTGATTTAAAGTTAAATTCATTGAAAAATGCAGAGTAATGGTTCTCAGGGGGTGTTGGCTCAGATCCAAGCTCTCTCCATCCAACGGACCTTGTGGCCAAGATGGATAGGGCGTTGGTACGGAAAACCAAAAGATGTGGGTTCGATTCCAACCTGGAGACCCATTTTTTCTCCATTTAAATTCAGTTTTCCTGTTTTCCTATTCATAATAAACCCCCTGCCGGATCTATACGGCGACTAATTAAATTAAAAATCCTATTTTCTCAAGTTCACCCAGTGAAATTCAAATTCTACTGCGAAGGCGAATGTGGTAACCGTTACATGAAAATGTGTCCCTGGGTTGTGGACTCGTACGCAACTTGTCTTGATGTATCATGCAATTTTAATACTGAATTTGAATATAATTCAGGATACATTCAACAAATTGGATTTAATTTAATCAAAACATTGCAAACAAGCAATGAAAAATTCATACCGTGTATTCTTAGACTTTTGTTATGGTAAATAACAAAAGAATCGTCCATTTTGGGTATATTTCATCAAAATTTGCAACTTTTTACTGAAACTTTGTGTACTGTTCCTGATTTAGCCTACCAGGCGGTTTTAGGAACAGCTGGTAGGCGGAATGGGGAACACATTCTGGGAAAATGGAGTTTCTGACATTTTTACTTTTCATTTTATAATTCCTTTTAGGTCTACTATGATTGAATAAGGGCTCAAGGAATCAATGGTGGGTAGTTTTTTGTAATAATAACAACTTTTCTGAAGATATGAACCATAAAACTTTGTTGATATTTGAGGAAACAGTTAGAGTAGACGGAACTTGGGACACTTACCCTACGTTCCGCAGAAGGACAACAACACATTTCCTAATATCATGAGTGCGGTAATGATTGGTCCCAGTAACTGTGGTAAAACAACATTGCTTATGAATTTCATATACAAGAGTTGGATTGATTACACTTATTTATACATAATTCAGTAAATCACTCAACCAACATCTTTATCAGGAATTGCTCGATCGCTATCGTTCTGTTGTAAATGAAGTAGGTCAGGAAATTTGTTTTTCGTTTGCTAATTATTGCGAAGATATAATTTCAGTTGACGACTGTCATCGTGATTCATCAGTGGTTTTTAATGATTTTACCTTCTCGGCAAACAAATAGAAATTAAAAATTATTTCACGAGGAAGCGTCATAAAGATATATCCTGTATTTATTTGGCTCGCTGCTACAACTTGGTTGACAGGCAGGTGATACGCAATAACGTCCATATCTTTATATGTATTTCCGAACGGTCTTTGAAATTATGAAGAACTTCGCGGTCCGATTTTAGTGTTAGACTGCTCATTCGAATATGCACGGCCCCAAGTTTGTTGCAAAAGTGTCGGTAAGTAAGAAACGTAGTGATGGGGTCTTTTCTAATCCGCTGAGTGAGCTAAATTCTTTCCTGTTCACTGTAGGAAGTTGAAATTTGATAGGGAGACGCTCTGGGACATCAAGAGACGAGTGAAGTGATGGGATCTTTTCTGATCAGCTGAGTGGCGAGGACCACCTCAACTGGTGGTATTTATTTTATTACATTACTTACATTTTTATCGTTATTTCCTCTTTTTTAATCATTCATTAACATCGCCTTAGCTTGGCACCAGGTCACATAATGCCGCAAATAGGTAGGACTCATATCGTTACTATAATGTGCTAGGTTCGTGTTAGGTACTACTGTTATTCGGACTAGATTAGGGCTTTCCAAGCCCTAACAGGCCTCTAGTTGTGTTTATATTTCCACAGAACAAATATTATTTGAAATACATGTATAACAACTTCGTTAACAATGACCTAATTTTCTAAGCTTTGTGCACAGTATTGGGAGAAGGACCACGGGTGAAGAACAATTTATTTAACCAAGAACAAATGAAAATACCAATACCAAATGAGATGAAATACCAATGTCAGTTCAATAAAATAATCTTATCACGATAAACGAACAACCCCTGAACGATAGGGGACGTTCCTCGAACGACTCCTGAACGACCCTCGAACTTCAAAAGAACGCCAAATCACGTTATTTTAACTATAAATGAACGTTCCTCGAACGAGCGACCCATGAACGACTCTGGAACGTCAAAAGAACGCCGTTGTTTTATTGATGAATGAACATTCCCATCAGTACAATAGTTCCACTCGTAGAGAAATTCACTCTTATGAGTGTTTGTAGTCGTATATAATGTCCTAACGTAATCGACTTGTAAAATCATATGCAATTTATATTTTAGCGTAGGTACCTGATACTATAGATTCATTCAATAGTATAGAATAATAATAAGAGAGAATGGTCAAGATGAATAAGCAAAACTTGAATACCAGCGCTAGGAGGATGAGAAATTGGATATCCTTAAAAAAGAGTTAATTGCTAAGTTTAAACGCGCACCGAAGAAACATTAAGATCTTAACATTTACAGAAAAGAGGAATATGAACCCATAACAATGCTGTTGAGAATCTCATTGAAAAGGAGGCAGCTAATGATTATAAACCTATTACGACCGCTATTGAGAATCTTGAAAAAAAGTTCAAACTCAGCTTGTACCTTTCCAAATATCAATAGCTCATTGCTCATTTTAAAAATCAATATGACGATTATGACCAAGCGGATTACGAGGAAAGTAGTGCGGAAGAATCTAACGAAACTATAAAATGTCTTCCAGACACTCATCATAGTGCACTTGTAATAATTATATCAAATAAATCAAATGTTGAGGTTGAACCAGATCCTGCAGCTGAGGCTTTAGAAAAATACCGTCAGGTGGATGAGAGTAATATATACGATAGGTACACCTAGTGATAGAGCATCTAAATAAATTGAGTTGGGGAAAATCGCTAATAGGTTTCCACCAAGAGCCAGTGATAAATCATTTGGTCTTTATTATAATAGTAAAAAAGATGCGTTCATGATTGGAAATCCACCTATTGTGTTCGATAAAAATGATATGCTTTACCATTTTGTCAACTTTATAAATAAAAATGCGTTTACTTTATTGACACGAGTAAACATACGGATAACATTTCAAACTCAAAATCAAATATTATAATTTCAGTGGATTTTTCAGCCAATCCTCTAGAAGGAACAAATCGTGGTATTGGTATCTCACATAAACTTGAATTACGGTATTTGGAGTAACGTTGTAAGACCAAATAGGTAAATTATACCTAAAAATTGAAAAATTAATAAATCCAAAAAAAAAAAAAATAAATAAATAAATAAAAATTATTCCGAGAATGGGAACTGTAGACTACTGAAGTTGGTCTCCAAACCACCCCTTAACTGCTAACCCTTAATCCTCACTTTAAATAAAGAACACTTTCCCGCTCCTTTTTTTTCTTCCCCCAATGACATAAAATGTAACTCCTATACTGAGAGATATTAAGCTCTTTTATAGGGTTCTTCTATTCGGGGATCTTATAATGTCCCTATGGTAAAGTATTTATTTAATTTTCCTCAATAAACCGTTTGTTGTCGTTAGAATTGAGAGCTTTTAACACAGAATGTGTTTTAGCCATGGACTAACTAGCCGAAAATGGAACGCGGGATGGTAACGAAATGTGTGACGTACATGATTTTCACGTACAACCGAGCCGTTGGTAGGGAAATGGAACTTCCGCAATTTTAATCGCACAGAAATCGTTCACCATTCGTTGGAAAGCTCCTGATTTATCCAACCATATTATGTTAACTACTGCGAAGTGCGTGGCCATCAACCTGAGTTATGAGCATGGTTATTTGAATCAATTGTTTACACACAGATGATCATTCTCAATAATTGATATTGTCAACATGATTGCAACCGCTTGTAAATTTTCTTATGATTTTCACGTACAACCGAGCCGTTGGTAGGGAAATGGAACTTCCGCAATTTTAATCGCACAGAAATCGTTCACCATTCGTTGGAAAGCTCCTGATTTATCCAACCATATTATGTTAACTACTGCGAAGTGCGTGGCCATTAACCTGAGTTATGAGCATGAATAGTAAATGAATAGTAAACAATGACGCTTGTTTGGTTGTCACTTGGTTGCGCGACAACGCAAACACATTCTGTGTTTCAATAATTTCGTCCGAAGTATGTAAATAGAGGTAACCGGGGGTCCAGGGGGCTTGCCCCCTGGCGAGGCGCGGAGCGCCGAGTTTTGTTCATTGATATAGAGTACAATGTATTTTTATAACTCCTGATCAAATTTTGCGTACTATATTGATCCTTTCCCTCAAAGAGGCATGATTTCAGATCGTCCATGTTCATGGTTTGTTAAACAATATTTTTCAAATCCCTTTACATTTTACATGATTTGCAAGTCTTTCCTCTTCTCTGACATACGAATAACTATATAATTTGGATATAAACCCACATAATTCTACCAGGGGGGCACCATTAAGTTTATCCTTAAATTTTCTAATCACCTTTTTATTATTTTTACTGTATCACAGGTATTACTGTACTACTGTATACATCTTTCAGCTCGCTCCTATCGAATTCATCAATATTTTATTTGATGATTTGATCAGAGTCAATCGAAGTTTCTATAAAGTAGCTATCTGTATTGATGTAACACAGATTGAGATTAGGATCATATTCAAGGATTTTGTTGTAGAAGAAATTAAACATTAAATGTTTGGATAAATCTAAGACAGAAAATCCGAGGAATATGGGTTGATTAAATTTTATCGTGTTAAGAGTCATACGGCAACCGACAAAATCTACATCGAAACTATTAATCTAGAAAACATCCAAGATAGAAAAGGGTAGAGAAGGGTTTTTTGCTAATTTGCTTGCTCTTTTTTCATAACAGAGTCTAATATCTTGACACTTCCGTAAATTCATCATCGTCCGTCCAAATACAGAATTATTCATGAGCTTACAAAAATATTTTTCAAAGTCATTTGAACTAGCTGTGCCTTTGTTGGTAATGAAGTCTTTGTATGTTTTCATAAAGGGTTTCTGAATAAATTTGATAAAGTGACTCATCACCCCCGCAATTAAATTTTACTTTTTGGTTCTGCCACCTATTCTTCTAAAAATTAATATGTTTGATTTATATGAGTTTACCTCCAACGAATTAAGAGAACAATATTAGTGCAGAGCCCGCAAGGGACCATGCATTGAAACGTACCTAATAATTGTAATCGAAAGGGATTGCAAGCAATTTCCCAATTTTCCCCAAACCATGGGCTGTAGGTAATCTTTATTTGAGTACAAAATTCGAACAAAATCCGTAAAAAATATAAAAATAAAAAATAAAAAAATAAAATAAAATTAAATAATATATCTGACAGTTATGCTAGTACTGAAATGTTCTTAAAACTAAGCTTTTCGAGATTCCACAAGATCTTTATTGGATAGCCCTTTTACGCAAATAAATGACCTATCTTTGCCTAATTAACCTGATAAACTTTTCGTGGTCCCACATAGAAAACGCAGCAATTTATTACACAGAAATTTATTATTTTCGTTTCTCCCGTTTTATAGGATTTGATTTCCCCCCCATTCCCTTGGGATTGTTAATCGAAAGGGACTGTAAGCAATTTTCAAGTTTTCCACCCCAACCCGACCCAAGGGCTGTAGGTCTCGATGAAATGGGGACTATATCCAATCGCATCTGTACGTCCCACACCGAGCAAGTGAGAAAACCCACACCGAGCAAGCGATGTGAGCAACGTCCCCTGCACTTTTCAAATCAGCCGCTTTATCTACCCTTAGAGAAATATCGTTTCCAATCCACACGTCCCACTCAACTGTTAAATCCCATCGCATCTATACAGCCATAACGAGCGAGCGAGAAAACCAGGCTAGTAGGTTCACTAGTTCCAAGATGGTAAAAAAGTTCATTTAGGACGGTTCATCCTCGTGGGATGCGTCAAAGTAATTTTCTACTTCCTCGGTTGATGGTTTGAACTGGGGCCAGTAATAATTAGATTTAAAATGTTTGATGGCAGTCCAAAATTCTTTGTTGTTTTGCTCATTGATTATACAATTTTTAATACCTTAATGGTGGATTGGTTATTTTTATCTAATAATGATTTGAATGCATCATCCTTCCCAACTTTAGTCCCACATTCTGGATACTATTGACAAGCATTTCGTATTGATTATTTGGGTCGCTGGGAATCTGAGAAGGTGTTGAGAACCTATTCTCCCTCTCTAGTTAAAAATCTGCTGCTTTGCTTATATTTCACCTGAGTTTCGATTCCATACCATTGGTCAAACCGTTTCTGCGACTATTCCTGGAACCAGTGGCTGTGAGGAAACGTGGCAAATGGTCACTACAACTATAAAAATCATCCCCTATTTTCATGTCTATAATCCAAACCAAATGCTAACAATTAATCCAAATGAAATCGATACACCTGGTGCCTTGCGGAGCTAAAAACGTATACCTACTCGCCATAGGCATCACCAGTAGACCTAACATTCAACAAGACCATTTGGTTATCCACTGTAATATACTCGAATATATATAAGTCTACAATCAACACAAGTGTATCATTCTAATAATTACACGCGAATGCTTTATTCTCAAACTATTCCAAACGACAAACAGATGGTTGCTATAAACAGAATGTGGATAGTTACTAATAACTATTAAAGGATACTACATCTTTCCCCCACTTCATTTTTTGTTTAAACATAGTCTTTGAATTTCGCTGGTGGTTTGACAACTCTTCTACTCCTTGTTGTCTTCTCATTGGTCGATTCTGATGCCATTGGACGGTTCACTTCTCTTACATCTGGTTTTCTTGAATAATCTTCTACAGCAGTCGGGACACAAGGATTGGAGACATTATCGAGTGGGATTTTCTGAAACCATGACGAATTCCATCTCACTTCTGCACCATCACGACACGCTGTGATTTTGGTTCCACACTCTTCCTTAAGTTTGTAGGGATCTGGGTCATAAGGAGTGGACAATTTATTTCGTTTTTCTTGTCGTACCAGCACTGCATCACCCTGTTCCAATTCATGAGGTTTCACGTGTCTTTTCTGGTCAGCATATCGTTTCATTTTCTTTTGACTAATTTCTTCATTTGTCACAAGCTTATCGTCCACATCATCTTCGAAGATATTCTCCGGCACTCTAGGTAGGTACGATTTGAAATTGTTCCTGAGGAGAGCTTTTGCTGGCGACAGACGAGTTGAACTGTATGGTGTATCTCGGTATTGCAATAAGTACTCTGGTAAAACATCTTCCCAATTTCTACCTTCTATTGCCGCTAATCGTAAAATCTTGTTCAAGTTTACCATGAAGTGCTCTACTCTTCCATTTGCTTCTGACCAACGACTTGTGGTTCGTTGATGCTTGACCTGTAAAGAACGGTAAAACTGATCAAAGTCGGATCGATTGAAAGGAGGTCCATTATCAGTTCAAATAGTGCTGGGAATACCAAACATTGAAAAAGTGTTAAAGATACATTTTGTGACGACTTCGGTTCGTAATGATGATAAAAATTCAGCGATTGGATATTTACTATAGTCGTCAATAATAACCGCAACGATTTGTCCATTTGGCAATGGGCCAGAAAAATCCATAGAAATATTCTCCCAAGGGCCCTTTGGGATCGGGTGTGTCTGAATGGGATCCCTTGACTCCTTCTGATTGTTTGCCTGACATGGTATGCATTTGTAGACCGCTTGCTCCATCAAAAAATTCTATTTCGGAAACCAAACCTTACTTCTGAGCAGTTCCTTAGATTTCGAGATCCCTTGGTGCCCTTGATGTGCCAGACCAACAACTGTACTTTGTAGTGACATTGGAATCACAAGACGAGATCCTCTAACTGCAATATTATCGGCAGTCACGGCTATTTCATCCTTGATGGGTGCATACTGAGAAAGAAGAGAATCCGACCAGTCACCAGACCGTACTGCTTCAATAACCTTTCCCAATGTGACGTCATTGTTGGTTTCTGCTGAGAGTTCTTCTCGCGACATTCTAGACGGCAAATGAGCTTTTGTCACTAGATTGATAAAGTCTTCCTCAGTGGACGAAGTCGTTTTTCTTGCAGGATGGCGGGACATATAATCGGAAGGATTGTCTTTCCCAGGAATGTGGGACACCGTGAAATCATACCCTATCGTTTTGAAAATTAGTCTTTCCAACTGTGGTGAGGTCTTGACTCCACATTTTGTCAGCAGTGAAACGCGAGGTTTATGGTCTGTGTGGATGACGAATTGAGCACCAGCCAAATATTCGTGAAAATGCTGTGTTATATATATTTTCTGAACGTCAGTCAAACTGATGCTGGCACAGCTATTATAGCCGGTTTTCTATTTCCTGGTTGTGCCAAAATCGCTCCCAAACCTTCGGGACCTGCGTCAGAGTAAAGGTGAAAAGTTTTCTTTTTGTCAAA
Organism: Adelphocoris suturalis; assembly: GCA_030762985.1. Lineage (NCBI taxonomy): Eukaryota > Metazoa > Arthropoda > Insecta > Hemiptera > Miridae > Adelphocoris > Adelphocoris suturalis. The sequence goes on along the minus strand of CM061040.1, from coordinate 40,254,861 downwards.
ATATTTTATGGAAATAGCATTAATAATTCTTTCATTCACCTCGTCAAAACACCGTTGTTCTGTATGTCCCCACTTCCATTCGCTGCCTTTCTTTTCTAAAGCTCTTAGTGGTTTAGTCACATTAGCAAAGTTTGGGACAAATCTGGTAAGAAAGTTTACCATACCTAAGAAACTTCTCACCCCAGGAACATCAGTAGGTGGTTTTAGCTTCAGAATGGCTTTCTTTTTGTTCGGGTCTACAGAAATTCCTTCTTTTGATAAAACAACCCCTAAATAAGGCACACGTTCCTGGTTGAATATACATTTTTCTTGGTTTAGTGTCAATCCTTCATCCTGCACCTTTGTAACACAGAGTTTAGTGTGTGGTCATGCTTTTCTACATTCTCAGCAAAAATAAATGTGTCGTCACTGACATTTACACATCCGGGGATATCTGCAATAATTTGTTGAATGGTTGCATTGAATAACTCAGGTGCCGAATTTATCCCGAAGCTTAATCTTTTATATCTAAATAACCCCATGTGGGTTGCGAATGTTGTGACAAAACGTGACTCGGGATGTAATTCCAACTGATGGAGCCCCTTATTCAAATCTAATTTCGACAAAATTGTGGAACCATGAGAGCCGCAATTTCTGGGAATGTTAGAGAAGGATGGCCTTTCCGCTGTATAGCCTTATTTGGCTTCCTCATATCAACGCAAACCCTTACACTCCCATCTTTTTTGGGACAAGTACCACAGTAGAGACCCAGGACGTTGGTCCCTCTGCCCTTTCAATTATATCAATTTCCAATAGTTTGTTGATTTCACCTTCTAATTTCTCCCTCAGGTGAAAAGGGATTCGACGATATAATATAGCTGTGGGTGTTACATTTTTATTGACATGTAATTTAACCTGGACATTTTTTAATTTTCCTATTCCTTGGAAAATGCTTGGAAATTTTTCTTTAATTGCTTCGTCATTATCGGTTATTTTTAGAACTAGAGATACAATGCCCAACTCTCTAGCAGCCTCGTAGCCCAAAAGTGAATCTCCTTCCTCTACTACCACCACTTTTGCTCTTGCAGTAACACCTTTCACTCTGAAATCACACTTGAATTCGCCCAACAGGATCACCGGCTTACCCTGATAAGCTTTCAAAGAACAGCGAGTTCGTCTCAGAGAAGGAGGGTCGCTAAGTTGTTCATAGAGAGTTTTAGATATTATATTCACCGAACAACCAGTACCTATCAATTATGAAATCTACATATTCGCCAAAGATCTTCAATTTTCTTATAGGGATGCCCTTACGTTTAGACAAGTCTTGCAAATTGAGGGATAATTCGCCCTCAGAATCAGCCCCTGAGGATTCAGAACTCTCCTCAACAGCTTGATTTACGAAACGAGTATTGGATTTTCCTTTTTTTGGTTTATTTATCTTGTCCTTCTGTGATTTTGGACAGTTTTTGACAAATGGAAGATGATTATAACCATTTCAAGCCTTGCAACGATTACCAATTGCTGGACAATTTTCACTCCTTTTGCGAGGCCAAGTTCCCCCACAGTTGAAACAGAATCGCGTAACATTTTGAACAAAATCAGAACTACTTGCACCCGAAAAGTTATTGATTTGAGCTTTAACAACCTCCTCCGATTTACCGAAATCGAGAACTTCCTTCAGTGTCAATTTATTTTTCTTCAACATTTCTTTTCTAAGATTTTCAGATTTAGTTCCCAATAATATTTGAACCTTAATTTCAAAATCAGTGTCATGAAATTCACATGTTGCTGCCAACTGTCTCAAACGAATTTAATATTCCATAATAGACTCAGAATGATCTTGCTGAGTTTTCCAAAATTTGAAAATTTCATATAAAATATTTTTTTCTGGAGCAAAATGCTCTGACAGTTTTGCCTTAGTGTCAGCATAAATGGGGCCCACGTCTTCTAAGTTTCAAAAAATTTCTTGAACCTCACTGCACGCACAGTTTAACATCAAAGCTCACTTCCTCAAATCAGCCGTGACATCAGCGGCTACTAAAAATATTTCAATTTCGCTAAGCCACGTTGCCAAGCGACTAGCTGCATTTTCGTCTAAATGCGGATTGAAGAGTCCCGGTTTTATAGCGAAATCCATTTTGAATTAAAGAAATAACTCACATACCAAAGACGAATATCAAATTGAAAGCACGTTACCTATGTTCACAATCCGACCAGTTCGACCACCGACCTCCGATTGTGAAACGGTCTCTACAGCCCTGCACCAAAATGTTATATACTCGAATATATATAAGTCCACAATCAACACAAGTGTATCATTCTAATAATTACACGCGAATACTTTATTCTCAAACTATTCCAAACGACAAACAGATGGTTCCTATAAACAGAATGTGGATAGTTACTAATAACTATTAAAGAATACTACATCCACCATAATATTTAGAACCCTCCAACTCTCCTGATTGTTATTAAAGTCTCTAGACGCCCTCTTCTCTATAGGTCTTGTTTTAATGAACATGTCCTCGTTTTAACCAGTGTTTTCAGCCCCATTTCAGTCCAGCATTCCAGTCTCCCTCAATGATGAATTCAAGGTTAGCGTGTTTAGACCTCAATTCTTCTAGGTAATAAGCAAAACGAATATTAATATCCTCAGAAAAACTATTATTGAAATAACCACAGCTTATTACAAATTTCCCGCCTCTACCTTCAGTCAAAACAAAAAGCAAAAGACCGTGATCATATAGTGAATTAACCTTACAATTTTTATAAAAATCAATGTACCTCCCAAAGCTCTGCCAAATTCAGCTTTACGAGTAGTCAGGAAATTAATCACTTTATAACCATAACATTGAGAAACATCAAGATCCGGTTCTAGCCATGTTTCTATAAAACATCAGAAGACATGCCTTCAGAAAGAATTTACGTATCCTAAAAAAACTAAAATTATTACATTTACTGTTCGAAAACATGAAGTGAAGTTACAAGTCTTGACCGTTTTATGGCGGAGTTGGCATCAGAGTCTTGGTTTTATCCAAAGGAGAGGGGGTCTCTTCTTGCTTCCGCCAGCTGGAACGACTTCCTGAGTTCTCTTCCTCGATTTATGTATCTCCAGTCTCTCGTTTCCAGTGTGATATAACATCCTTAGGGAGGTTCTCATAGATTGTCTAAACAGAAAACTTGGTATGGGCATCCAAAATTGTCCTCATCAAGACTAAACTTCCTAGTTGCAAAAACAGAGGGCAAAGGGGCAGTTTTTGTTTGGAGACTCACCAATCCTGTAGAGGTCTTTGAAATCAGCCAGTGTACAGTGAACAGCAAGAATTCAGTGATGAGTTCGATCATGAGCTTATATCCGATTTCTCCTCCGAGTTCGTACGTTCCTTATTTCCAAATTTCCGAACACAAACTTTCAGTGTTAATAAGCGGTGAAAGTTTTCTTTGTTCGATTCCAATTTCGTTAGAGAGTTTTTGCTTTATACGGAAGCTGACCGCACGTGGCCGTGGGCTTTGGCAGCTGATCCGATGACAACCGGAAACCTAACGAACTAACATGAATCGGCTTCCGTTCCGAAAAAAAATAATGAAGCTCCATATGTCGCTGCTCCACGTCCTCCGGCACCGTATACGCAAATAACCTTAGTGAATTCACTCTGATAAGAGCTTCCAAATCCGGAATACTCGTCCAGTGTGAATTACCCCTTTAAGTAAACAACGAATTGGACCAAGAAATCTAAATCTAAAGAGAGAACAATCAAAATATCGATTTTTGACAACATTGGATAAGTCTAATGGTAAAACGAACAATTTATTTACTACCCATGGAATACCTCTTCGTCCGAAAAATAATCAAGTCATCAGAAAAAGCTATAAAAGAGAAGTTTCGTAGAAAGTGTCACCTTGTTTTCGGGTGACTTAATGCAATTGTTAAGAACGATTCGTAGTCCCTGGAAAGTAATATAGTTAAGTAGATCCAATTAATGCATAACCATGTATTCGTAAGGAGACTCTGATAAATTATTATATAGTTGATTACTACTCAACTATCTTGGCTAAGTACACCTTACTTATACGATTCTCCAACCCAACAAAATGTACCTAACTTTATAAATGAGTACGATATTTGTCACTTCCAGTAAAACAGGACTTTTAGGAATCTTTTGGCAAGTTCTCATTTTAGCAAATTTTCGTAAAAAACTAAGCTATTGCAGTGGCTCGAAAAAAATTTAAAATCTAAATTTTTGGAAATTTTCTTAATTGAAATCCGTTTTGAAGCATTCTGATATGATTCCTGGTGTGTGCGCTTTTTCATATGTACCTATACATATGTGTGTCAGTGTCATTCCAGACAATAACTCTCATTAGGATTGAGATAATAATTTTGTTCTTTTGCCAAAAAATCAAGCTTCCCAAACAAAAGGATGAGTTTGTTGACCAGTACTTTTTGAGCACATTAAATTAGTCAAATTTCAAAAAATGTGCCGAAAAAATCACCAAAAATGGCAAAAAATCGTTACATTGATAATTTTTATCAGAATATTGCTCAAATAAAGTTTATTAAATTTATAACAGAACATTGAAAAATTTATGTACCGGCTGAAAAATGGACTTAAATTTCATTAAGATTTGCTATAAGATCGATAAAAACTGCAAAAATGCTAAAAATCCAAAATCACTTTTTGAATAGCAGATCACTATCTTTTTTGTCATAACAATAGTAGTTGACAATTTCTTTGCGCTCAAAAAGCTCAAATTTCAAAACAGTTTAACGTGATATACCTTGTACGATAACTTACGAAAATTCGCTCAAACAATCATGCTGCATGACTGGAACTTTATTCTATTGGTTTTATTGGGAGCGGGATAAATGTGTCAGGTATGTAAAACGCCGCCCAGATAGATCTCGTGATCGTGGGCGCAGATAGATCTCGTGACCGAGGAGTTTAGCATTCAGGTTAGCATCCACCTGGTGTTATCCCTCGGTTTACGTCCACGGGCGGGGCCGCGCGGAGGACACCGTGGAAAGCAAAAACTCTCTGTTTTAGTTGGGCAACAAAACCCAAGAAATTTTGATCCCGTGATGGAAAAGGGGAATAGAGGAGGTAAAGCCGAAAAAACGTGTGTTTTTTTTTATTAAGTTTTTTCGACGCCACCCACACAATTCTCAACCGATTTTCGTGATTCTTATTTGGTTCGATTTCAGTTTTTGTCTAGTTGTGTAACAAGTCTTGGAAATTTCGGATTCGCAGTCGTGGGGGGGGGGGGGGATGGCTAGGGATAATTACCGATTCTTTCAAGCGCTACCCAAGCTATGAATCTCGGCCGAATTACGTGATTCTTATTTTGTTTTATTACGAATTCAAAATAGTTATGGAAATTATGACAGGAGTTCCGAATTTCATCTTGGGAGGGGGTAATTGATACTCACTGATAAATCATGATGTTTTAACTATTCTCGTGATTCTTTTTTGTTCAACTATGAATTTGGTTTAGGTAGTTTTGGAAGGTAAATCAGGAATTTCAAATTTCATCATGGAAGGGGGTGAATGGAGGGGGTAAAGGTAATAAATTATGATGCTTCAACTGTTCTCATCAGATTTCGTGATAAATTTTTTGTTCAACTGTGAATTTGGTCTAGTTTCGGAAGGTAAATCAGGAGTTTCAAATTTCATCATGGAACGGGGTAATGGTAATAAATTATGATATTTTAACTAATCTAGTCAGATTTTCGTGATTCGTTTTTTGTTCAACTATGAATTTGGTCTAGTTTCGGAAGGTGAATCAGGAGTTTCAAATTTCATCAAGGAAGGGGGTGAATGTAGGGGGTAATGGTAATAAATCATGATGTTTTAACCATTCTCATCAGATTTTCGTGATACATTTTTTGTTCAATTATGAATTTTTGTTTTTTTGTTTTTGGGCATGAGGAATCGATTGGCGCTGGTGACCAGACTAGGATAAATCAGGTCAGCTGAGTATCCGGAGCTAATTTCTTTGCTATTCAACTTATGAATTTGAAATTTGTAAAGGCGGCCTCTTGGGACATCTAGAAACAAATCGTAAAGTCTGAAGAACTCAAGAACAGCTGTAAGAGCTCCAAAGCTAAATTCTTTGCTATTGAACCTATGAAGCTGGAATTAGAAATTGTGGCATCTTGGGACGTCTTGAAACGAATCATGTAGTCTTGAATCACTCAGATCAGCTGAGTGATATCCGGAGCTAATTTCTTTGCTTTTCAACCTTTGAAGTTGACGTTTGACATAGAGGCCTCTTTAGAAATGAATTATAAAGACTGAAGCCCTATATATATCAGCTGAGGGAGCTCCGGAGTTAATTTCTTCGCTATAGAACCTAAGAAGCTAAAATTTGAAATAAAGAACCCTTCGGACGTCTATAAACGAATCATGATGTTTAGAGCCCCCAGATCAGCTGAGTGAGATCCGGAGCTAAGTTCTTTTCTATTCAACCTATGAAGCTGAAATTTGAAATGGAGTGTGTTCCACGTTCCTCCAATGGTAGCCGAGGCTGTGTGAGAAGCGAAATGGGGTCGCGAGGCGCGCTGATTCATATATTCAAGTTGTTTTTATTTTTATGCGGGTTTTCCTTGTCATTTGCAGCAAACACGGTAGTAGAATGCAGTAGTTTGAAATGTTTCCCAGAACTTCGCTATAGTTGTTTAGCAGTATAAGGTTAACCTCTATAATTTACAATTAACTAGCAACGTTTAGACTGTGGATTAAGAAGACGTTCCATGCACATATATGTACATATATTAAGCACATGATTGTTATGTATATAATGAATAATTTTTTGTTATTCATTTAATTACTTTTCAAATAAATGTTTTGTCTCAACTCGGTACTTAGTACAAAGTTGGTTACCCAGATGACGTCGTTAAGGACAGCCGAGTTCCAGATGAAGGAGTAACTCTGAAGGTTTTTAATATAGCAAAGCCATCCTCTGTAACTTTCTTGTTAATCTGCGCCCACCCGCATGGAAATATCTGTAGAACTCATCAAGTTTTTGAATCATTCACAAAGACACGTAACATTTTACATAAGTAGACAAGCTATACCGTGCCACGCTTTGTTGTGGCTGTACCGATGAGAAATGAGTATTGAAACAAAGATAGTTGGGTACTTATATTTTTGATAGGTTTGCTTTAAAAGTGCTTTAATATTGGTTTTTTATGTATTACATTGGAATATATTTGAAGTTATTTATGATTTTTTCAATCTTGGAACATTTGTCCTCCATTTGGATGTTTAGTCCTCCCTCAAGTCCTCAAATCGTGTTTTTCCATCTGGTAACTCTATACTACACCCAACGGAGTCCCATTCCAAATTTCAGTATCTCAGCAGTTGAGTAAGATCAAAATTAGTTATATATTAAACAAGCAGGTTACCCGTGCGTTGCGCGGACCCTCCTATAAGGGTTAGTCGGTGCATAGACTGCTGAAATAACCATATCCAGACTGTGTTCGTAACTACGGAGGCTACATGCAAATTTACGCATAAAAGTAGCAAAATCAGGCCCGGTCTGATCAGGAAAGAGCCCATAATTTCAATCTTCCCTTATTGTCCCAAAGAGTCACCCTATCAAATTTTAACTTCCTCGGGTGAACAGGAGAGAATTTAGCTCACTCAGCTGATCAGAAAATATACCATTATTTCAATCGTCTCAATGAATCAGAGAGTCTCCAGTCTCCCTGTCATATTTCAACTTCCTTGAGTGAATAAGATGGAATTAGGTCACTCAGCTGATCATGAAAGAGCCCGTCATTTTATTCGTCTCTTAATGTCCCATAGAGACATTTAATCAAATTTCCACTTCCTAGGGTGAACAGGAAAGAATTGAGCTCACTCAGCTGATCGAACTAGTCAAAACCAAACACGCGCGAAGAATGGCACCGAACTGCGTTTCGGCAGCCATTATAAAATTTTGGGAGCCATAAAATTGATTTTCCGTCCCGTTCTTTCCACGAAATATTACATTCCCATCCATCCAATCAATAATGCAACAAATGCTTCACTCGGAACACCCGTATAGGAACCCGTCAAGGCTTCTCCACATTTCACGAATTTCCACCGCTAACAAACAGCCAGTTAGCAACCATAATAACGAAAATTAGGGAACTAAACAAATCGGTTGAGATGGATAGCGCCGTTTATGAAGTAGGAGGATATTTTGGAGGTTCAGACCTAGCCTATGATGTGCACCAGAATTTTCTGATCATTTTACGACTGCTCCCATCAGAATCGGTCCAGTCGTTTAGCCGTACATTGTGAACATACATAGACAGTTTGATAGAAACAAACATTGAGTTTTATATATAAGGATAACAAAAGAAACAACCAGTTTTCTCGCTGTTGCAAGTACGTATGTTACTGAATTGAGCTTACTCGGTGATCAGGACGGATTGTGGAATTTCATTCGACTCTTGTTGTTCGAGAGAGATTACCTGACAAATTGATGTATTAGGGTGAGCAGGAGCTCAGGAAAGAGCTCAACATTTTATTCATTTCTCGAAGTCACACAGAAGCTCCTTGTACAATTTAATATTCCTAAGGTGAATAGGAGAGAATATGCCCAAGTCAGCTGATCAGGTTGGAACCCTTTATTGCATTCGTCTTTTAATGTCCCAGAGAGGATGTCACATTTCACATTCCTAGGGTGAAAAGAAGCGCATTTAGCTTACTTAGAGGATCAGGAAAGAATCCATCATTATCTTCAATTCTTGGTGTTCCTGAGAGGCTCCCTGTCGAATTTCACATTCCTAGGTTCAGTGGAAGAAAATTTCGATAAGTCATCAGATCTAGTTATAACCCGTTATTGCATTCGTTGCGTATTGTCCTAGAGAGGCTCTCTGTAAATTTCACATTTCTATGGTGAAAAGGATATAATTTGGCTCACTCAGCTGATCAGGAAATAGTCCATCATTATTTCGTTTCTCAACGTCCAAGAGAGGTTTCCTATCAATTTACAAATTACCAGGTTGAATGGGAAAGCACTTAGCTAAGTCAGCTGATCTGGTTGGAACCCGTCATTGCATTTGTCTCATAACGTCCTGGAGTGCTCACTGTCAAATTTCATATAGACCACCAGTCAACCTTATATATATATATATATATTTTTATTTCTTTACGATACGTATCAATGTATTAATCAATTCTAAATTAAAGCAAAAAGTATAACTTAATTAACCAGTATAGCTTATCAATAGCTCATTCATGAACACAGCCTAAACTTGTGGCCAGGGTAGGTAACCATTAAAACGTAGGTTACTTTAATATTTTCCGCACTTTCTTAATCTGATCTGAGAACACTTGAGAACGTGCAGCCTTAAAATGGTAAATAATAATGAAAACTGGATCAGACTACAGTAACTGACTAAAACTCAAAAGTAGTATAAAACGTACGTCTAATCTTGAAAACGCACTCTACAAGTTTAAACTTTTTTGACAGGTTGCCAGACTTTTTTTTAGGCTACAATTTAAATGGTTAATATAATATATTATTTCGGTTAATCGTCTAGATGATAAGGAGATCTCTACACTCTTTGCAACAAAAAAGTTTTACGAGGCCAATATCAATAAAGTTAGATGCATAAGTTTAATGCAACCCTTGTGGTGCAAGACAATTTGGCATACATCACACAAATGACCAGTTTTGTTATGACTTATACCACCGTTGCACTGGAAGCAAAGTCTTATAGCACCACCGCACTGGAAGCAAAGTCCTTCAGTGACATCACCATTGTCATCATTTGCGAGGACGTTCTCGTTGGTGTCTATTGGTATCACATTCCCCAACAAATCATCGGTCAGTTCGACTTCTAAGGGACTTTAAGTATTGCCCAGTTCCGAACCTCCTTCGACAGTCGATCCCATGGCTACCATCTTCAGGGGAGCAAATCTTCATCACTTCCTCGAATTCATTGAATGGATTCAGCTTGGGAACTGGGGACACTGATGTGAACGACGATGGTTTTTCCTTTTGAGGGAGAGCTTTTTTCGTTGGAGTGGGTTTAATAGGTTTTCCATACTCTCCAGGGGGTGACTTTAGCTTTCCCAAAGAAATACGGGAGCCAATTTGGTACTTCGAACAATTGTGGGGACAGTCGAAGCAACTCAATCTGTTCATGTGAAGGGTTTTTTCACCACTCATCCATACCACTTGATGGGTTTCCATCGTCCCCTTGAATGTCTTCGAACCAATCGATATTGATCGACACATGTCAGTTATTTCTGAGATCGAAACAACAAGAATCCGAACCTTTTTAATCTTGTTAGTAATTTCGCCAACCAAACTGGTTATGTCAGTAATATCTCTCCCCTGGGCAACTGCTCGATCTGCAGTTCGCTTCACAGTTGCACCAATGACATCAAGTGCTCCTTTACCGTGGCCTGCCTCATCAGTGGGACCTCAGGTAGCCCTCACAGTTTCGGGAGGGGTCGAAATGACAACTATTTGAAATGCTAATTTAAAACGCTGCAAAATATTGAAAATAATAAACCAAAAAAAAAGTGGAAATATCGAACCCCATCATTCCGATTCTGTGCAGGGTTTTCTGCCCAATCCTAGTTAGTCCACCGAGCGTCTTGATACTTTTTTGGGCTATTTCTGGCTTCCTCACATCATGTATACTAATGCAACGTAGGTAGGTACATAATGCCCAGAATAGAGGTGAAAATAATAATTGTTTCAACCAGAAATCAAATAAAAAATGCGTTGAAAATAATTCCAGCAGTCATTCTCTCACCTCGCTGGTCATTCTCTCTCAAAACAAGATGCGAGAGAATGACAGGTGAGAGAATGACACATTAGAGTTTTCTCTACTTTTTTCTACTGCAACTGCGTGTTTTATATGATTTTCTATTATCAAACGAAACTAGAACAAGAGCCCTACAAGAAGAAACAAATGGCAAAAATTAATAGTCAATTTCCTTCCTTCTAATGCAGAAGGAAGAATGACACAACAAAAGTGTACTGTCAAGGAATCAGAACAAACTTACCACGTTGACAGCTATCAGGCGACTGAATCTTGTTGAACTGGTTTTCAGAAGTAACCTTAATGTTAACCCTAAATGTGGCGGGAAAGCAAAAAAACTCGGGAAAGTTCCAAGTCAGTCAAAATTCGAAGACAAGGTTGGGGTGAGAGAATGACGCAATACCTCTGGACACAGGTACTTTCCTCTTCTGTTCATTGTATTCAAGTCAGAAAAATACGGGAAAGCTGTTTTTCCAATTTTCAGAATTGATATGAACGACAGACCACCCCCTTAGAATCGTGAAAATATTTGTAGTGCTCTCAATACAAGCTTCAAGTTAAGAAGGTCAGGTCTGGACATGGTGAGAGAATGACATTTTGGGTGTTCAAACTTAAAGTTACCTCATTTAAATTCAAATTTAGGCATAACTGAATAATGGAACTTGTAAAGCAAGTTGGATAGTGAATTGTAATTTTTTTTTCAAAATGAAAATGTTGAATGGGTAATGGCAGGACCTTCCGGACAGTGATTTCCCCTTTCTGGTGGAATGGCCCATATAGACATAGGAACCCCCATTTTCAATTGTAGATTCGAATTCCACGTAGAATTTTGGGAAGAAATGACCCATCACTCGATTTTTTAAGTATGTGCTAACGGCTCTAAAACTGCAAAATTTGTGAAATACTGAGTTTTTGAAGATATTCTTTCAGCACGAAAAAATTTCCCAGTACCATCTATAATATGTGGCATTTGAATATCTTCGAAAACTCAGTGGGTACCTTGGTACGTTATTCACAATTTTTGCACTTTTAGAGCGGAATTGTGCCCGTTTGCACACACTTAAAAAATCAAAAATGGGGGTGAATTTCTTCATGAAATTTCACATAGAATCCGAATCTGCAATAAAAAATGCGGGTTCCGATTTGAAAAAACAAAGTTGATGCGCAATGCGCCAAAACGTGATATGTGATATTTGAATTCCCCGTAAAAAACGAAGGGGGTTTACCGAGCGATGTTTTTTTTTGAACATCTCAAATAACGGAGATAAAGATGCACATCCATCCTTTAATAAACACACGATGTATATATATATATATATATATATATATATATATATATATATATATATATATATATATACATCGTAAATTGAATTTACGAGTAAACAACCATAGAGCTTCTTTAAACCAGGATCGACCACTGCCATTGAAGCTGCATGCGAGGTCCCACGACGCCACAGTCACGTTCAATGAATGCTTCGGAGTGAAGGTTTTGAAGAAGATGCCACCACCAACAAATGATAGATTGTTGCAGCAGTCCAAACGCGCTCATCGCTGGGTATTGGGATCAATGCGACCTCCCGGCCTCAACCTAAACGATTGAGTCTCCATTAGAAGTTGCGAAGCCATAATATTATGGATGGTTATATGGTTGCAGGCTTCCAAGACACTACTCGTCCAATTATTCAGAAAAACTAATCACTCTTCTATTTTTGACAAAGATTATTTTCGAAATATCAAATCATTCTTTTTTCTTTTTATCTGTGAAATTCATATCAAATTAAGTTTATTATATATATATATATATATATATATATATATATATATATATATATATATATATAAGATAGATAGTGTATAATAATAATAGGCTTCGTACAATCTCAATATAGACAAGTGTTCTGCATAGAACGGTTTTCCAATATAGAATTAACAAACCTTTGTGTAATAATTTGTAATGTTTGTATAGTTACACTCACCGATTCGAGGAAGGGGGAATGATGCAATTAGAAATGAGTAAATTTAAGGAAACAGAAACTGCTGAAGGAAGTACTACATTCATGCAAGTGCATTCAACATTTTTCTCTATAAAATGGGATAGCTTAGCCCCTACCCCCCGCTATTCCTGAGAATTTCATCGGCATTGGATGAATACAATGTAAGATATGAGAAGGATACAATTTCCGTGCATGCGCAACAGCATGAAACAATGAAACTGTCCCCCAACCAAGAAAACGTAATACTGAGCCAGTGTCTATGTTAATTGGACATAAGTAGCTAGGTGATTGTTTAGTGTTGTAATTAAATTTACATTCGATTGATTGCAGGTTTCCTGGTTACGTAGATTCGGGGATTCGCTGACCTTGGTATCAGTTGGAACCGAAGTATACAGCAGTGACAAACGCTATTCGTCCATCCTTTTGAATCCAAGAGACTGGCAATTGAACATCGATTGCGTGAATTTGACAGACCACGGTTATTATGAGTGTCAGATCTCGTCACATCCACCCGTCGTCCGTTCGGTCTACCTCCACGTAGTTGGTGAGTTTGTCGTTATATAATTTTCAGATGCTATGTTGACGTTTTACTGTGCAAACCATTTCCAGCTCAGAGAACCAAAAAGCTTAGTGGGAAGAGGGCATTGTACTCTTTTCTTCCAATGTCCTATGATCGTTTTGGGACAAAGTATGCTATGAAATTCTCGCAGTTGGCAGTGAACGAGCACTTACCTAGTTTTCAAAGACCCACCCTGCAGGTAGGCACTGCACATTCAGACCGATCCATGGAACATAGGTCAACGCGCACTGAATGAACTCCCAAGCACTCCCCAAAGAAAAACTTTATTTACATGGTACTACACACTCTGCTGAAACAAAGAAGAGGAAACCGTCCTCCATCCCCGGCTTCAGATCCTACTTCTGATGTGGAATTTAGGAGGTATGGGCACATATGGGACACGATATAGTCTTCTTGATTTCTTACAACACGTCCGTTTGTCTGATTGGTGTTCTCATGGTACTCATTAATACTAAAGAAACAAATAGACACATGGACACACTTTGATTTGCACTGCGCATCACATGTCATAAGTACAAACTAGCCAAAGCCTGTTCAACTACTTGAACGCTCAAACCATAATGGCGACCCAACTCATAAGCATCTGCTTACAACTTCCTCCGCGTGATGGGATTTCAGCGCAGGCAATCAAGCAGTTCCGTCCAACCGTAGGCGCTCTTTTCAATTTAAATTCTTTCAACATGGAGGTCTTTTCAACATTTCGATTTGAAACACGAGGCATCTACATATATAAAAAAGTCGTTTGAAACACCATTAAGTAGGCTGATCATCCTGTAAAATAGGAACACAAACGCTGAATGAGTAAGGATGCATCCCGCAGGAGGTTGTGATGACAATCAAGTAGAAATACCGGAGGTGGTTGTAATAATAAGAGAAGAGGGGGGGGGGGCATCCAGAAAGGCGCTTACGTAATTTCAACAATAAAACTTCCCGTTTATTGCCTGTTTGCCAGACCCCAAAAAAGAGCAAATTTCAATAATTTTGCGGACCATACGAAACTTGTGCCACGTATTTCTGTGACCATGTGGAGAATTGAAACCCGTAATGGCCATATCAGAACGGTAGCTTTGAAAAATGGCAGCCATTCAAAATGGCTGCCAGCCACTATTCTGTAATTCGCCGCACCTTGCAAACGGCCGGTCCGATTTCTATCTTTCTATGGCCAACATTTTTAGTCCTGATGAAAAAAGCCGAAAAATTATTACCAATTTAATTTTTCTAATAACCGTTTAATTCAATTTAAATGTTTAATAACATTTGCAAAAACTTTAATGTAGTAAGAGTTTTTCCTATCTAGTACCAATTTCTCGCAGACAACCAAAACAAAAATTTCGAAAGTGTTGATTTCACTTTTTTTTTTTTTTTACTTTTTCATGGTAAAATATTAAGTTTTTGGCTTTTGTCATCAGGACTAAAAATGTTGGCCTTAGAAATAACTACGATTAAAAAAATAATAAAAAATTTTAAATCAGACTGGCCGTTTGCAAGATACGGCGAATTACAGAATTGTGGCTGGTGGCCATTTTGTTTCAAATCAAAATGTTGAAAAGACCTCCATGTTGAAACATGAGCGCTTACAGTTGGACGGAACCGCTTGATTGACTGCGCTGAATTCCCATCACGCGGAGGAAGTTGTAAGCAGATGCTTATGAGTTGGGTCGCCATTATGGTTTGAGCGTTCAAGTAGTTGAACAGGCTTTGGCTAGTTTGTACTTATGACATGTGATGCGCAGTGCAAATCAAAGTGTGTCCATGTGTCTATTTGTTTCTTTAGTATTAATGAGTATCATGAGAACACCAATCAGACAAACGGACGTGTTGTAAGAAAAGAAGACTATATCGTCTCCCATATGTGCCCATACCTCCTAAATTCCACATCAGAAGTAGGATCTGAAGCCGGGGATGGAGGACGGTTGCCTCTTCTTTGTTTCAGCAGAGTGTGTAGTACCATGTAACGAAAGTTTTTCTTTGGGGAATGCTTGGGAGTTCGTTCCGTGCGCGTTGACCTATGTTCCATGGATTGGTCTGAGTGTGCAGTGACTACCTGCAGGGTGGGTCTTTGAAAACTAGGTAAGTTCCCGTTCACTGCCAACTGCGAGAGTTTCATAGCATACTTTGCCCCAAAACGATCATAGGACATTGAAGGGCATACATCATGTATTATGTAGTTAGTTAAACTCTACTTAGGAAAGCATTTCGAAAATAAAGCAAGGAGAACGATATCAAATCTTTTGGACCGCTTCGTTTATGAATCCCATAATTAGATCCCGAACTCATAATATCGAATTATCTACTTAGATATGTACCCCAGTTTTATCTTGAATCGAAAGTTGATAATTACTAGAATAGAAATATAATATATCCCTATATATAAAAGAAAGTCGTATTAGTTACGCTGTTTATAACTCAAGAACGGCTGAACCGATTTTAACGAGGGTGGGCGCGAATTGACGTGCAAGTTCCGGAATAGAACATAGGCTATAGTAAAATCGTCTAAACTTCCTCCTTCATCAAGAACCCGGTTTTCCTTAGGAACATTGTTTATCGTTTCCAAGGCCAATCATATGTTCGGTTCCATCAAATTAAGGCTATCTATGATATATTTCGCAAACAAAAAATGAAGGCAGTTTGGAAGATACCTAGGTAGTAGAATTAGGACTCAATTAGCTATGACTATGCCTAGGGCCATCGGCCCATTGATTATAGCCTCTTCGCTGGTCCGTTGTGGGTCGAGAGGGGGGCCCCCCACATGTCTTGCAACATCCCCATCCGGCCGACCACCGGCACTACAGGACATGGGGGATTCTTACGGACGTTACTTGGGCCAGCCCACTAACCGCTGGCGGGGCAGTGTCGGGACCCACAGCTACCACCGCCGGCAAGAGTACCGAACCTGCTGCTCCCTCCTCCACATTATGGGGGCCACCAGAGGTTGTAGCACAAGCCTCGCCCCTGTGCGTAACGTGAGTGTTTTGTGTTGTGACTTGTGTTTCTGTGAGGACCGTGTTGGGAATACTCAAGGGAGATCAGGAAGAAGGAAAAGAGAGGGAGGGAAGAGTAATATACCCAACACGCTTGTTTCTTTATGCCAGAACATCAGAGGAACAAACATGGAGGGCACGTTGGATCAACGTCTTGGCCTATCACCTGGGGTGAACCAACGCTAGCTCGGGGCCGCAGGGACGCAAACCCTGTAGGACCTGAAGGGTCCCACCCCCTAAGGGATTACGTACCTATTGTTTCGTGGATTGTTTGTAAACTAAATGTTTTCTTCTGAGTCTACTAAGGTTGGTAACAGGAAGCTTTGTTTTCACATACAGAAGATAAACTTTTTTTTCCTCCTAAATCAAAATTAAAACTTGTTATATCAGGTTTTGTGAATAATTTTTTTTCGTGTCTCTCTGTTTGTAAATCCTGTTACCAAATCTAATTCTTACTGTTTTCGTTCGTATTTAATGACATTTTCTGGGTATTCATGGATTAGCTTGAAGATCGTGCCCTATCGATTTCACCACTAAAAATTAGAGTCCTTCTAGCGGGGTAAGCTTAGCCAGAGTACACCAACTCGCGGGCATGTTTATAGGAGTGCTAGCAAGTAGTAATTCTCTAATTTAAACTATCATCACACATTCAGAGTAAAAACCTCCTTTTCCCTTGTCCTGGTGCCAATCGCTTCTCATCACATCACTTTTCACTTTTTCTCATGTTTTATCATTATTTCCCAATTTATCCTAGTTGAAAATATCATCCAGCGTTTGCAGTCACTATATTTTGTATTTTGGATACGTTTGTAGTTCTGCAGTTGTCTTTTCATCTCGTCGAAACATCGACTGGTACGAGTAACCTCATTCGTTCGATATGCCATCTTCTACATATTAAATTTTCTTCATAAATAGTTATATTCGGTTTACTTTTATCAAACATTTGTGAGGTAATATTCCTGGACCAGAATTCAACTTCGTTGGAGGTCGTTCATCTTTGTAGCTGATGAGTTGCTGCCGACCGACATCAGTCGGTGCTACATCGACCTTCCACACTTCAAAGGACTCAATATTATCGTACCAGTGTGACCAAATTAATGATCAAAGTAATGATTCACAATCTGAGAAATGTTTATTTCAGTGAAAATTAAGCATTTGGATCGTAATTGAATAAGTTCTTTGTATATGTACCTCCTTACTTAAAAAAAGGGCTCCATCAACGTATTCGAAAGATCGAAATTCCTAATTCGCCATTACCGAGATATTATAGGAATATCTTAGTCCCCATCCTATAAACCATTTATAAAGTATTTTCCGCTTCCAATATTTTTAAAATTACGGCCATTGGATGGAAATTCTAACTATCAACCTAACTTGACAAGAGTCCTGATCTCCAAAGAGAGTGACAGGTACCTGGCCGGATCTCAATTTAGTTATCGCTGTGATATCTTGAGACAGATTAGGTATAATTTATTTTATGAGCAGGAGTTCATGCAATACCCAAAATTTCCGTTCTAAAAATTTTACACTTTTGTTTCTTTATGGTCACCCAATAATAAGGTGGGATAATTTCTCGAATTTTGTTATAGTATTAGCTAGATTCATCCCCACCAGAAATGGTTGTCACTTCTGATTTTGATAATCAATTTATAATCATAGTCACGTTTTCTTTATGATAGTACTTGGTTTTCATCAATTTGTATAGTAAATTTAATGAAAATTAAGAGCCTATGAGTATGGGTGATCGAAGATATATATATTTGTATGTATTACGGAAATTCCGAAGTGTCACGTTAGGCCGAATCGGTTGACTCAACTCACCCGTTGCTTCTTCTGACTGACTTGGCAAGTAGGTCGTGCAGCTGCGCATATTAGAGGGTTATCAGACGTTATCTCATTATATCTGGCCCTGAGGCACAGCCAGTTCGCCACAATATGCGGTTAATTACTTCTGCAGATGGAAGGTAATCAATCATTTCCACCAGCTGGGGATGAGAAAAGGAAGGATGGAGGGGTTGATAAGGTTGTCAGTATAGGCTGGAAGACATCATAGCCCCGGTATAGTTTGCAATAGGAGGAGGTGGTAGGAGGCTGTATTCAGGGTATCGGCAATGGTTGGCTGGGAAACACGAAACACGGTGATGACATGCGGGGGTGTCCCAATGTGGTTCAGCAGTGTAGGTGTGTGACAATTGGGAAATATGTCGCTTTAGTACGACGATATTTCCGGCAGAGGTAAGGTGGTTAATTTTTCTTTTTTGTCTTCATAGCTGGAAGTAATTATATGTATAACGACATTTTAGTAGGTAGGTATCTACCTACCGACTGAATATGTATGAGATAAAATTGACCACCACCCGATATTTCACTAGTTCCGTCCCTGCGGAATTATATCAGCTCATTTTGGTTTATTATTTTCAATAATGAACTTTGTAATCGACCGAGAAGAACAAAAATTTAAGTTCCGTGAAAAGTGGCTTACATTTCAAAATGCGTAAAATTCAAAACCGAATTGGAAGAAAAAAAAAAAAAAAAATCCGCCAGTCCCGTGTCTGCGGCTTTTTTCCTAAATTACTAGACCACACTATATGAAACTTGTGTTGAAAATTACATTTGGGGTCTAGATGGTCCTAGGAGCTCGGCATCAATTTTAAGCAACCCTAAAGGGTTCTAATAAAGAGCTAAACATTCAAAGATAAAGACAAGGAACGAAATTTTTCTGAATGGTCTAAAACGTAAAATGGAGTGGAAATTCTATCTCCGTAAAAACAATACAAGCTTTTGTTTATTGGGTACCTACTACAGGTTTTTCATCTCTCTATAGGTAGACTCGGAAGCAATTAATGAGATAAAATAGGTATCTGCCAATACTTCACTATTACATCTGCACGGACAATAGTTAATTATGTCGATTTTGCGAAGTTAGAATAAATTCCATTGTTACTACAATATTATCACCTAATAATGCCAGCAATTGGAATTATATCAGCTGATATTTACAAGGAAATTTTTTTGTATTTCAGACCCAATATCTCTTGTATCTTCTATATTGATTGAATTAAGAGATTGGTTGGCTAATCAATAAATTCGCTAGCAGCTTATGATTTCTTTATCTTGAAACCCGAATACCCGGTGTTTTATCGAAGTTCTAGCCTTTCGGGAAAGCGAACCGCTCAACGTACGGCGTTGGGGATGGTTTTAATCGATTCTTTGGAATTATATTCATCATTTACAATAGAAAAATCATTAATGAGACCTTTTCCGTTAATTCACTACCACTCCTTTTATTGGTTTCCGTTAATTCACTACAGCTTTACATAATTATGTTCTATTGTTCTAAAAACTGTTCCCCAATCATTTTTACGTCCATTGTGGTAACATTGATCACAATGCTGTGTAAAGTTTGGTGATCTGGATGCTCGCCAGCTCGCATCTAACAAATTCATTACATCAAGTAGTCAATCCCATTAGGAAAATTCAGATTATTTGGACATGTAGTTCAGAATGATGTGCATAGTTGGTGGTCTGGATGCTCGCAAGCTTCTAGGAACATCTAGACCCCAAATTTAATGTCCAACACAAGTTTCATGTAGTGTGGTCTATTAATTTTGGAGAAAAGCCGCGGACACGGGACCAACGAATTTTATTTTATGTTTTTATTTTAAATTCAATGTTTGGATTCTACGCATCTTGAAACATAAGCCAATAAATGTTCAGGGAGTTTAACTTTTTTTTCTTCTTCTTGGTCGATTACAAAGGATCATTATTGAAAACAATAAACCAAAATGAGCTTATAGGTATAAGTCCAATGGAATTCTTACTTCGCGAAATCTAGTTTATTTATGGAGACTACGTATTGCCCGCACGAATGGAATAGTGAAATATCGGTTGGTGTTTAACTGTATCTCATAAATATTCAGCTGTTAGGTAGGTACCTACTAAAATGTCGTTATATATAGAATCTTTTCCAGCTATAAAGACAAAAAAGAGACATTTACCACCATATCTCTGCTTAAAAGCCCGGATATATGGTCCAACTAAAGCGGCATATTGTCCAAATGTCACACACCTACACGACTGAACCAGATTGGGACACCCCTGCATGTCATCAACGTGTTCCGTGTTTCGTGTTTCCCAGCCAACCATTGCCGATATCCTGAATACAGCCTCCTCCCACCTCGTCCTATTGCTAACTATACCGGGGCTATGATGTCTTCCAGCCTATAGTGATAACCCTATCAACCCATCCATCCTTCCTTTTCCCATCCCCAGCTACTCGAAATGATTGATTACCTTCCATCTGTAGAAGTAATTAACCGCATATTGTGGCGAACTGGCTGTGCCTCAGGGCCAGATATAATGAGATAACGTCCGATAACCCCCTAATACGCGCAGCTGCACGACCTACTTGCTAAGTCAATCAGAAGAAGCAACGAGTGAGTTGAGTCAACCGATTCGGCCTATAGTGACACTTCCAAATTTCCGTAACATATACAAATATGTCATCGAACATGCAAACTCATAAGCTCTTAATGGTCATTGAATTTATTCCGAAAATTGATAAAAACCAGGCAATATCATAAAGAAAAAGTAACTATATGGATTATAAATGGATTATCAAAACCAATAATGACAATCATTTCTGGTGGGGATGAACCCAACCAATACTATAACCGAATTTGAGGAATTTTTCCAGCTCAGTATTGGGTAACACAAAAAAAAAATCTCATGCATAGAAAATAGAAAATAGAATTTAGAAGAAAAATAGAAAATAAATAGAAAAAAATTATAATCTATATCAAGATATCACCTAATACCTAACTAAATTGAGATCAGGCAACTTATCCAGGTAGGTACCTATAACTCTCTTTGGAGATCAGGATTTTCGGCAAGTTAGGTTGGTAGTTGGAAATCCATCCAATGGCCGTACTTTGAAAAATATAAATCCTTTATAAATGGTCAATGGGATGCAGTTGAAGATATTCCTATCGTATCTCGGTAATGGCGAATTAGAAGTCCGTTCTTTCGAATACGACGTTGTAGCCCTTTTTTTAGTTATTAGGTATATATACTAAAAACTTATTCAAATAAGATCCAAATGCATTCCAAAATTTTAATAAAAATTTCTCACACTGTCAATCATTACTTGATCATTAGTTTGGTGCATACCGGTACGATAATGCTGATTCGTTTGAAGTGTGAAAGGTCGATGTAGGACCGTCTGATGTCGGCAGCAACTCATCAGCTACAAAGACGAATGACCTCCAACGAAGTAGAATTCTGGTCCAGGAAGATCACGACACTAATATTTGATAGAGGTAAACCTAAAAGATTATTTATGAAGAAAATGTATAATGTAGAAGATGGCATATCGAACGAATGAGGTTACTCGTACCAGTCGATGTTTCGACGAGATGCTAAGACAACTGCAGAACTACAAACGTCTACAAAAAACTATATATATATATATATATATATATATATATATATATATATATATATATATATATATATATATACATATATATATATATATATATATATATATATATTTATTTATTTATTTATTTATTTATTTGTTTATTTATATATATATATGTAATGCTAATTTAAGTAGAAATTATTATTAGCAAATACAAAAACTATTTTTTTGGAAATTCTGCAACTAAATGTTTATTAACTCTCCGTAACAACTTAACATTGTAAATAATTTTGAAATTAACAAAATAATTAATGGAGTTCCCTACATTTACTCCACCTCCAGGAACGACTCCGGTTAATAAAAATAAACTTTGGTTAAATCGTGTTTTCGAAATCGCACGTTTTTGTTCTTTTCCATTCTCTTCGAATTGTTAAGCTTTCTGGAGGATCTTCAGATAGTTCTTGAAACTTTCGGTTCTTCGATTGCGAGTTCAATCTCTTCTGGTAGTACCTGATATGCTGGTTTCAATCTATCTATTGAGACATTATTTTCTTTGTTTTTAATTTTTAATGTAAAGTATTTATCTTCTTTCTTCAAAACTTTAAATGGTCCTTCATAGGTTGGTTCGAGCGATTTTTTTTTACTCTATCAACTCTCACGATGACGTGGGTACAGTGTATCAGATTCTTGGGGTTAAATACGGTTTTTGATGTTTAATTTTGAATCGGAACAGGTTTTATCAAATACATACATTTTTGCAATTTGTTAACAATTGTTTCGGGATCAGACTGAATTTTGTTTTCAAGGAAAAATTCGCCAGGAAGTTTTATGGATTTTTCCCAGGTCATGTGGGCGATTGAGCTGTTAATGTCTTCTCGCAATCCTGCCCTAAGACCAAGAAGAACTGTTGACAATGAATCTGCCCAATTAATTGAATTGTGTGCCTTTATTGCTGTTTTCAACGTTCTGTGTTGTCGTTCTAGTTTTCCGTTGGCTTGAGGATGCCATGCAGTTGTTTGATGAAATTTTATACCACACAGTTCTGTTAATTTTTTGAATAAAGATTATTGAAATTGAGCTCCACGATCTGATAATAATTTGGAAGGTACGCCAAATCTTGTTATCCAGTGATTGTAAAATGTTTTCGCTACTGTCTCGGCTGAAATGTTAGAAATGGGAATTGCTTCCATCCAGTTGGTGAATCGGTCAATCATTGTCAGTATGTACGTGAATCCATCTGAAGGTGGTAACGGTCCCACTAAATCAATGTGGACAAAACTGAACCGTTCGTTCGTCTGGCTCTTGAAATGGACTTAATGGGGCCTTGGTGTGTCTTGAAACTTTGTTTTTCTGACAAGCGATGCAAGCTTGTGTCCACTGTATAATGTCCTTATTCGGACCTGTCCAAATGTACCTAGACGTTATTTGTTTCACAGTATTTTTGACGCCTGGATGAGCCATGTTATGAATTTGTTGAAAAATTTGGAAACGAAAACTTTTTGGAATGAATGGTTTTATATTTTCTGTTGATATGTTCCGTTGTTGATATGTATACGTTCTGTTGATATTCCGTTGATATTCTGTGTAACTTTTGAATTTCAAGGTTCGGCCATTTTTTTGTAAATTTTCAAGTTCAATGTCATTTGTTTGACTGGTAGCTATTTTGTCAAAATCTAAGACTGTGATAGCTTCCAACTTGGATAAATTATCAGCAATGTTGTCTTCACCCTTGATGTATTGAATGTCCGTAATGAATTGTGATATATACTGTAAATGTCTTTGTTGTCGTGGTGTAGCTTTTTCATTTTTTTTGTTTGAAAGCAAAAACTAATGGTTTATGATCAGTGTAGATTGTAAAATTTGTACCTTCGGGAAAATGTTTGAAATTTCTAAATGACAAAAATAGCAAGCCAAAAGTTTTCTGTCGTATGTAGAATAAAATTTGTGAGTATCTTCCAATTTCTTGGAAAAGAATGCAATAGGTTTCCATCCATTTCCTTCATATTGCTGCAAAACACTTCCAATAGCGTAATCACTGGCATCAACGACTTATGACAAAGTGAAATCGGGGTTAGGGTAAGTAAGTAGAACAGCATTTACATTTGTTGAAATTTTCCAGTGCTTCTTTAGTCCAAATAATTTTCCTATTGTCTTTTTTATTGCTCCTTTCAAATATTCACGTAAAATTGCTTGGGTTTCTGCTGTGCCTTTTAAATATTTTCGATAAAAATTAAGCATACCAAGAAATGTACGTAACTGGTGAACTGTGTCTGGTAGCTTATAGTCAGTAGTTACCTTAACTTTTGATGGCAGTGGCTTTGAACCTTTTGGTGTGATCATGTAGCCTAAAAACTCAAGTTCTTCTTCACCAATGACCGATTTAGGAACATTTATTCTCAGTCTGTATTTGCTTAGACGACCACTCACGATTTCTAAATGTCTCTGATGTTCCTCTGAAGATGAGGAAGAAATCAGTAGATCATCTAAATATGGAAAAACAAAATCGAGTTCTAAATACTTCATGAACGAATTTTTAAAAAGTAGCGGGAGCATTTCTTAAACCAAATGGCATAACATTGAATTCATAAAGTCCAAATGGGGTGGTTATGGCTGTTTTTGCTTCATCTTCTTCTGCTACAGGTATCTGATGGTAAGCTTTAAAAAGATCAATTTTGGAAAACATTGTTTTATTTTTGAGCATGTACTGGAAATCTTCTATTCTAGGAGGCAGATAACGATCAGGAAATGTACAGTCGTTCAATCGCCTATAATCTCCACATGGACGTCTAATACACTATTGACCTGTTTAGAAGGGCTATCCAATAGAGAACAAATAAAATGGAAATAGCTGTTTAATAACTGCCAATTCTCAAATTTGAATAGTCCCTTTCAAAACTCCATTACCCAGCACTTGTTCAAGATTCCCCGATATTGTGATAGACATCTCTTGGTAGAAAGCTTAACAAAATAGTTTTGGGACGGATACACATCTCATACGTTCAGGGAAATGTGGTGGAATAAGAAGGCGAGCGCTGGTATAGGGGATTTCATGGAAGCTTTGGAAGCCGTGATAGGGGTTTATAAATGTATAGGCAGAAGAGTTCGAACCGCCCTGGTCGGGGACCAACTTACTTTATATCGTAACAAAACTTATTTTGTGCTCGTACGTGGCTCATTTCGTTTTCTGAGATTCTGAATACAGTTTGCCCCCTCACCAACTCCCCCCCCCCCCCCTACGATTTACAATACATTCCTTGTTCCCTGTACATGTATACGAAATCACATTTGGGTGCAAGTACAATCATCACGCTAGTGACTTTTTTTTTTCTTTTTTTTTTTTAATTTTACTAAGGTGAGCGATAAATAGTAGGTTACTCTAAACTAAAACGTAACTTTGCTTACTACTGAACTATTGGACCGATCTGAATAATATTTGTATGCTAGGATATATTTTGATGTGCTTCAGTCTATCTTTCATTGTGTCCAATCAGCTGACAGCTAAATTCTCGAATATTCACCGTAGGAATTCGAAATTTGTGAGGAAGCCAATATGGGCCATAGCGAAACGAATAGAATGATGAGCTCTCTGGTGATCGGCTGAGTAAGCTAAATGCTCTCCTGTTCACCCTAGGACATTCTAGGGTTGGTCTTAAAATGTTTGTTGGATTTCCAACGCGGTCCAATCGAAAATGTAGTAAAAAACGTTGGTTTTCTAGCTACCGCTCTTCCTTATTCCGTCGAAACATTGTTACTCTGAAAGCTTCAGATCAACTAAGTTTAGTCTGTGTAACTCAGTTCAGTCAAAGAAACTAAGTTCAAAGTCTGAACTTTATATTCGAAACCTCTTGATCTACCCGTCTGCCCTTTCTATGCACATAAAATAATGGCCTATCTTTGTTAAAACTAATAAACTTTTCGTGGTTCCACATAGTTTTATAAGATTTAATTTGTTTGCAAGCAATTTTCAAACTTTCCACCCCCACCCGAACCATGGGCTGTAGGTCTGGATGATATGGGGACTATATCCAGTCTATACATCCCACACCGAACAATCAAGAAAATCCACCCTTAGCGAGTGACAATGCTGTTAGTACTGAAATGTTCTTAAAACTAAACTTTTCGTGGTTCCACATAAGGTGCCAAGTTTGAGAGTAATTTCCAACAGAAAAAAGTCTGTCAAGTTGTGTGGGCAGTATAACTCCCTCAAATATTGTAACATGGACGTATGGAATTAGTCGAAGAATTAAAATGTTCTTAAAACTAAACGTTTCGTGGTTCCACATAGTTTTATATGATTCATTTTATTTATTTTTCTTGCTGTTCCCTTGGGATTGTAATTGAAATGGATTGCAAGCAAATTTTTAAAATTTCCCCCTACCATGGGCTGTAGGTAATCTTTATTTGAGTACAAAATTTAAATCCGTACAATGATTTAACATCTAAAGATCTGTAAGTGTACTGTATAGTTCTTAAAAATAAAATTTTCGTGGTTCCATGTGATATATATTGAATAGCCTTTCTACTAGGGCTATTCAATATAGCCCTAAATATTGAATATACCATAGCCCTAAAAAATGACCTACCATTAAATAACGTATCTTTAAATGACCTATCTTTATTAAACCTAATAAACTTTTCGTGATCCAACGTAGAAAACGCAACGAATGGTTCCACATAGTTTTTTTTTTTTTTTTTTTTTTTTTTTTTTTTTTTTTTTTTTTTTTTTTTTTTTTCTTGCTGTTCTCTTGGGATTGACATTGAAATGGATTGCAATCAATTTTTAAATTTCCCTCCAAACATGGGCTGTAGGTAATTTTTATTTGAGTTCAAAATTTAACATCCGACCGACAATTCTGTTAGTACTGTAATGTTCTTAAAACTAAAATTTTCTTGGTTCCACAAGATCTATATAGGATTTACGCAGATAAATGACCTATCTTCATTAAATCTAATAAACTTTTCGTAGTCAAACATAGAAAACGCAGCAAATTATTACACAGCTATTCGTTATTTTCGTTTTGACCCTTTTATAAGATTTAGTTATTTATTATTATCATTATTATTTTTATTTATTTTTTACTTTTGCTATTCCCCTGGTATTGTCTATATCAAGAGATCGTAAGCAATTTTCAAATTTTCCACCCCCGCCTGAACCATGGTCTCGACGGCATACATCCCACACCGAACGATCGAGAAAACCCACCCCTAGCGAGTAAAAACTCTGTTAGTACTGAAATGTTCTTAAAACTAAAATTTTCTTGGTTCCACATAGGGTGCCAATTTTCAGTGTCATTTCCAACAGAAAAGTCTGCCAAATTGGGGGAGCTCAATAACTTCCTCACATATTGTAACATGGACGTATAAAATTAGTTGAAGAATTGAAATGTTTTCAAAACTAAACGTTTCGTGGTTCCACATAGTTTTATAAGATTTTAAAACGTTGGTTTTCAAGCTACCGCCCTTCCTGATTTCTTTGAAACGGAGTTACTCTGAACTCTGTATTCATAATCTCTTGATCGGGGAAGGTCGCAGAAAAATTGACGATGAAAACGATAGCCCTTCTACTCGGGTAAAATAATGGCCTATCTTTATCAAACTTAATAAACTTTTCTTGGTTCCACATAGTTTCATAAGAATTAATTTGTTTGAAAGTAATTGCCAAATAGAAAAAAATTTGCCATGTTGGGTGGGCAGCATGTCACATATTGTAGCATGGTCGAATAGAAAGGGTAAAAGATAGCCTTTCAAAGGAGATAAAATAGAGGGGAAAAACAAATACGTACCAACATCTAACATCGGACGGTTCCGTTATTACTGAAATGTTCTTAAAACTAACTTTTTCGTGGTTCCACATTGGCCGCGTTTGATAGTCATTTCCAGAAGAAAAAACCTCTCCCAAGTTGGGTGGGTGGTATAACTTCCTCACATATAAAATGCAGCAGATTATGGAGTTGCAAATTAATTAATGCAAATTATTAGTTTCGTTTTGCCACCTTTTATAAGATTTATTCATTAATTAATTTGTTTTTCCATTACCTTAGGATTGTCTATAGAAAGGGATTGTAAGCGATTTTCAAATTTTCCACCTCCTCCCGAACCAGGGGCTGCAGTTCTTGATGTTATAGGGACTATATCCAGTCGCATCTATGCATCCCACACCGAGCGATCAAATAAACCCACCCCTATAGAGTGAAGCGAGCAACACCCCCTACACATTTTAAATCACCCTTAGTGATCTACCGTTTCCGATCATTCCACATATCCCACTCAACAGTAAAGACCATCGCATCTATTACAGCCACAACGAGCGAGCGATATCCTAAAAAACATAAGTAGTTTAAAACCAATATCCAGTAGGTATATTACCTCTTTTACGAATTGGGAAGATGACTTAGTCATAAACCGTTTCATTTCTCAACATTTACTAAAATGTTTAAAAGTGTGAGGTTTTGGCGCCTTTAACATAAACATATGTACCCAATTTGCAAGGCGCAAGGCTCCGAGTCTTGATAATATTACTTTATTATTTGTGCTTAGTTATAGACCAGTTATTCGCGTAGAAGGGCTATGTAATACAGAAATAATTAATCTTTCAAAGATAATTAGCTGCTTTTTGACAT
Source organism: Adelphocoris suturalis (assembly GCA_030762985.1). Taxonomy (NCBI): domain Eukaryota; kingdom Metazoa; phylum Arthropoda; class Insecta; order Hemiptera; family Miridae; genus Adelphocoris; species Adelphocoris suturalis. Next base: position 40,226,511 of record CM061040.1, on the reverse strand, counting down.
CTGCGCATCTTGAAACGTAAAACAACAAAAAATCTGGGGGGGGGGGGGGGGGTGATTTAATGTTCTTTTTCCTTGTTCGATAACAGAGGCTCATTATTGAAAATAATAAACCAAAATACTTCTTTATCCCTAACTTTCTTCCATTGTGATTCATGCATTTTTGGTTTATTATTTCCCATAATAAGCCTATGTGATCGTGTAGCAAAACATTTTTATAACCCCCCCTCAAACTTTGTCGCTTTACGTTTCAAGGTGCGTAGAATCCAAATTTGAAATGTCCGTCCGCCGTCCGGGCCATAAAAGGCCTAAGAATTTATTTAAAAAACCCGTTATTCGCACATAGACTCCATTTGGGGCCAAAACCGGGCGAAAAAGTGTCTTTTTCGAGGCTTTGAGTGTTATACGTGTTAGACGCACGCCTGGCACGCTTGGCAGGGGGTCACGGTGGGTGGTGAGGTGGATGAGCGGGGGGTGGAGTGAGAGAAGGCGCCGCGGCACCTTGTGGTGGCTGGAGTGACCAGGGGCGTGGCAGAGGGGTGTAGGAGAATGGATATTTATTAATTTTACGTGTTATACCCATATAATACACCGCGGCACCATGAGGTGGGTACGGCGTTCCTTCGAGGCATGAATATATGTTTTTTTCTAGGTCATATTTGTGTGTTAATACCAATGCTTTTCCTACGCATATTTAATAACATATCCTCTCGACTTTTCGTACGTACATAGATAATGATATTATTAAGGCAATAACTATTTGAATAGATAGGAGCTCAAATCGAGAAATATAAACATGGGTATATAATTATAGAAGTATAGGTTGTGGCTACTCGAAATAGGACACGCCGAGGAGTCTGGACGGGCCTTATAACGTACGCAACCCAACTAAAACTACGATCAAACTCATTTGAAAAAATAATAAACCTTTGTGAAATAATTAGCAGCGTTCTTGGTTTTTTATACTTCTTGTAAGTTTGATGTATCTGCTTGAAAAAAAAAAAAAAAAAAAAACACACACACTTCCTGTAGGTGTAGAAATATGTTAGTTACGATTAGCAATACTTTATTTTGGAACAACAACACTAGTAGGTCTATACCGACTATATCTCTAGCATTTTTTTTTTTTTTTTTTTTTTTTTTTTTATACATACCTATTGTTATGGACTTCAACTCATATAAACCTCATTATTCGAATAAATTTCTCACCTATGCTTTTCCAAACTACCTCAATATTGTTTAGGGCCCAGCACAGTAAATAAGGGTATCTTATTAGTTTTCCCTAAAATTTCAGTAAAAAAGTTCAAACTTTTCAAGTTCTTTTTTTTTTTTTTTAGAGAGAAAAATACCTTTAAATTCATAAAGGAACTGTTCAGGACTTTTTTCAATATTTTTTCGTGATCAGCGCCCCCCCCCCCCCCCCCAAACATAGAAAAAGATACATTCAGCATTTTGGCCAGTTTTTTTCGATTCTGCCCCACTGTGCGACGGTGGGGGGAGCTGGTGGGCGAGGTGGGCCTTCTGGCGTCGGGCAAGCTGCACTGCCGTGAGGAGGCACGGATCCGTCGACGGAACACGGAGGAGATTGCCCATTTGATTACTCCTGCAATCCCGGGCATAAAGAAAAACGGCAACCAGTCGGTGGAGGAAATAAGGCAGCTAGTCTTAGAATACACCACCACCAGATTCCCGAACTGCTTGACAGTCTGGACCGGCGGGGCGAAGAATGAGAGGAGTGGCCGCTGCGTATGTTTGCTCCATTGACGGGTGTGGGGGAGACGATTGCCAGACGAATGCGGCATATTTTGTGGAGAGATCAGGGGTTTGGTGTTGGCCCTCCAGCATTGTCAGCTACATCCGCCTTGGTCGAACGTGCTTATAGTGTCAGATTCGAGGTCGACCCACTCCGCCCTACAGCAGCTGGGCCCTGGGACCCTCACACCACCTCATCTGATTGAGCTCCGGATGGAGTTGATGAGGTTAACTTGGGTGACGAGTGTCGTTTACCTCTTGTGGAACCCGAGCCATGTGGGGCTGCCGCACGACAGGATGGCGGACGCGCTTGCCACACCCTCGACTGCGCTGGCCACTGTACATGAGACGGAGGAGCTCTGGCAGGTTGATGCAGTGAGGGAGTTCTGGAGGAGGATGGTGCAACAGTGGAAGACGGACTACGCGTCATCGGAGGGGGCGGGGGCAAAGACAAGGAGTATCATCAAGGACCCTGACGGGGAACCCTGGTTCGTGGGATAGCCGGCAAATACACATCAGGTTTCCCAGGCCAATCACCTGTTCCTGGGAGAGGGGAATCTGAACTGGTTCCTGCACACAATGGGATACTCCCCCTCTCTATTTTGTGAACGGTGCGACAGACAGGCAGACAGTGAGGGTGTGGACGATGTGGAGCATTTGTTGGTGGCTTGTGTAGCAACGGTGGTGCTAAATGAGGGGTTCTTGGAGGACGAGGGTGAGGGGGTGGTAGAGCTTGGGAGGGGGGAGAGGGTGCGGGGCGCACTGAGGAGGGCTCTCCGACGTCCAGAGCTGGTGCTGGACCTGGTGGGGAGGCTGAGGGAGGCTGGGATACGCTGGTAGCTAGAGGACAGCTGCTCGACACAGGAATACTGACAGGAAGACAGGAGGCTGAAGATGGCGCTCTCGAGCGGACTCGGGAGGAAAAACACCGATGGGCACATGGACCTCACCGACCGCGTCCAGTATATTAGAATACAACAACAACAACAATAAATTAAACTGTATTGATTCTTATGATACCCAAATATTATTGGTGGATTCTACATCAACCAACTAGACGTTTGCTTGAACACACAGCTCGTACATATTTCAGGGTCAGTTTAACCCACAGACTACCGCAAGTACTGGACATCTCCCTTTTGGTTTAATATTTTCAATAATGAACCTTTGTAATCGACCAAGAAAACTAATTTTTAACCCCCCCACCCTGAAAATTTTTTGGATTACGTTTCCGGATCCGTAGAACCGAAAAATCGAATAAAAAAAAAAAAAAATTGAAAAACAATAAATAAATAAATCCGACAGTAATAATATATACATACCTAATCCCTAAGAATCGATTGAAACCACCCGCAACGCTATTTGCTGAACGGTTCGTTTTCTCTAAGGGTTCGAGCATCGAAAAACACCTTCGAATTTCAAAGCACGATTTCTAATGCGCTGCTAGCGGATCTATTGATTAGACGACCAAGCTCCATATTCCATCAATAACCGCTTGATGGTAATACTGGGATACAAAACAATAGCCTTGTAAATATCAGCTTATATAATGCCAATAGGTAACTAATGGATTTATCAGGTGATATGGTTCTAATGGGATTTATTCTAACGTTGCGAAATCAACTTCATCAACTATTCCCCGTTCCGATGTACCTACTAGTGAAGAATTGGTAACTATATGCTTAATTTCATCTCTCAAATTGCTCCCATCTCTACCTATAGGTTGCAGTCTTCAATAAAATCAAATGGATTTAGTTTTTTTATAGTAACATTTCCACCCGCATTTTACGTTTCAGACAATTCTGAACTACTTTCGTTCCGTATCTTTCTGTGTTTGTATCTGTGTGTGTATGTGAGTGTGTGTCTGTCGTGGATCCGCAAATCCTTGTAACAATAAGCTTATTTCAACAGTTTTTATCCGACTTTGATAACGTTTTCATGGAATGTGCTGGTTAGGCTGTAGGTAAATGGTCCACTATCAATTCAATACTTCTTAAATCCTTACTTCATTCTGCGCATGCGCAAACGTAAATTCCTTTAAGCATTATATTTGTACGCCTAAGTCGTCGAATTCCGCTCAAATTTGGTGTATAGTTGGGGGACCAATGTTTAGATTTTCCATGTTAATTTCAATATGATCGCATCATTATTAGCTCCTGCGCATGCGCGGAAGTGATCTCCTAGGAACGAGGTCTAGGTTTTATTAGATTTTGATTACATTTTCCGGGACTTTGTGCGCTAACGTAAATTACTTCAAGCATCATTTTCCCGTTTCATAATTGAGAGATTTCGATGTTGTACGTTAGGTACCTACCTCTTGATTGACTGTATTCATTATGGAGTTTTTAAAGATTAATAAACCCATTTCAACGATTTATACATTTATATGATTTTCAATTGGTAGATACCTACTTATGTACTTAAATATCGTTGTACTGATATCAGGGGGGCTAGTGAAATGTAGACGTTTCAATTAATTGCATTAATTTTTGCTCTGCAGGTGCCTATATCTACGCAGGCATATTGATGTCAACCTTCGGATCTGCGATTGGAAATTGTCCTCCTATGTAATATCAAGAATTCAATATCAGTACACACTGATCAACTGTGGGGCCTCTGAGCCTCATTTGTTTTTTTAATTGACTTATGATGCTGAAACCTGAAGTGTACCTAGTTCCTTTTTGGAGATCTGGAATACAATTATAAAATATGTATCAGCTTTGGAGCCTCCGAGGCTAAATTTCCTGTACGACCCACGGTGTTGTTATTTAGATGGAGCTCCTCTAAGACTCCTCGGTAATAATTACGAGGAACGGAGGTGTACTGATCAATTGAGGGACCTCTGAAACTATATTCTTTCCTTACCTATCGACCTTTCTCTTAACAGTTTTACTGTGAAACGTGAAATTGAGGGGTCTTTGAACTTTAAAAATGTTAACTCGTCTCACGATGCGTCATGTTCTGATCGTATCTTACATAAATAATAAATTAAAGGCCAATAATCTGCGTGGAAGGGCTATCTTACACAGAAATAATAAACTATTGTGTAATAATTTGCAGCGTTTCTACTCCTCTGCTTCAACTTTAAGGGAAATTACCTTTACAAAACCTTCATCCCGCATTGATAACTATTACGTAATGAACTTATGTATAAGTCAGCAGATCGATGATGAACATCTCATACCAACTATCAATTACTTTTCATCATGTTGTTGTTGTGCGTAATAAAAGTGAAGTAGAATCAAAGTAAAAACAATTCAATTATTAACCCGTATGGTACCGACTGGATAACTCAGTTACTCTAGAGGTCCAAATGTTCCGAATGTGGTTACATTACGTCAATATTACCGAAAGTTTCTCTCCATTAGATCATTAGCATTCAGTTTGAGTGGGAGGGGGGAGGTGATAAAATAAAAATACGTAAAAGAGGAATCTAGAAGAATACACTGGAGTCGATTAAATCACCAATATGTGCCCGTGTTGTTACTCAGTAATCCCACTCGCTGGTGCGGAACAAAATACGAGTAACGTCAAGCCCTGTCCATATTCTTTTTATACAAATATTCAGTTTTTTTCGCCAAAAACCAACATTCCCAAAAGAAATGATTAGTTCGTTGCCCAGCTAATTAATAGGTAATTCAAATTTAGAAACTGAATGGAGATGGCAGTCAAAAAATGAAAAATGAAAATAAATCAGAGTAAAAACTCGTTAAATATCACTCAATACAAATTATACCAATCAGAAATATTTGCTCGAAATTTTGACGAAAAAGTATGTGGGGTTAGTTACTTATACATCATGTTTTAATTTATTTCTTCAGTTTAGTTAGGTATTTTGTTCTTGGCATCAGTCAAGCGTTTATAACCAAAAATTAAAATTGCATTCGAACGTGTTACAATGCTCGTAGACACCTTTCAATTTCTAGTCTATCTAACTTGAGGTTTTTTTTACGCTCTATGTGTTCTTTGTGATGATATTTTAAATTGGAGAAACAAACCTTCGAGAAACATGACCGCGAGTGGGTGCACCATGGCTGAGCTTAACCTGCGTGAGGAACTAGAGTTATGTGAATATCTTAACACCAAATGCATCTCACACTCAAGAGTCAGGTCACTGAGAGACTCAACACGTCTCTAAAGATCAATTTCAAGCTGAAGCAGGCACTAGGTAACCATGGAAAAAAAACTGCATACCTACTTGTACCGATTCGGCCTGAAGGATTCACCCGACTGCAGTTGTGAAATCAAAGGAACTCAAGATTGGGACCACTTGATAATATCCTGTAAGAGATTTGAGCAACCAAGGAGCAAACTGGTGAGTAAGGTACTGACTGGTGGAATATGCCCTCCAACAATCAGATATCTAGAGACGAAGTACCTGGAAGATTTCACATTTTTCTCATCTGCATGGATTTTTATGACATCTGACCTTCTCTCTCTCCCTCCGTTCTCTTCTTTCCATTCTCGAAATCAAGGTTCCAAATTCTAAATTTTGAAATTTTACTATCCAAAATTAAATTAGTCCATTTTTTGTTTATATATTTTCTGATTATTTTATTGTTTTGTGTTACTGATTGTTTGTTTTCCTTATATTTGTTTACAGTTTGCTTTACTCACTGATGTTTTATGTGACTTTTGTTTATTCGAGTTTTGTTATTGTTATGAATCTGACTAGTTTGTGTTTTCAATCATCCTTGCTCTTTGATTTTTATTATTTTTTATCTATTTTGTTTCTTATTCCTTCTCTCGGCTTATTGTAAAATTGTTTACATATTTTCTGACTATTTTATTGTTTTATGTTACTGATTGTATGTTTTCCTTATATTTGTTTACAGTTTACTTTACTCACTTTTGGTTATTCGATTTTTGTTATTGTTATGATTCTGACTAGTTTGTGTTTTCAATCATCCTTGCTCTTTGATTTTTAATATTTTTATCTATTTTGTTTCTTATTCCTTCTCTCGGCTTATTGTAAAATTGTTTACATATTTTCTGATTATTTTATTGTTTTGTGTTACTCATTGTTTGTTTTCCTTATATTTGTTTACAGTTTACTTTACTCACTTTTGTTTATTCGAGTTTTGTTATAGTTAAGAATCTGACTAGTTTTTGTTTTCAATCATCCTTGCTCTTTGATTTTTATTATTTTTATCTATTTTGTTTCTTATTTATTCTCTCGGCTTATTGTAAAATTGTTTACATGTTTTCTGACTATTTTATTGTTTTATGTTACTGATTGTTTGTTTCCCTTATATTTGTTTAGAGTTTAGTTTACTCACTTTTGTTTATTCGAGTTTTGTTATTGTTATGAATCTGACTAGTTTTTGTTTTCAATCATCCTTGCTCTTTCATTTTTATTATTTTTATCTATTTTGTTTCTTATTCCTTCTCTCGGCTTATTGTGAAATTCGGAAAATGGAAAGAGTGTAGTTCACCATGAGGAGCACTCTGGAAAAAATAAATTGGGCATACAATAAAAAAAATAGGGTTTGAAAATTTATATTTTTATTGTTGTACCTGGAGCGATAAATTTTATTACATATTAGATAACATGCTCGCAAGTTGGGATACTCAGCAGTTCCTAATCTATTATGAGTAATTTCTGAACAACATGCTCGCGAGTTGGAGTACTCAGCAAAGCCTAACCTGCAGAATATTCACAGATTGTTCTGTGAAAATTGAACATGCCTGCTAGTTGGGATAATCAGCTGAGCCTAACCTATTCTGTGTAGTTTCCGAACAACATGGTCGCAAGTACTCAGCAAGGCCTAACCTATAAAATCTCAAAAGTTTTGTTGAGAGATGAAAATTTTACTAGGGTTAAAGAAGAACTCTTCTGAGTAACAAAATCTTAAGGATAATTTTACAGAGCTTATATTTAGAGTATTTTAGTAAAATGCATATAAAAAATTTGTGTTTGAATATTTGCTATAATTTATAGTTTCATATTAGCTAGCAGAGGGTGAGTGAGTTTTCAGGCCGGAGCCAGTGTTTGGTAAGAGAGTATTTGAGGAGAAGTGAAGGAGTGTTTTCCGAGCGCGAAACTGGCTCCCCAGGTCCCTTTCTGGAGTATTTATACCCCTAGGGATCTCCCATTTTGTTTCCGCTTGGCACTGTATCCGGGATGTCGGAAGGTATGGTTTTGGCTCCAGAGGTGCGGTCTGACGGCCGGGGTGTAAACTAACCCTTGTTTCCTGCTTCGAGTCATTCTCTAGTCAGTTTGTCTGCGAGCATAAAAATTATGTTCGCGACAGATCACAAAACTTCTCTTGAGTCCGAATTCCAAGATACCTAAATTCTGATTCCTCTTACTGTCCAAATAAGTTCCGAAGTAATTAGGTAGTCATGATCAAAACTCTGTGGGGACTCATTGTTTGGCATCAGTCATATACATTACAATAATAATTTCATTAGATTACAAAATTTTTAAAAAGTAGGAACATTTGACTGAAAAATCTAAAAAAAATAGATAATAATAGTAATATTATTTTCATACCAAGTCCAAGATATCTAACTCACTAAATATAATAAAATTATTTCTCTTCGTCCTCTCCATATAATGTTTGAAAGTAATTGGTCTAGTACAAAACTATTTGGGGTCTCCCGTCCCCAAGAATTAACTAGGTAAATTTTAACGAAATGCGCTAAGAAAAAATTGTTTGAAACTGCAACAATTGTTAACTCTAGAGGTCACACTGGGATCAGTTCTGACTCCAGTGATTCGATTTGCTAAGCAACTTTTTGAATGAAATTTTCTCGCCCAGATGATGCCCATGTAAATTAGGTACGTTGCTACCCTTGCTAATGTGAGTCAACTGGGTATTCGGTGAGTCGATCTCGAGATTTCAAAAGAGAAGGCTGTTAACTCTCTCGGAGACGATTTTGACTCCACAGTTACCTTTAGAAGTGAAGATTCGTTCCAGAAGGAACAAATGACCCCAGTGTTATTTTCAACTTTTGTGCAAGATGAGTCTCAATGTTTTTGCATTTTTCCTTTTCCTTACACTTGCATTCTTTTGAAGCATGACTGATACTATTTGGAATGACCTCATTTACGGCTGCGAGAATATTGCACTGGTTTTTTTTTTGCTAGTTTCGAGCACGAAACGTTCTCGAACAATCAAGTCGAGTCATGGGACTCTAGATCAAGACTTGCTCTTTAGTTCGACTACACACCACGTGACATTCCCCGCACTCCAGTCGCCATAAGATTTTACACAGATCAATTTTTTGCTTAGATCAGTGGTCTGGATGCCCGCTACGCTCACATCTCAAAAATACATAACATCAAGTAGCCAATTCCTCAGTAAAAATTCAGATTAGTTGGTCGGAGTCTAGAGTCTCGTGACTCGACTTGATTGTTCGAGAACGTCTCGTGTTTCGAGCTTCCTTAGGTGAGACCTGTTTAGAAATTTTTTGCCCGTAGCTAGTGTTTTCGTTGTTTGGACAATGAATATATTTTCCTAAGCCCCACTTCAGATGAATGTACCGAGTGATTTTCGATGGACACGTTCAATTAGTTTGGTTATTCATTCAGTTTCGATTATATTCCGAACATTTGAATTCAGTCGATTAATTTTAATTCAATAAGGTATTGACTATTCCCGTTTGCATTCAATAATAATGACTAAACAAATATTACTAATTAATAATATATTACTATAATAATATATATATATATATATATATATTAATAATATATATATATATATATATATATATATATATCCAGTGTTAAATCAGGACTTACCACACTTGTAAACCAAGACGCGGCTTTTCCTTTCATTGCTTGACTTAAGGCTATAACCAGACCTGGTCCCTTGCATTTGTCCTCCGTTAGACAACATTCTACAGTACTAATTTATGATTTAGGATACAATCCTTCCGTTCCTGGGTTGAATGTAGGAAGTATAATTTGAACATCATTCGGTTGAGATCTTGTTCGGGATAAAAGATGCATTATGAGGGTCTGCATGTTTTGATTTTGTAGGTAGTTTAAGTTGGGTTAACAGAGTTCAATCGTCAGCTCAATCGTCCGGTTCTGTTGATTTTTTTTTTTCTCTGATATATTTATGGTACCTACTCAGTAATTTATGAGTTATTTAGTTTATGAGTTAGTATTTAGTTTATGAGTTATTTAGTTTATGAGTTTTTTGAAGTGTCATCTATGGGTATTTCATGTGCGGAAAATGTGACCCAATATCTGGCCATTTTCGAAACAGTAATGTTGGCAGATAACTTTCAAAAGGGATATTAACGTTGTCATGGGAGGTGATTTGTTTTATTCAATGATTCCCTGGGTTTTATTTCAATTATTTAAAACGCAAAATACGTCCATAAAACGGTATTTTGAAAGCATGGAAGAATGTTTTCATATGGTATTGAAATTGACCCCAGTGTTATGTCTGCGCTATAAAAATATATGTGTGACATCCTAGGGTTAAAGGTGAATGTTTTTTATACCGCATCATGATTATATTTTAGCCATAATTCAGAACCTAGGTAGTTTGAAGTTTCTTTGCGCTCAAAAAGCTCAAATTTCAATACGACTTTAAATAACTAAGAGGAGAGTAACTAATACAAATTGCTCATAGGGTTAAGTTGCGTGACTGAAACATTATTTCATTACAATTTTTCATTTTTTTAACTTTTTTATGAAATGAAAAGCGTTCACACCTAATTTTTACCTCACTTGGTTTTAGGCGTCGCCAAATAGGGGTTTGAGACCGGGCGGGTTAACCTCTCAAAATACGACATCAAAAATGATAGGTATATATACTGGTGATAGATTATCAAACTCAATAACAGTCCTTACACTTGAATCAGTATGAAAATTGTACTGAATTTCATCGATATAATACATTATCGATTTCGATTCATTCATAAATTATGAAACCTTACTATGGCACACCTAATACGTTGTTAACATGATTAATATCATGTTGACATTATCCACCAATTCGTTAAGTAGGTAGGTGGTAACTACCTACTAGTCAGTGAGGTCAACCCGAAAGGGCATCTATGAAAATTACTGGCAGTTTTTGTGACTTAGGTATAGAATTTATCCCAATATGACGAGGGATAAAGTAATAGGCAGTTTTCGAGATCGATTTCTCGTTATCGTCTTTTGGAAATATTTTCCATTTTATCAAATTTTTGCAGATATTAAATTGAATCAAAATTTGTTTGAAATAATGGGTCAATATACGGAGAAAAAAGTTCCAGTCATGCAGCATGATTGTATGAGCGAATTTTCTTTAATTGCCGTTTTATATTTTGTAACATTTTACTGAAATCTGTGCACTTTGAATGTAAATGAATTGTTAACTAAGTAACAACCAATTTCATAGGAAAATACCTACTCGTTCAACTTATCATTCTGTGGTTCAAAATAGATTGGTGAAACAACTTTATTCGAATTTTAAACAAAGTGGTATGCCCACCACGTGGGTTGCCTGTGCTAAGTTTGCTTAAATATAATAAGATGTTAACTTCGGCTAAGCGAGATGAAGAATCAATTTTATTAACTTCATTTTAAACAAACAAATGCAAGTAGGTATGGCAACAATAATTAAGGGTCATAAAATCATAAATTGAATCAAAAGCTTATACAACATCTTCCCCTTCCTGGTTTGAACGTAGAACAATGAAGTGCGAACGATTCCTGCGGAGAATTTTACCATTGTACAACTGAATGAGATATGATCGAGGAAATTCTAGTTTTTTCTTCACTGTGCCTTTGCATTTCATATCTTGCACCCACACGGTGGTTCCTGATGTAAACTCTGAGGGTTCCTTCCTTGCTCCTGTTTTTTATCGTACCTACACTTCATCCCTTCACGGATCTTCTGCTCACTCCTCACCCTCCTCCTGCCTTCCAGCCCCAGCCCATAATTCGGGTGGGAGTAGGAAATTTTGAAATCGCTTATGCCCCCTTTCGGAAAAACCCAAGAAGATCCCCTCTTTCGGGGACTCCCCCAACTCAGCCATTTGGAGGTGCATAGCGTGAACAAACAAACAGACAAACAAACGGAGTTTCATTCTTAAATAACTAGCCGTTCCGGCTCGCTTCTTTCGTTTCCACGTGGAGGTACATTACAATTGAAAGCTTAGAAATGTTGCTCGCTTCGCTCGCTCAGTATAGCTGTATAGATGCGATGATCTTTACTGTTGGCTGTGACATGTGTGTAATAATTTGCTGCGTTTTCTATGTGGGACCATGAAAAGTTTATAAGGTTCAATAAAATAGGTCATTTATCTGCATAGAACGTCAATCCCATTGAAATTATGTGGAGCCATGAAAAGAAAAAAACAAAAAAGAAACTCTTATAGAAGGGGCAAAACGAAAATAATAAATTGCTGTGTAACAATATGTTGCGTTTTCTATGTGGGACCACGATCAGTTTATTAGGTTTATTAAATACAGGCTATTTATCTGCGTAGAAAGGCCAATATCCGATTAAGATTAAGTGGAACCATGAAAAATTTAATTTTAAGAACATTACAGAACTAACAGAACTGACGGATGTTAAATTTGTGTTCGTATTTGTTTTCCCCGTCTATTATTCTGTTGGTGTCTTTCGAACGCGAGAGGTTCCTTCCTTCAAGAGGTTCGAAGGCAGAGATTGGATAACTACGTTGTGACCGAATGAGGAACAGCGAAAAATGTTTTCGTCTACATTTTTGTTTACTACAATCGGAAAAGGGAATTTCATGTCTCGAAACTCGCATTAGATAAAATTGAAACTTCATCGAATAATTCAAGACCAATCCGAGAAAAAAATATCGGAATTTACTCGATAAAGGCGGAAAAAACCATAGAGGGGAACGCATTTTTTTCGTCATTTCCCGCATTATTTTGCTGATTTCTCCGGAAATACAGCATCTTTCAGTGATTTTGTTGGCGCCATCGTGCTTTAAGTGTCCTGAAACGTAACTTTGTAAATGACATACGAAGTGTTCTCGATTAAATTTTAATGTTTTGATTGAAGGTCGAATGCTCAGCGAAAAACGCGCACTAAAAGAGGCTCCCAGCCCCCCTCCCAGCCTGTAGCCCAGGGTCTGGGCAGATTCTCAGAAAAATCTGAGAAGATTCCAACACTCGTAGACCCTCCCACTCAGCCGTTTGGCCGTGCATAGAATGGACAGACGAACAGACAGACAAACAAATGGAGTTTGATTTTGATAAATAATAGTGATAGCGATAGAGATGGAGAAGAGATATTATTGTAATCGCATCGGGCGGCTATCTGGTTGCCCAGTCGCTTTCCATGCCCCAGCCAACGCAGTTCGCGACGTCTATTTAAAAATACGAACCCCTGTGTTTGTTTATGAGAAATTTCTCAATAATAAAATAAAATTGATGGTCCAATTTAGTCATTAATTGAAACAAAAATCTATGTTACAACTCCACACCACGTAATACGGAACTGTCCTGAATGTATCAACTCACCAATATATATGAATGAATGAATTTTTTTATAATCGAGGAATCTTTTATGAATGTCTAATACGGATTTCGGCGTCAGCGCCTTAATTTTTATCCGACATTCCAGAAAAGGAATTAGTGGCTGAGGAAGAAAGAGACACCGAATTGAAAAAATTGTAGTGGACAACCAATCATCACATAAACTCAATAAAATTATAATGTGTGATTACAATATCTACGTAGAATCAAAGAATGGGAAGCTGCAGTCATTTATACTTAATTGCTTCAGAATGAAATTTTGAAAGATTCATACCCTACCTCACTCAGTTTACAAAGGAACTTGTAAACTCATTCAATAGCTTGCAGTTTGGAATGGGATGAATTAGGACATAAAGCACTTGGTGAGATAATGAGTCAACTGTCAGTTTGAAAAGATAGTTAGACATAGAAAGAGTCCGATTGAGAAATTTTGAGATCCGACTGAAAAATTCAGGCACTTACATGTTGGCATTGTAGGGCCTCTTTTCCCATCAAGAGGAAAAATATGTTGTGTTCCGTTTAGGGATTGGTTGACTCGTTGACCAGAAGCATTCGTGAAATAAAACATGCGTGCTGAGGACATTGCCTGAGTCATGGGAAGCTGGAAACCTCGATATGAACTATTACAATTTGAGAGCCATATAATGTCTGACCCTTGGTCAGTAATAGGAACACAACGGAGCCATACAATGGCTTACCACCTCCAATCAAACGGATTATTGAACCGTTGGCAAGGTTTTTTTAAAGAAAGAGTGGAGTGCTTTGACTAATAGAAACTGAGGCCACTCTGCCTACAATTCTTTCGGGGTGAGAAGTACGATTCACGAAGACTTTGAAGTATCTTCGGCTGAGTTTGTGTACGGATCCGCATTGCGACTACCAGGAGATTTTTTTGAGGATTCTGACAATACATCAGCGTCTTCCTACGTGAAACTTTTGAAAGCATAAAAAAATAATGCCATAGTCAAGAATCCAGACATACCACGTTTTCTTACTAAACCTAAAAATAGCCAGTCATGTTTTTCTCGCGAATAGTCAGAACACAAGAGTTCTCTACAGCGACTATATTCGAAAGCCCGTATAGAGTCGCCAGAGCTGGTGATAAGACCTCTGATATTGAAACAGCCGTAGGACTGTCTCTATTGACAGGTTGAAGCCAGCTTATATTTGTTCACAGTGAGGGAAAGGGGAATCTTTTAGTGGTCTTCACTACAGTAAATGAGTTTAATAATTAGATTAGTGTATTTAATGGTTATGTCTACGTTTTGTTTACTCTCTCTAAAGGCCGTATGACTCTTGCATTTTTTCCGCATTTTAAACGCTGAAACGTGAAGAAGGCAAAGTGCGTTTTTTCAAGGTCAGCAGTGAATGTTGAAGAGGAATAACTGCAAAAACAGCGCATTCTGGCGGAATGCAATTTTATTAAGCCTGTCAGGTTAGGGCTTGAAATATTGAAGTAACGTTTGACGTGCCTAGTGTTTTCAAACAGTGTCTTGACAACTCTTGTTCTTCCAAAGTTATTACACTATGAAGACGCACAATAATAATAAAAATAACGTAATAACGTAATAATAAAAAACATACTGTTCCCGCTAGGGACGTGGTCAAGAACGAAAAATGATTATTCGATTTTAAATTATATTTATATAAGAAGACAGGTATGGAATTTGAACTCAACAGAGAAGCAAGAGTGCACGGCAATAATCCTCAAACAACATACTTCACTTCTACAGTTCATTCACCTGATTCGACATTTTTGTTTAGTGCAGTCTCTTTAGTGACCGGAGGGGTGCTGTTACCTACTTAACGTCATGCGAGGTGAGACATTGGCGCGCGACCAAACAAAAACGTAATAAAAAATGTCGAGCGGGTCTCCGCTGGTCCTCTGTAGATATGAAAGTTGGTAAGCTGCTATTCAGCATTTAAATTTCTGTTCTAGAACCAAAAATTTCAACCATGTATCATGTTTTCTCCTCGATATTGATTCGAAATTCTATGAAAACATCAGAAATTAACAAGCGGTTGCAATCATGTTCACAATATCAATTACTGAGAATGATCACCTGTGTGTAAACAATTATTTATATAACCATGCTCATAACTCAGTTTGTTGGACACGCACTTCGCCGTAGTTAACATAATATTGTTGGATAAATCGAGAGCTTTCGAACGAATGGTCAACGAATTTTGTGGGATGAAAAACGACGAAGTACCATTTCCCTAGCAACGACTCGGTTGTAGGCGGAAATCACTGTAATTAATTTCGTGCGCGGAAAAAAATTGACTCGCAAAATTTGCTAGGACCCCAGGGCTAAAACATGATACATGTTAATAGAAGTTCGGCACTGAAATAATAATAATAAGAAAATTAGTTCGGCACTAAGAAAATAAGGAAACTTCGGCAAGGAACTAGGAACAATATTTTTGGCACAGGAGAACTGGAACTGGAATGAAAACGGGAAGGTACAACGCGGTTTCCCAGTGAAACGTTACCTCCCCAAGGGTTATGTTTAGCATTTTTCTTGCGTCAAGGTAAAAATTAGAACGTGTTCTAATTTTCCCAAGTGAGTTTAAAAACGCTCCGCCATTATGCGCAATGGTCGAAAAAGCTGACCTTGGAAAAAAGCACTTCTTCTTCTTCACGTTTAGGCATTAAAAACTCAGAAAAAATGCGGAAAAAATGCTAGTGTGATACGACCTTAAGAAACTGTTATTCGTGTCTTCTAAGTGACGAAAATTGTTGTTTTCTAATTGATAATTTCAAGTATGTACCTTCTTTGATATCTACGCGTCAGATTGGGTACGATAGTTCCCAACTAAGCTCCACCGAGACCCACGGTGCACAATTTTTGAGGCTCACAACCCACGTTCTATATAGGTGATTATTAATATAGGTAATTATTATGAGTTCCAAACACAGCAGTTTTTTACAGATACGTACAATGTATCAATATTGGATGACCCTCCTAAACAGAACACCTGTCTATAACTATAAATGAAGTATATTATACACTATACATTATATATTTAGAGATATCTGCACTGGTGTAGATGCTTATCGAATAGAAATCAATTAAATAAAATACTTACCTGATTTTCTTAGTATTTAACACCAGTTCAACCACCAACTGAAAATTAATAATAAACAAGGAATCATCTGCATATGCTTCAGAAGTCCATCTACAGGTGACGGAAATCATATTAAACCCGGTTATGTGAAGTAAAAATTTCATGAGAATTATATTAGCTGATACGAGCGTCGTAGTTACAAGGTGGTTTCTGCTACATACCACCAGTTATGATTTGCTCCCTGTTTAGAGCAGCAAGTTAAATGTTATGACACTTAGCGTATTTTCGTAATCGTAGAAGTTACAATAAGTCACTATATCTACTATATATAACGAATCAAGAGAAGCATGAGGCTAATCTACGAAAATTCATCGTAACTGCTGAAAAATACCACCTGACTGTCAACTAATCGAAATCGACGTATCTAACATCTCCATTAACCCTTAGTTAGGGTCACAGAGTAATCATGAAAATGTTCACTGCAAATTGCAACAAAAACTTTCTTTGCAAATGGTGAGATCTTCGTTGCATCATAACATTGTTCTAATAATAAGTGGCAACTTTTACCTAACATGCTGTGCTGTTCTCTACTACTAGAGAACGCCAGTGTTCTCGTTCCCATTATAGATTATAGCCTGGGTATGACAGAAATAATTACCTACGGCTGGAGATAAATAGAAGAAACTATAGCACTGAATGGGAAACCGAATGGATAGTCCCATTAACGAGTCTCCATAGCGACAATGCCACGGTATATTTGCTCCCTTTACCTTGGGGATCAAAACCATGGAACTCCCGCACTTCATACGAATGAGTCCCACTGGAATTTAATTAACTGCCTTGAAAATTGAGACTCGTTGATTTCTACTGAGGGCGTTTCCAGAAAATTCTCTCCCTCACCTCCCATTCAGGTACAGGGCACATCGATTTTCTGAGTGAATGCATTTTGGTAAATCACATTGGCATTATTATGTCTTTCACGGAGGAGGTAAACCGAAAAATTGTGTCACATTTTTGGTTTTATGTTGGTTTATTATTTTGAATTGAACGAGAAAACATAACCCCCCCTTTAAAATATGTTTACGTTTCGGGGTAAGTAAATCTCAAAAATCGAGGAAATCTGCAAATTATTAAACAAAGGTTTATTATTCCTGTATTAGATATCCCATCTTTTCAGATCACTGGTCTATAAAATTATTAGGCTCAGTATTCCCATAGTATATTAGTAAGAGATATTATCTTCCGAGGTCTTCCAGCCGATCAATTTGTCTCCGTACGTTGTAATTGTAATCTACGTGTCCCAAGAGCAATGACAATCATAGTGATTGTCGTGATACAATCTTTTGTATTCATCTATAAATAATACTTATGGTTATTGAAGTTAAAGGTTATTAAATGAGAAACGAAATCTAATCACTTGGAATTTTTATTACGAATAATTTCTTTAAATGGCACTCCAAGAAAGGTACAAAGGGAGGATTCTCTGACTGATGTGATGCCGAGATATATATTTAATTCAATTTGAGATAGGAGG
Organism: Adelphocoris suturalis; assembly: GCA_030762985.1. NCBI lineage: Eukaryota > Metazoa > Arthropoda > Insecta > Hemiptera > Miridae > Adelphocoris > Adelphocoris suturalis. The sequence continues at coordinate 40,208,692 of CM061040.1, read as the reverse complement.
AATTCGCAAGGGGTGAGACAAGGTGACGATAGTACTTGGGTTATGGATATAAATCACTGGGGTGTAAATACTTTTTAACCCTGTAATGCCCCGTGGGGTTTGTCAAACCCCAATCGCGATTAGAAGACAGTTTATCATGTTGAATCCCGCACGTCTGGCCCTTCTCGCCCCCTTCGACATATATCCCCCCCCAATTCTTCCCTAAAGGCTTCAACCTTTTTCCAGTTTAGTACGTTCAAGACTTCTGTGTAGTGTAGTACTTTCTTGTGACTGGGGTTTGACAAACCCCACCGGGGAGTTAACCGCTAGTGATTTTCTCTATAGCAAGTGTTATTTTTGTGGGCGTTCCCGCAGCTTTGTTATCCGCCGTCCGCCGTCCGGGCCATAAAAGGCCTAAGAATTTACTTTAAAAAAAACCCGTTCTTCCGCACATAGACTCCATTTGGGGTCTAGTTGGTCCTAACGTTTAACCATCCCGATCGCTTTACTCGCATAGATGCTATGAGCCAAAAACGGGCGAAAAAGTGTCTTTTTCGAGGGTTTGCGTGTTAGACGTGTTAGACGCACGCCTGGCACGCTTGGCAGGGGGTCACGGTGGGTGGTGAGGGGGTGAGCGGGGGGTGGAGTGAGAGGAGGCGCCGCGGCACCTTGTGGTGGCTGGAGTGACCAGGGGCGTAGCAGAGGGGTGTAGGAGAATGGATATTTATTACTTTTACGTGTTATACCCATTTAATATACCGCGGCACCATAGGGTGGGTACAGCGTTCCTTCGAGGCATGAATATATGTTTTTTTCTAGGTCATATTTGTGTGTTAATACCAATGCTTTTCCTACGCATATTTAATAACATATCCTCTCGACTTTTCGTACGTACTTAGATAATGGCATTATTAAGGCAATAGCTATTTGAATAGATAGGAGCTCAAATCGAGAAATATAAACATGCGTATATAATTATCGCAGTATTGGTTGTGGCAACTCGAAATAGGACACGCCGAGGAGTCTGGACGGGCTTTATGACGTACGCAAGCCAACTAAAACTACGATCAAACTCAATTGAAAAAATAATAAACCTTTGTGAAATAATTTGCAGCGTTTTTTAACGGAGGGCTAGATTTTCTATCGGCTACCACATTAAAATCTGATCGAGAGCACTTCGCATGTCACTGACAAGTTACGTTTCTGGACACGTAGAACACGATGGTGCCGTCAAAACTACCGAAAGATGCTTTCTTCCCAGAGAAATCAGCGAAAATAGGCGAGAAATCACGAGAAAAATGCGTTTTTCCGCTATTGTTTTTTCCGCCTTAGACCCAGTAAGTTTCGACGATTTTTGCTCAGTTTGGTTTTAAAATGTTTGTTGAAGTTCCAATTTGGTCCAATGCGAGTTCCGAGACATGAAATCCTTTTTTCCGATTGTAGTGATCGCTCTTCCTTATTCTGTCGCAACACAGTTATTTGACCTTTGCCTTCGAACCTCATAAATGAAAGAAGGAACCTCTTGTGTTTTTAAGACACTTCAACAGAATAAAGGACGGGGAAAACAAACACGTACAAACATTCAACATCCGACATTTTTGTCAGTACTGAAATGTTCCTAAAACTAATCTTTTCTTGGTTCCACATAAGGTGCCGCCTTTGATAGACATTTCCAAGAGAAAAAAAACGACTGCCAAGTTTGGTGGGCAGTATAGCTTCCTCACGTACAAAAATTTAACATCCGTGGATCCACATAATCTTAATTGGATATTGGCCCTTCTATGCAGATAAATGGTCTATGTTTATTTAACCTAATGAACTTTTCATGGTCTCACGTAGAAAACTCAGCGAATTATTACACACATGTCCCACTCAACAGTAAAGACCATTGCATATATACAGCCATACCGAACAAATTAGTAAGTAAAGCACGTATTACAGGAATGTACCAATGCACGGATTGTATATAATCTTAGTAAGAATTAAAATAAGAGAAAACAAAAAAAAAATATATATATATATTAAGATTTCTCCGAATTCCCCCCCCCCCCCCCCCCCCGTTTCCTCATCAACAGTAAATTTGAAACTTCCGAGGTTGCATAGTAAATTGCACTAAAATCTGGATCATACAAATAATAAAAACTGCCAAAGATATCAGATCAACATAGTAAAAATATGATGATTTATCCTAATCACCCAATCCATTCACCCCCTTCCATCATGAAATTTTAAACTTCCAACACATTCTCTAAAACCAGACCAAATTGATAGATGAAGAACGGAAGAATCATGAAAATTAGTCGAAATTTGTGGCTGTGGCAGGGCTTGAAAAAAAAATTATCCCCTCTACCCCCACCTCGACCGCAAATTAGAAATTCACAAGTTTCGTAGCACAACTAGCCTGAAATAGGAATCGAACAAAATAATCATGAAAATCGGTTGAGAATTGTAGCCTGGGCGGCGTCGGCAAAATTTTGTGGCATCGCCATCTTGAAAATCAAAATTTCTGAGATTTGTTGCACAACGAAACTAAAATTGGGATCGAACAAATGAAGAATCTCAAAAATCGGTTGTGAATTGTGGCCTGGGCAGCATCGTCAAAATTTGTCACACACACACATAGGTACTTACACACAAAGCCTTCATACACCTTTGACGGATTCGGCCTTAGAATGGTCTGAAACGGACTCGTATGCGGTTATTTTATTCTCGTGCCTGGGTTTTCCCGCACCCCCCGGGGACCAATTTCAATACATCGTTTCTCTATTGACGAAGCCTAGCTTCTGAGGAAAAAAACAGGCTACCTACTCAGTATTCCAGAAACATGCCCACGAGTGACTCACCTGCTGAGCCTAACCTACGGAAATAGAGTATTTGAAGAGAACAAATTATTAGTGTTAAAGAGAACTATTATTGAAGGGATATGAGATAAGTATATTAAAATTATCATATACATACCTTTTGGAGGAATCCGTCGGCACTAGCCAGTCGAGTACCGGGGGTGAGCGCTTTCGATGCAAAGACATCATCATCAGGCGGCCCTGTACTGAAGTAAGTCAGTCGATCTGTCACTATATTTAGTAGGGTGAGTGACGGGGAACGGACGGTGGGGGGTGGTTGAAAGGCCTTCGTGATGAGAGATGGTAGGAGGGGAAAGGAGAAGGTATATGAAGGAAGTAAATCTGTCTGTTGGTGAGTTATTACTATTAGCCTGGACTTTCTGTGCAGTGGTGTGAATATGGTATCCGATTTGGTGTCAAGTACTTTTTTTTGTTAATAATGCTTCCGTCGGATTTACGTCGTTTGTATATTCCTAAATTTTCAAGTATGTTGAGTTTACGTCCTTTCTGTTGTGGGTGTAAACATTTCATTCAGTCTTTTAGTTCAGTCCGTTCATGTTCGTGGTCATATAAGTGGTTAGAGTAATCGGATCGTCAGGTGTTCAGTCTGAAAGATCGCATATGTTTAGTGAATCTAGTTGCTAAGTACATTTTGTTTGTCCAATGTATACGTGTTTATAGGTGCGTCAGTTTGTAAACTTCGCTTCTGTCATTTATGTGTGGAATTCGTCCATGTTAGTGTTTAAATGGTTCCTAAGAGTATTGTCAGTTTTGAAAGCAGTCAGATTCCTTCCTTCTGGAAATGGTTAGTGAGTTTGTATGTGTTTGGTCCAGTTCATGTAAAGATGCGTCGTCCTGGTATGGTCTGTTCATTGAGTTGCGTGTTGACTTTTGGTTTTGGGTTGTCGTAATTGTGAAGAAAACAATGGGGGCAAGCCGAATTCGAATCGCTATCGCTGCGAACCTGGTGGTATGGAGGTAGGCACAGCCCAATATGAATGAGTTGATGAGTATAGTTTGGTGGTCTGGATGCTGGCATCTCAAAATTACATAACATCAAGTAGCCAATCCCTCAGTAAAAAATTCAGATCAGTTGGATACACCACCAGGTTTGCTGCGATTGCGATTCAAATACGGCCTGCCCTCATAGTCTACTTTTGTGGAGTATTCTATTAATCGTTTTGTTGGTATAACCGCTGTTATGTGTAATAGTATAATTATAACAGTGTTGAGTTCCCTGGTTTAATTTGGTTCTGAGATTGGAATGGTCTAGAGTCTATGAATAATATGTCTGAATGATGATAGTTTTTGGGTATTTGGGTAGGGAATTTGTGGGTTAGGTTGTAGATTGTACCCTACCAATTTCATTTTTCTCAAATCATTGCTCCATTCCACGCATGCGCTAACGTAAATTACTTCAAGTGTCATTTTCCTGTTTTTTTTTTTTTTTTTGACATGGATATGTCTTTTGGCTGGGGGTCAGGGAATTTTTCGCGACACTTTTTTCTCCCGACCAACACTTTTTTTCCCGACCGACACTTTTTTTCCTGACCGGCACATTTTCTATTGATTTTCACGTACAACCAAGGCGTTACTAGGGAAGAGTCCCTAGAACCCATAGTTTTCATAGTAGGAAAATCGTTCTCCACTTTTTGGAATGCTCTCATTTTACCACGACATTTCATGACCTCTAAGCCATTGTAGTGTCAAGGAATGCTGATTTAATACTCTAAGTTAAAAACTAATATTGTTTTGTAACCATAATGGAATATTCTTGTGAAAAGAAGGCACTACGTGGTTGGTATACAATTGAGTAGTAGGTACCAACTTGTAAGCAGTAGGTACTAGACATATCCATGGTCTTTTGTTTTTCCCATCAAGGGATAAATTGAAATTTTGACATGGATATGTCTTTTGGCTGGGGGTCAAGGAATTTTTCCCCACACTTTTTAACATGTATCATGTTTTAGCCCTGGGGTCCTAGAAATTTTTGCGAGTCAATTTTGCGAGTCAATTTTTTTCCGTGCACGAAACATATAGTGTTACAGTGATTTCCGCCTACAACCGAGTCGTTGCTAGGGAAATGGTATTTCGTCGTTTTTCATCCCACAAAATTCGTTGACCATTCGTTCGAAAGCTCTCGATTTATCCAACAATATTATGTTAACTACTGCGAAGTGCGTGTCCAACAAACTGAGTTATGAGCATGGTTATGTAAATAATTGTTTACACACAGGTGATCATTCTCAATAATTGAGAATGAATATCGAGGAGAAAACATGATACATGGTTGAAATTTTTGGTTCTAGAACAGAAATAAGCATCGTTTTTTTTCCCGACCGGCACATTTTCTATAGATTTTCACGTACAACCAAGGCGTTACTAGGGAAGAGTAAATAGTTTTCATAGTAGGAAAATCGTTCGCCACTTTTTGGAATGCTCTCATTTTACCACGACATTTCATGTCCTCTAAGCCATTGCAGTGTCAAGGAATGCTGATTTATTACTCTAAGTGAAAAACTGATATTGTTTTGTAACCATAATGGAATAATCTTGTGAAAAGAAGGCGCTACATGGTTGGTACACAATTGAGTAGTAGGTACCTACTGGTAAGCAGTAGGTACTAGACATATCCATGATCCTATGTTTTTCCCATCAAGGGAGAAATTGAAATGTTTGAAGTGTAAACTTCAATAGGCGCACCGCGTCGAAAAATTTAGCGGGGTGTGAATACGATTATTTTAAATCTTTACTGTGAAGCGTAAAATTTTAGGGTCTTGGAACTCTAAAAGTGTGAACCCTCCTCGGAGGCACGGTGCGCCATGTTCTGATCATATGTTACATACAGGGTTTAATAATTATGGACCAATGATCTGCGTAGAGGGGCTATCTATCCCAGAAATAATAAACCATTGTGTAATGATTTGCATTAAAATTTTTTTTTCTTTTTTTTTACTCAATCAAACTAAAACTAGGATAGAACAAAAAATAATCACAAAAATAGATAGAGAATTGTAGCCTGGCCAACGTTGACAAGTTCGTCATACGAAAGCACTTTTTTGTGTGGCTTTATTCCCTCCATTCTCCTATGAAATTCGAAATTTCTGACGTCGTTGCACATTTAGATTATGATTGGGATCGAAGAAAGAAACGATCTTGAAATTCGGTTGAGAATTGTGATGTGGACATCGTCGACAAAATTTGTCATACGCATACACAGACACGCACGTACACAAACACACACACACACACACACACACACACACACCTATGTATGGTTTTTTCACGGATTAGGTCTTATAATGGTCTGAAATAAATTTGTATTCGGTTATTTTTTCTCATGCTTGGGTTGTCTCAAACCTCTCTGGATCAATTCCAATAGGTCGTTCTTCTATTATACGATAGAATCCTTGTCTGTATGACCTAGCTTCAGAGGGACGCCACAAAAGTGCTGCCACAGGCTTGCCCACGCCTCAAAATGGGATGATCTGTGTATTTTTATCAAAAAATGATTTTTAAACCGCCAATTAAATTAATATTTCATAATCACATCTAGAATTCGCAATTGTGTAATGAAACGACTTTTAGTTAATCTCAAGCTAAATGATCAGGTGAGTAAATTGAAGAATAACAATAGAAGTGGATGTTGCTGCATTACCACATAGAATTTAGATATCCCTCAACGTTCTATCCACACCAATTATATATACTATAAAAGGTTGTTCGTCGTCAATAACAAGCCTATTATCTTTAAGTGGTCTTCAAAGGTTCTCTCAAATGTACAATAGAGAATATTGAGTTTTTGGAAACTTCACCGAAGAAAGTCGAAAGACGAAGACGGGAGATGGGGTTTGGACCCCGTTGACAGTGGGATAAAAGGTCGCGAAGAGGGTTGAACGATCTTTATTAACGCCACCCCGAGTGCCCTGGAATGGAGTTCGAATGGCCCTAATCGCTCAGCTTTGCTCCCGATCGGTTTTCCCTCTACGTGGATTCCCAAGGGGGCAATCACCTTCTGTTCTAACTCTGATATCCCTTCTCGTCCACTAGGTACACTTCTTTCCCATTTTATCGTCTTTCTAGCCACCGCTTCCCTACGGTTCTGTGACTTACGATTTTTTGAAATTTTACCAACTTAATGTGCTCAAAAGTGGTGGCCCACGGACTCATCTTTATGTTTGGATAGACCCCCCCCCCCCCCTTGCATGGGCTCGTCTTCTTTTCTAGCAAGTGAAATTTATATTAATAAAATCGTAAATATATCTGTCTGTACGTTTTGGGACATTCTAAAACGATTCCTAGATGCAGCATATGAGCGTAATTTCGTAAATTATCATGCTATATCATGTAAAACTGTTTTGAAATTCAGGACAGTATACTGTGAAAAAATATATAGTATGTGGATCAAGTATTAATTTAAGGCAAGAAAATATGATGGTGTGAATGCAATAAACACGCAATAAACTACTTTTAGCAATTTTATAAAAATATTTTGTTAAATTTGACCAATTTAATGTGCTCAAAAATTGGTGGCCAACGAACTCATCCATACGTTTGGAAAGCTTGATTTTTTGGTGCAAGAACGGAATTTTTATCTCAATCCTAAGAAGAGACCCCCCCGCTCCTTGTTTTTACAATGCATAAGTGTTTGTAACCTAGCTAGTTACATAGGTACACCATATAATTAATGAATAATTAATTAGAGTGCACAAAAATGTGCACAAATATCAAAAAATGTGCTTAAAAAAAGCTAAAAATGGCTTAAAAAATGGTGAAAAACTCAAAATTCACCATAAGTTCAGACCTATTTGGTAAAAAGCTCGTGAGTTATAAATCAGATTGTGTCACATTTACGTGCACAAATGTGTTATCACATTTCATAAAAGGGAAACCCGCTACAAACGTCGGAAAATGGATAAAAACTCTACAGCTGTTATTATTAACGTTTTATATTCGCTCGTGAGGTCATGCTGCACGACTCGCAGTTCAGGCATTCTAAAACGATTCCTAGATGAGGTTTCTGGGCCATAAATTGATTAATTGATAATTAAAGTGCACAAAAATGTACAAAAACTGAAGAAACAATATAAGAGGGGGGGGATTCGCATCTCGGGTAACAATAATATCACTATTTCTACTTGAGTCAGAAATTTCGGCACCTACCTGTTGTAGATCTTACGTTTTATTCTTTCTGGACTTCTTCAGCAAAGTTGATCTCTTCGACGTGGAACTTGGAGACGAACGTTTCCTTCGAGGCATGATGCGTTTGACGTATGGGGAATGGAACAAAGGGGTACTAGGTAACTGAAAAAATACAAATGATACAAAACAGGTAGGTACTTTGTAAACGATAGAAATAGCGTTTTGACATATGATGAAATAGAACAAAGGGACTAAATAAGTACCTACAAGTGATAAAAAACAGGTACATAATTTTGGTAAATGAGAAATAGCGTTTTGATACAAACGTGAACAGCAGTTGAGAGTAATACGAAGAATGAAGCCATGGGATGAAGCCTTCAGTTTAGCACATGAGGGATGAGAGTGGGGGCAACGGAACCGCTTTAGGTAAAAAAGTCACAGGCTTCTGAAAGTTCCGTTTGCCTGGACGAAAATACTACAATACTATAATAAGGTAGTCACTCTCCAACACCACTGTACTCATGGGATTATCGCCAATTACATTTCCCCACAGAAGGGCTATCCTTTTCCCAGTCATTCAAACGGGAGCCGAGATCAAGAGGTTGGAAGGCAAAGATCAGAGGAGGACCTACTCGGTTGGACGGCACAATTAACTTCTAATTTTAGTCACTTCGCCTTCCTTCCCCTCGCATTTTGTCCAACTTCCCGTTACTTTTTTCGAAATCTGATTTCGGATTCAGATTTGGCGGAGTCAAAACTGTATTTCGCCCACAAACACCGTCTCGAAAAACATCTCTTTATGGGGTCAATTTTGATGGGAGAAAAACGAAGTTTTTCGTCGTAATTTTCGAGAAAACGGGTCCGTACTCTTTCATTTTTTTACCCATTACCCGATGCTTTTTTTCACAACCCGATCGCGCCGTCGTCTTTCTTGAACAAAAACCAACGAAACCGGTATTTTCCCGGAATCTTCGACCGCCGATTAGAGGGGTAGGAGAAGCAAGTAAGTCGAAAAGAACGGGGAAAAGCGCCCGACAAACGTAAAAATTAAGGTAAAAACGGAATATTAAGGTCGAAGGAGTGGCGGAAAATGAACAGAACAGCCTATATTCTGACCTGATACATTCTGATTTTACGGAATAAGGTGTAAAAACCAAGGTTTTCGTCTACATATTCGTTCACTACAATTGGAAAAAATGCAATTTCATGTCTCGAAACTCGCATGGGATCAAATTGGAATTTCAACAAACATTTTAAGACCGACCCGAGAAAAATCAATGACAATACAAAATCATTACGAGGTTCAGCAAAATTTATAATTTTCAATCATTTCGATTATTAGAGGATCCCGTTATACTCCCATGCGGCATCCAAGTAGAGTTAGCAGCCGGCATTTTCTATTAGACCATCAACCTCCTCCTAAGTCCTGATAGCCGGATCGGGTACTGCGAGTTCGTGCGGTAACTTTGGACAGTTCGTTCTCACAGGACCCTCAGCGGAAGGAGAGGACACCAACTCAGCGGAACGAACGGCTGACGTAGTATTTGCGTTCCGATTTCGACAGTTCCCAAAAAATGATATAATGACTAAAACCCCTCCACCCTTTTCACTATAACCTCATATGAATGTGCTGCGAGAAACTACCCGTCCTCGCACCCACAGTCAAGTGACTATGAAAGGAGCATTGCATTTTGTGTGGAGAATCAAATTTATCTGGTTTTTAATGGAATTTTACTTATTTATAAATCAAGCATTATAATTTCTCCCTTGATGGGAAAAACAAAAGATCATGGATATGTCTAGTACCTACTGCTTACCAGTTGGTACCTACTACTCAATTCTATACCAACCATGTAGTGCCTTCTTTTCACAAGATTATTCCATTATGGTTACAAAACAATATTAGTTTTTCACTTAGAGTAATAAATCAGCATTCCTTGACACTGCAATGGCTTAGAGGACATGAAATGTCGTGGTAAAATGAGAGCATTCCAAAAAGTGGCGAACGATTTTCCTACTATGAAAACTATGGGAGTTACTCTTCCCTAGTAACGCCTTGGTTGTACGTGAAAATCAATAGAAAATGTACAGGTCGGGAAAAAAAGTGTCGGTCGGGAAAGAAAAGTGTCGTGAAAAATTCCTTGACCCCCAGCCAAAAGACATATCCATGTCAAAACCATCGAAATTTACGCGGCCGAAGGCGGAAAAAACCATAGCGAGAAACCCATTTTTTTCGTCATTTTCCTCATTCTTTCGCTGATTTCTCCGGAAAAACAGCATCTTTCAGCAATTTTGACGCCACCATCGTGTTCTACAGGTCCTGAAACGTAGCTTTGTTACTGACATATGAAGTGCTCTCGATCATATTTTATTGTGGATAGAAGATCGGGCGTTCGGGAAAAAATGCGCATTAAAAGGGGCGCATTTTTTGCTGCGTTGATGAAAAGTTTGCAACTCAGAAATTAGATCGTTTTTACACGTCCATTCGCTTACATGTGGTCATAAAAAATAAAAAACAATAAACACTCAAAACATGCAAGTGATGCAGCATGATCGTATGAGCGAATTTTCTTTAATTACCTATTATTTTATAATATGTATTGTAGGTATATTGTATTGAAATTTGAGGGTTTTTAGTAGGAAGAAATGGTTATGAACAATTTATATGGCAAAACATACACATACTAATTAAAATGCGGTGATTTAAAAAATATTCAATACAATGAACGACCTACTCTCGTGAACCTTTAACTAACTCCTATCCCACCCACCTTTTTCCAAAACAGAGAGTGCGAAATGCTGTCAAAAGCGCAGCGAAAATCAATAATAGCAGCAGATAACTATCTTTCGGGCTGCCGATTCACGATACTGGCAACACTTCTTTCAGTTTATATAAATCACATGATGATTCATACAAGGCTTCATCTACACCTCTACCTTTTCTGAAACCAAATTGTCTATATTTCATCAAATTATTACTTCTTAAATATTCATATACAGATTTATTTATCCATTCCTTCCAAACTTGTGATTAAAAAAGAAGTCGGGCTGTAATTTTCTACATTGAAATTTTCAACATTACCGCTGTGCCAATAGAGAGGAGACACATGTTTTTATAGGGTATCAGCTAAGAAGGGGAAATTACTGATACTAGTTAGCTACTATTACGTAGGCGTTACTTTGGGTTGGTTCCGCGATAGCAAAGTAGGGGGGGATTCTACCGAGAGACTTTCGGCTATCTGAAAGACAACGTTTCCACAATTGATTGCTGGTTATGAATGAATGAATGAATGAATGTTTATTTGTGTAAAAAAAACCCGGATGGGTATCACAAGGTAGACTTAAAACAAGCAATTTACATTAAGGAATGAACAGTCTGCTAGCAGTTTATAAGAAAAGTGAGATAGAGAAAAGAATTAAGCATATTCTAGAGAATTAAAACAAAAAATATTAATTACATGAGTACCACGAATATTATAATTGAATATGAGAAAGAAGTAGAAGTTACAACATGTTGGTATTTAATGAAGAAATATTGTTCTGATTTACATTATTAACATGATAGGTACATAAATTGTTTAAACATATTTTCGTGAATAGCTAATGTAAAATTAACGTAAAAACCCTTCGTTTTAAGAAGAAAATTCGCGTTTTTATCGCCGTTACAATAAAGCTAAATAATTTTTTTATCTCCTTTGTGTCCGTAGTAGTTAAAAATTGAATAAACTGGTCTCTTGACACTAACTCGTCGGAACAGAGCTCCCTACGTGCCCCCCTATAGATTGGGCATTGACATAAAAAATGAAGGAGCGTGTCCATTTCCCCCCAGTTACAACATGGGCACTCATGAGAACCATCCAAGTGCACTGTGAATTGAGGAATACTTAATATGGCTCTACTATTATTGTTTAACCTAATCTGAGCCATAACCTTCTTCATCAAAATGCTCAGATCCATCTCCAGGTAAGGAGCAGGGAAACCCAAAGAGCGAATTAATGGATAATAATCATTGAAAGATGAGTTTATCAATGCGGTTAGCCTCTTTCTTCCAATAAATATTCAAATATTGGTCGAGAATTGCAGTACGTTCCCGCCTGAATGCCTCGTAATCTTGGTTTAACCATAAAGTTTCCCTACCTACCTCCACAAAAAAGTTTTTTAATTGAAGAGCCCAATTATACCTCGCATCCTATTCTGAACTTGCTAGAGCTAACAAGCGATTAAAGCACATTCTCGGTAGCCTATCATGTTCCATCTTACATAGTTTTTCCTACCAGTTGAGAGCCATCTTCATCACACGCCATTTACAGTGTGTTGTTCCTGATTCAGCCCTAACAAAAGAGTCAGGTGTATTGGTGGCTAAAAACAACACTGACTTTACCGCCCTTACTTGAACTCGTTCCTTTTCCTCAGTGTATGGGAGGCCCTAGATTTCGGCTGCATAATATAATGATGTAGATAAGGAAACTGCCTCGAAAACTCTCAGCCAGGAACTCATAGGTCCACCCCTAATTCGGTATACGTGGCAACAAGGCTTGGGTGGCAGCTTTGCCTTTCTTGATTGAGTTTGATGCATTTTCAGTAAATAGACCTGTACTTTGAAAAGTCACTCCCAGATAGCAGTATGATTTTACCAAATGCCTTGCAGGAGTCTGTCCGTCTTCTGGAAGCGTGGTGTACTAATAACCACCTGTTTCTGAACCCTTCCAAGTGCTCGGTAATTTCGTTCCATAGAACAGATGATCATCTGACTCATGATTACAGCCTCTGTGGTGCTCCTCTTATGAGAGTCAAGGAGATTAGGGATCTGGGAATTATCTGCGATGAGCAGCTCAACTTCAATAAACATGTAGAGGTTGCGGCAGCAGGTGCAATGAAAACCTTGGGTTTCATTAAAAGAAATACCACAGAATTCACCAAAGTGGAGCCAATCATACTTTTGTACAAGGCCCTGGTGCTACCAAAATTGGAGTACGGTTCCCAAGTGTGGTCTCCCTTTTATGCCTCCCACAAGTATACTCTGGAAAGAGTTCAGCGGAGATTTCTCCGCTACGTAGCCTACAAGCTTGGTGTCCCGTCTCCTGAGATAGACTACGATTTTCTGCTAAGCAGATGCCGCCTTCAAACCTTGGAAAAGCGCCGACTGATATCAGATGTATCCTTCCTTCATAAGTTGCTCCGTAACCAGATTTCTTCACCGGACCTGCTCTCCAAGTTGAACCTCAAAGTTCCTCAAGTCTCCACTCGCCTCTCTCACCCTTTTTTCGTCTCATTTTCCCCTTACAATTATCTTCAAAATCGTCCTTTGTACAGAATACCACGATCAGTTAATCACATTGTAAGCATTTTTCAAGACCTCGATATTTTCTCTAGCCCGTTTTATGAATTTAAAGCCTGTATTCTCTCACCCCTTATTTAGCTTCCCCCCAAATTTTGTGTTCAGTTTTTGCTTCCCTTTTCTAATTTACTTTCCTGCAAAAGTGACCTGCCAATTTACCTTCCTGCCTACTTAAGATGATATACTTTCTTTTTTTGTTCTCTTCTTATTTTGTATTATTGCTTCCGATTAAATACTTATTCTTTTTTACATTGTAATTGGGCTCGCCCGTTTGTAAAATAAATAAACATCCACAGAATAATTCGTAGTGCTTAGGGATAGGACCTCTCCTCCGAAAAACTATGATGTTACTCTTCTTAGGGTTTATCGTCAATCTATTTAAGATGCAGTAATCATTCAAAGCCCTAAGGATATTTCTCATTTCCACATAAGAATATGTAATCAAGACTAAGTCGTCTGCGTACATCAATGAAATAATATCCCTTGTACCATCAACATTAAGACCCCGAAGCCCTTTTCCAACCATGTAGTTATCCAAGTCAGCAACAAACAAGGAGAAAATTATGGGGGATAGCACATCTGCTTGCAAGATACCCTCAGTGATTATAAAAGAGCTTGTTTCTCGTTCGTTAACACTAACTTTAAATGATGCCGTTTCATACAAAGAATTCAACAGATTAATAAATTTAGCACTCACATTCTTATCATACAGTTTTCGCCAGAGGATACTGTGGTCCAAGCTGTCAAAAGTCAATGAATGCTACGGAAGCTTTACTTTTCGAGTGCCTTGTGCTGATATTAATCATACTTGATAAAATAAAAATATTGTCTTGACAGCTCCTTCCCTTCCTAAAGCCATTCTGGCTTTCGGGAATTAGATGGTTGTTATCGGCAAAAGTTAACAAACGATTGAGTAAAATTTGATTAAAAGTTTTAGGAATGGTGTAAATGAGAGAAATTCAAACGATTAAAAAGTATTTTTGCAAATTTGATATTCTGTTAAAAGGAGTTTTAAGGCAAGGTGAATGACTATGTGTAAAAAAGATGAGAGTTCTTCCTTGGAAATTCCATCTATAGTTGCTCGGGACAATCTGCGATCCAACCCTACGTACATCCAGTTCGCAAAACCGGAACCCTTTTTTCCAGAACCTGCTAACCACAGCCCAAAACTCCTGGGAATTTTTCACATTACCAAATAAATAATTTCATTGGTCTTTGACTTATCGCCCTTTTTAAAAAGCAGGAATGTTCTTATTTTTAAAGCTTGTCTAAACGAACCATAAAACGAAGCTTCTTTCTTTTTCAGAAGTTTACGGAAAGTATTTTTCAGCTCAAGATAATTTGTCAGTTGGGAAGAGTTAAAACTTTTCCGTTTGGCTTTTCGATGTGCGGATTTCATTCTCCACCTAGCAGTACGGCATTCGTTATCAAACCATGGTTGATTTGCCCGATTTACTTTTTTGACTTTACTGGACTTGAGTAAATCAGCATCCTTGCCGGCTTGATAAATAGTCGAAATCAGGTGTTCATACATAGAGATCGGTTCAACAATCGTTTGACTAGGGGTGTACTTGGATAAGGCCTTAACAAAGTCTATGGCTCTATCTGCTGACCAGAAAAATTTGTCACTGAAAAATAATGTACTGTGATTGTTCGGAGGTAAAAATTTAACAACAAAATTCCTAAACTTCGTCAAACAAACGTAATGGTCAGAGCTGCTAACTATATCTAAAATTTCGAAATTGAATATATCCTCAATTAAATCAAAATCTACCCATACATCGTCCGAACAGCTACGTCCTAGGTGTGACGTGAATGTGTATTCACCTTCTCTGACTCCCACCGATCTTCCATTAAGCACGACACACCCAACTTCCTCCAGAATGTTACACAAATGCTTGCTTCCCCTACCTACTGTTTTAACACGAGAGGAGCGATTATAATCAAGCCATGATCCTGTAAAAAGCTCAGGTGTGGAAGAGTTAATTTCTCCAATGCGTACATTCCAATCCCCACCCAAAATCAATTTGGCATTAGGGTTCATTATTTTGACATCCCCAAGTTTTTCGTAAAAACCGTAACAGGCTTTAATATCCATGCCCTCTTTAAAGTAAACACAAACCAATATCATTTGATAATTATTAACTCTATTTGTAAAAATTAAAGCTCCAAAAGACTCCTTATAGTACACTACCAAACCTCCACTAGGTCTGCCTTCTTCGGCTTTCCGAGTGGCTTCTAACGACAGAAACTTATAACCAATGTAATTTTTTGGTACTTCACTTTCCAAACATATTTTAATTAAACAGAAAATGCTAATGTTTTCATCGAAAAAATATTCACAGTCTACTAAAAAATTTTGATAACCTTGGCAGTTCCAAAATGCAATTGTAAAATTTCCACTTACTACACTCCTAAAAAAGACTGATCGGCGGTTGGTCCTTGTGTGCTGACGGAGCCCAACTTTTTCGCTTCATTCTTATTTTCCGGAGAAACTGAAGGTGGCCGTTCCCGTTTCTTTCCCTTTTCTTTGTTGCTCTCCCCCTTAGCGACTCGATCCTTTTTTTTTATTTTCCCATTCCAATTTTCTACGGATTCTCAACTCATGTGGGAGATCCATATCTACAAAAATGTTAGTGCCAGTCAACAGCTTTCTGTTTTCAAAATTTTCCATTTAAAGTCTGTATGTTTTACTTCGGTACAAATAGTCCTTTTGGTTCCCGGAACTGGCTTACCAATGCGGTGTACATCCAAAATATCATTCTCCATGCCAGCAATATTCATTTTCTCGTTGATAAGCTTAACGATTAATATAGTGTCCTGCTCGCGGTTCTCATTTTCCTCAAAGCCAAACCAAATCAAGTTTTTCCTTGCGAACACGCCGTTCATGTGATAATAAATTTTCGGTCTGTATGCTAAGCTGATTATTGAGGTATCTGGTATCGCGAGAGACGTTTGTTTTGAGAGATTTTATGTCTGACTCCATGACGTCTAATTTAGTTTTTCGCTCCAGTATACTATCTAGTTTTTTACTGTTTTCATCAAATTTTGCAGACGGAGCTTGAAAATCTTTCGCTGTGATTGACATATTTCTTCGAGGCTGAATATCAAAATAAATAAATCAGTTTCTTCTTTACTACTTTCTTATCACGGCAGTGAGTCAAATATCGAAAGTCAGCTTACCTTGTCGCCTCAAGTTTTAGTTCCTGTTATAACAGGCGCTCCTATAATAACTGACTGGCCGGAGAGAGCAGCAACAGTTTGCGAGAAAAAACGATAAGTAATCGAAAAACTTCACGAACCAAATCGTAACCGCACTATGAAAAATAGTATTAGACACAAATTTGAACTAATATCTCTTGTAAAAGCACTACAAACATGAAATAAGCCTGAGACTTGTCGAAAGTGAACTTCTCGCTATCACGGCAGGCTTGCCAACCATTGCTGATTATACTAACAGTAGTAATATGATCACTTACAGTGGGCGGAAATCAAGAACTCTTTTCGACGATGTCAATGGTATAGGCGCTGTTCTGGCTGAAAAAGTGTATCGGAAATGCGTTACTCCAAATGAGTCACGAGTTTAAGTTTATGTTTAAAGCTAATTTCCTTCCTTTGTGACCTACCTTTTTTTCTTATTTTGACATTTTCCAAATTTCTCGATAATTACTATGAAGCGTAAATTTGTGGGGTCCTGGAGCCGTAAAGGTGTGAACCTTTTGGGAAGCGCGATGCGCCAAGTTTATATCATTTAGTATATACGGATTTTAATAATAATCATAGACGGAGGCTTTCTTTTACATAAATAATAAACCTTTGTGTATTAATTTGTATTTGATTATTTTTAATTTCATACCCAACAAATTAATCCTTATTTCTCATAAATACCATCCTCAGATTGGAATTTAAAGATTTCGATTTCTGTTCATGCGTGTTACAGTTCCCGTTTTGGAGATCGCTGATGAGCGAAGTCTACCCATCAAGAACAAGTTTTACAACTCAGGAAGTACTATTGAGCTAAAATGCGTCATTACCAAAGTACCTCAACCAACGCAGTTCATCATTTGGATGCATAACTCCACAGTACTCAATTACGACACCACAAGAGGAGGAATAAGGTAGGCTCATATCCTTTCAGTCATGAATGATATCGAATATGCTTGAAACTGTTTTTTGTGGTAGAATTAGAGTAGAATCAACTTTTCATTCAAGTGGTTCCTTCATACAAAAACCACCTAGCAGATCACCCGGCCTTTGCCGGATCGTTGTGTATGGAATTCATCGAGACGCTAGTCTCGCTTTGCCAAGCTCTCGATAAACCATTGAAACTTGATTAGTAACAAAGTAGAAATCCTCTACAGATCGTAATTATGAAGAGAGCGCGTTCATAAAAGTTTGGGGATAGACACCCCTCACTTGAAATTAACACAAGTTGCTGAAAACGGGAAGGGAACTACTAAATTCAACCCTGAAATTTATAGCAAACACGAATGGATCACTGGGTACCTTAGAAAGGATGCTCTGTTTTGTTTTTCTTGCCTAATATTAGGTGGAGATGGGTTGTGGACTCAGAATGGTGTCGGGACGGATCGGGACATTGCCCCAGTACTTTTGGGAAAAAGTAACAAACTATAATGAAGCCTTTACAAGCAACTCATCGTTTCAAATTAGAATGAAAAACGCAGCGTTTAGCTCCATGCTGTGGCTCCAAGATGGAAGCTAGAAGGAATATGTTTATGCCAAAGATCTATCTACCTGCAATAAAGTACGAAAATTGCGACATCACTCTATCGAGAGAGAAATTTCGTCAATTCAGGTTAGACTGTGAAGGGGTAAGTACAGGGAAATTAATGACAAGGAACGGGAAATAAAGGACAAGGAACGGAAAAGAAAGGTCATAAAGAGATATTTCTGATGATATTCGGGGCCTTGTCCCAGACAGTGTTTCCACTTTTCTAATGACCGTAGAATGAAAGTTACGTAATGAGTGGTTTCACTGGAGAGTTTCGGTTTATTCCATTAGTCAAACTGATTTCTTCTGGTCACTCAATGTTTCAAAAAGGGTAAACACTTCTAGTTTCATGGCTTCTTTTACTCCGTGATATCTTCCCTAACATCTATGCTAGACTCATGTTTTCACCATCACTGTGAAAAACTAGAACAACCTTCTAAAGTGTAGGAAGTGAGATCATAGTTTAGCCTTTAGCTCCTAAGTTACATGTTACATAATTACTTTCCTATTCTATAACCTCCTAGGATCCAACTTATTCTGCTGTTATAAATGTAAAAATGTATTCATATTTCTCTGATTCATTCCCAGTTCCTATATTATTCACGTCTTACATTTGGATAAGGATAGGTAGATTCATGATCGTACCTATTTTCAACAACAGCACTTGGCGACTGATCCTGATGGAATAAGGACGACCTTATTACACCATGCCCAGTTACAACATCCACTGACATCTCGCCCCCTGCCTCGAGGACCGTCACATCTTCGTGGTACAGACAAGCAACATACTCAATTAATCAAACGGGTGCCCCGACACCACAAAGGCAATCGGTCAGGGCGAAATGGCATACAGTGTGCTTACAGGACTTGGCGACGTTCAGAGCGGCAAGGTGGATCTGCTGTTTCTTGAAATGGGCCAGCGAAATGACAGTTTGGAGAACTGTTTGGTTGTCCGCTGTGCCATCCAATGGTCGAAATGCTCTCTGGACATCACCTATGACACCAGCCATGTAGAAGCGAGATGCCACAATCTTTTGAAAGTGGCGGAAAATTACCAATGATATAGATATCGGACGATAGGTTCTGGGCCCACTTCCTCCTTTCTTTGAGATGTAGATGGTCCGGGCATGGGTCAACACTTTGGGGGGGTCTTCCTGATAGCAGTAACAGTTTGAGAATGAGCAGTTTATCATTCTTTGGTGCTTTATTCCAGCATCAGGCAGAAATACCATCAGGTCCAGCTGAGGTTGAGTTTTTTATACTGCACTTATGTGCCTCGTCATGAAGCACCGGCATGCACATAATGCTGCGCAAGGAATCCCTGGTGGAAGCTGGGGGTACCACCGGCTCACCAGGGTTGTGGCTGGGAGCACTCAAGATTGGCTCCCAAAATTCCACAAACTCCTGGAGAGGGGGCAAAACTTGTCCATCCCCAGCATCCTCCAGTACCTCCGCCGGTGCACGAGCCGGATACTTCATCCACAACTTCTGGACCAGCTGGTAATAACGCTTCCTTGCTTGCTTAGCTACTCTGCCACCTCCACGGGGTGACCTCATCTTATTAGCCAACAGGCCCCTCAACAGCCCGCCTCGCCAGTTCCTGCAAATAGACACTCTCATAACCTTCAATATTGCCTACCTGCTCCCCGAGCCTCAACATTTTGGTCTTCAGATCTTCAAGAAGACTGGAGGTCCAGTAGAAGGATAGCTGAATGGCGGGCTGCTGTCCCACACCCGTGAAAGTTGCGGGAGAGGCCCCACTGCTTTTTGCCAGAATTGCATCCTAGACAAGCTGCTTATAGTGGGGCCTCAGGCGAAGAGATTGGATGGCAGAAAGCGTGTGCATGGGAAAACGTTTAAAAAAAAAAACATGAATATGGCGTACCCCATTACGCACCACCTCTGCCTCCTCTGCCGCCATTCGCCGCAAATCCTCAGAAGCATACCTCGGCCGCTCTTGCTCTATATCAATCACAACGTTGGCCTGTACATGATGCTTCTGCCAGACGTGGGCACTGGGGCCACGCTTGAAACTGAAGGCTCTCTCACAGTGGGCACACTGGTGGGCATCTCCAAGGGGTATTGGATGAGGAAGAAGGATAGGAAGAAGAGGATGAAGAAGAGGGAGAGGGAGGCCAACGCTCCTGCCTGGAGCGCCTCCGATCGCCTCCCCTAGAACCCCGCGTGCCAATGGGCCATCGGGGGTTATGAGGCTCATTGTTTTCTGACATCATAACGGGGAGACGTGGAAAGAAGGGTCGGGAGACCCGTTGACAAGAGCTTCCCCCCTAATGGCCAGTGGGTCATTTTGCCACCCTCTTTTCACTCCGAAGAGCTCGGAAGAGATAAAAACACCAACAGTTACCCTACCCTAGCTATCCGCACAGCACAGCACACACACACACTTACACGCGCACACATACACACACAGACGCGCACACACACACACACACACACACACCCATACACACACACAATTGGGTGTTCCCCACCCCCTGGATACCAATAAGCGTCCCTCTCGTTAACGAAGCCTGGCTTATAAGACAGCTTCAGAGGGACGTCATAAAACAAGAATCTTCGAAGCAATAAAGTAATAAAATAAAATAATCGTATTCTTCGTTTAACCTCCCCTGAAATAACGAATTTTATTGGAATCTTTTGAATTGAAAAGATTTCCATCTCAACTTTAATGCCTCGTTGTTTATCTACATTCAGCATGATCCATTCGCACAATACAAGCCCCGGTAATAGCTACTCAGGAACAGGGTGTGCGATGTCATATTGCTAACATCAGCTCACTTTCCGCAGAATCGTTTGTAGCCTATTTGTATGTAAATCGTGGGAGCTTCATGATTACGAAGTGGAGACCACAGTTCCCAGCGAAATGTTTCACACCCATTGTTCCTGAGATGTTGAGACGAAACACGCAAAGTACTGAAGAATTTCCACAGTTTAATTAATGAGCCCAGATTAAGGAGAATGGCAATGAAGAAATTAAGCAAACATAAGTGCGTCATGCCTATTGTTTATTATCACAAGGAAGATTTATCGGATGTTTACAACCACTCAACAACCAACTCATGCCTTTGTCGTTGTGATAATCAAGATTCTGAATAAGTATTGCTGAATGTTAGCAACAGTTTCACTACTCCAAGTTTGGGTGAATCTTCAATAATTCCGTAATTTACTCCATCTAATCCAAGGGCTTATGTACTTCATCTTCTTATGCATCAAGTATACGAATAACTCATGATGGGAAATATTCATTTCATAATCACCTACCAATGAATTTTGTAATTATTACCGCGTATGTACTCGATAAAGCTATGTGAATCTTATTTACTTACTTGTAAATAATAGTGAATTTCTTCAAGTTTGGATTAAACCCTTTGAAAATGTATTGTGCTGAATTGCTTAAATATTGATGTCATTGATGGCATTCCAAGTAGTACCTTTTAATTGTATTTTACGTGTCTCAAAAGCGCTCAACTTAGCCTCAGTAATAAATTGTAATCGTTTTCTTCGAGTCTCAGAAGCGCTTCATTTCGATTTTTATCAGCGAAGAAGTTAGCCTACAGTTAAGAAGGAAGAAGTTGTCCCTCAGCTGACCAGGACCCATCCATCCATTGTAATTTTATTCTAGATATCCTACTGAAGGAGCTCTGTTTATGATTTAAGCACCGCAGTTTGATTCAGAATAAAGTTATACCTACTTGGGTATAACTGCCGAAGCGCCAGCGCGTACTCCAAAAAAAAAAAAAAAAAAAAAAAAGTAAAAGCGCCACTCCCTCAAATCCCCTCTCAAAACTGCCGATGTAAAAGCGCCAACTCCACAAAGCCTGGTCTATAACTGCCAGTTCGTAGGTACGTAGCATACATTTGCATACGTCGTCACCAATGACACCACGATCTTGTCACTTTTTTTGGTTTTGTTCTTTAATGTTAGTGGCCTGTTTAAGGAGGCCTACTCGTCCCACATATTCGCGCTGCGTAATACGTCCGTCACGAAATTGGAGAAAAAGTGAATAAATGTTGTAGTCGGTTGCTCGTTGTTTTTTCGGGGGCTCCCTGCCCTTTGACAAAGTGCTCATCTTGATGGACGATTCCGCCTGCACCCCTTTTAGGACATTTACAACTAAAGGAACGGGCCAGTGGGGAGAATGAAAGTGGCCTCTTAAATAGTGGTGAAAACTCTCACGGCCGTTGGTCGTCTTCGGTAGGGAAGAATCGGGAGAAGAATCCCAGTAGTGAGGAGGAAAACGACTACGGGGTCTGATGTACCTACGTTTGACCCAGATATTCCAAAAATTCTGCTACTTTTGAGTCAGGCGACACAGAGGCGAGTCCAGAAACGCTCCTTCTACCTCGTTCGGCGGTAAATAGGTTAAACCAAAAAACAGTTTTAGGAACTTGCCCGTCTGGTTGTGCGTGGTATAGTCAGGAGAGAGGTCCAATGATTGTATTTTTCAGAACAGTGCCTGTCCGAAATGGGAAAAACAGCACGGCACTTCAGCATATGGGAAACCTCGTAAGAACCCCAGGTGCGCCGACAGCTCAAAATCAAAAAGGCATGAAGAGGGGAGCAGCATTAAACCATGTTGCGCGCACAACTCCACCTGAAATGTCCACAGCGCCACGTAACACTCTGCAGGTTCGGAGGGGAGGAAGCTGAATGCCACTGGTACCTAACTGTTGTTTGAGAGAGCATGAATGGTGTAAAGGAGTGTAAGGGAGGTGTAAAGGAGTGTAAAGGAGGTGTGTAAAGGAGGTGTTACGCTCACGACAAGGAGTCCGAACTATATAATTTATATTGTTCTTCGAGTTGTGGATTCTCCCTTAAAATCTCCACTATTATGTACACGAGTGGCCTATAAAAAGAAAATTTATGACTGGCTAATTAATCTAGGTATAGAGGGAGCAGAGAATATAATTCGTAGCATATATATGTTTAGTATGGTGTAAGTTGAGATAGTTTATTGAGCAGTAGTTTATTCAATGGTGTACGGATTTCTTTTACGATTATTTTCTACAGATGTATATGTAACGCTTTATTTTTTCATTTATTCAATGGTGTATGGATTTCTTTTACGAGTATTTTCTACAGTTGTATATGTAACGCTTTATTTTTCATTTAGTTTGGTGCTACTCTTGTAGGGCGCTACAGGCTCTCAGCCTTCTGCCTTGCAATAAAGTTGAAACATTATTACCTTAAATTATTTAAGTTTTATTGTAATTACAACTTAAATAAATAAATAAAATAAATAAATAAAGCTGGCTAAAGTACTTTGGACATACATAAAATGTTCCGTCTGCTAAAAGAACATGCGGCTCACATATATACTTTATTATATACATATATAATAAACATATACATATTATTTTCTTGTTGCACCGACATTTTACTCTCCCATCCACCATATTGCCGAAACTGCCGATGAAAAAAACCATCGATCACGAGACAACGAATGCCTTTATTGGTGTAGGTTACGCGGAACATTGCGGTGACTATGTGACTCGACCGATGTTAGTCAAATGACTGCCTCAGGACTGCCTATCATTTCGTTGTTTACCTTCATTGTCTACTATTGGAACCTCAACATGCTCTTGGAACTTTGACTTCTCGGCTCAGCCCGTTTCTAACGGAGAGGACCCGTGGCGCTTCTACAACACCCCAAAAATAACTCTCGAGAGGCCCCAGCCGCATTGACACGATTATTAAACACGGATTGAAACGGATTGGCGCTTATACATGGTGGCCCCTACTTGACCCACCTTAGTAACCGATACGCGTTCCGCGATTCCTCTCTCTCTCTCTCTCTTTGTCTCTCTCTCTCTCTCTTTTCTTTATGCATATATAGACTTATGCACAATCGTAGAATAACGTTAACAAGAAAAAGCATGAGAAGTAACATTACCAAGAATTACTTATTTACAATTTTCACAAAAGCTGTCAGACTTGCACAGACTATAGTCGGGTCATCTTAAGAAGTTACGTGAGATGGTACCCCCGCCCATCACCAGATGGGCCGCGGGAAGAGGGGAAGTAGCAGTCCGATACCCCTTCACAACCTCCTTGTCCGACCCACCACCCACTTCCCGCTCCTGCCATTGGCATGCAGAGGTTGGGGAAGTGTTAGATGAGTGAAGAGGGGGTGACTGACTGCGGTCAGCTGATTTCCCCCACCTACATACTTGCCTTCACGTAACTTTCTACGCTGACCCGACTGTGGCAATGGCTCCCTCAATACTATGGAAAGACTATACTGGTTTCATGGACTTGCCAAGGCTTGGTGGACAAGGGGAGCTATTATACACTAACCCTGACTTAGTACGGGAGGGAGCAATCACGGCTGTTTTAATGTCTTCGCTTGCTGAAGGGTCGGTGTGTCTGTAATGATAGGCGGCGGTAACATATTCGTCAGATTTTTCTAAGGGGGTAGTGGAGACTGTGAAATTTCCCTCCATTGCGAACGGTGAATTGTATTGTATTGGTTTCCAAATTGACCACTTTTACAAGAGAAGGCGAACACTGCTCTAATACCTTTGCATTTGCCCATTTAGCTGATTTTCTATGAGGATATAAAAGTACTCATACCGGATTTCCTACCCCAAAATCATCAGTATTAAACTTGTAAGTTCCTACAGCATCTCCTACCCCACAATGTGTCAGTAAGGATAATGCGTTTCTAGGGTGGAAGGAAAATAACACTAGCATTGGCGCCCGACCTGCTGTCACTGAGGGGGTCGATCTATAAGAAGCCAAAGCATCCTATAAAGCCATTTGTGGGGTCCAAGATGGATGATCTCAGGAAGCCTTTCGTAAGGAAGCTTTCAGTGTTAATACGAATCTTTCTGCTTGTCCATTGGAACGGGGGATGGAATGTGGCAAAAACTTCAAAGATATAGAATGTTTTTCACAAAAAGAGTGGAAATCCGAACTTGAAAATGGTGGCCTATTGCTAAAAACAAGGGTTGTGGGAGTACCGAAACGTGAGGAAATCTCTAGTAAAATATTTGAAATTTGCGCAAAACCGTGAGAGGACACTTGGGCTGCTGCAGGCCATTTTGAAAAACTATCTACATAAAGTACGTAAATGTTACTTACCTCCAAAATAAAACGAATCCATATGAACTCCATCAAATGGATAATGAGCAGGAGGCCTCGGAGAACGAGTATGAGGATCGGGGCTCTTTTGGCATACACATTACACGGTTCGCACGATTTTACGTTATTAACAATATCCTGGTCGATGCCAGGCTACATATGAACGAGCCAACATCTTCATTCTGCCAACGCCAGGATGACCATGGAGTAAAATTGACAAAATTCGAGGGGCTACGACCCTATCATTATAAAATAGGTAATTGTTATCATAAAACAGTTCCAGGTGAATATCAAAGCATGGTTTCAATACCGAATCCTGGACTTCAAATGGACATCGGGTCTGGACATAATTACATACTTGGAAAAGTACTGAGTTGCGTGGAACTTCTGCAGCGATCTCACTTAAGGGAACCGGATGTAAAAAAGTGTGTAAGAAATAACATTAGCCCACCCCCACCTCGGTAGAAAGGGGGAGGCGTGAGAGTGCATCGGCATGGGGAATATATGTCCTAATTTTATGAGCTATAGTGTAGGAATAAGCAGACACCATTTCAGCTCAACGAACCATTCGAGGTGAAGCAATAGGGGGTGAATTTCTGGATTCCGAGAAGACTGATTTTAAAAGTAGGTGGTCAGTCTCACTGTCAAAGTACCTACCATATAAAAATTTGGGGAATCTAGTTGCTTCCTTGTGTAATTGGGAATAATTTGTCTGGGCTTGGTTTAGTGTAGCCGATTCGAAAGCATTCGGGAGTAGATCATCGCCCGAATTATGACAGAGAACCGTCCCCACCCTAACAGAACTTTTATCGACGGACAGTAAAACAGAAAATGATGGATCGAACAGAACTAACCTAGTTTTTTTTCGGATAGTAAATTCTTGGCTGCCTCAAAGAATTGCTGGTGTATTGAGGACCATTCCCATGATACGTTTTTTCTCAATAGATCGTGTAAGGGTTCTAAAATATTGGCCAGGAAATGCAAATAATGGTGAACAAATTTAGTAACTCTAAAAATGCGCTAAGCTACGAAATATTTGCTGGTACTGGCATGTCCTGAATACCTTTGACTTTAGAAGGGGATGGTAATCTACTCTTTTCCGAAATTATAAACCCGAAGAATTCCAAGGACTTGACAGAAAACTACGATTTTTCTGCATTGATTTTGACGTTAAATTTTTCTAGGATGGACCTAACATGGAGCAGCCTAGGTTCACAAATTTCACGAGATGCTCCACCAATCAAAATATCGTCTAGAAAAGCTGACACTCCTGCTAAATCCCCTAAAATATTCTCCATAAATTTCTAAAAATCTGGGAGGGCGGAAGCAAGACCGAAAACTAGGTGGCAATATCTTTATAATCCGAAGAGCGTGTTTATTATAAGAAGAGGTTGCCGATCTAATGAGAAATTTCACGCTCTTTCCGGTATCCCTATTTTTAATTTTTGAAATTACTCGGAAACGAAGCCTATAAATATAAAAAATCCGCGAGGCACTTTTTGTTGCAAATTAGTTGTAGAGACGACTCCTGAAGTTAGGTAAATCAGTTTTGGGACACCCTGTATAAGTAGGTACATATATTATACAGGGTGTATAATATTGTTATGATCACGTAGAATGGAATTGAACTTGGGGAACAAGACGATATATTTGTTAAATGCTCGCACACAACTAAAAAAAAATTGAAATTAAAGACAATTGTAAACAACACATCGATGGTAACTCAACATCCTAGATGCTTCCGTAGGTAGGCAACCGTTCAACTTTCCAACACCCTAACAATATGTACATATTTCCCGGTACATATTATACAGGGTATATCCAATTTCCCCTGCTCTACATAATTTTGGATTTTTCATCTTCTTTGGATGTTTTTCATCTTCTTCCTAGACCTCAAGCCAAATGCAAAAAATCCCGAAATATATTCTATCACTCATTTATTTGATGCTATCGTAAGAATTGAACCACCCAAACCAAAACGCTCTGTGATACAGTGTACTAAATGCCAATCCTACGGCCACTCAAAAAATTACTACCATCGCACTCCTAGATGCGTCAAGTGTGACGGCATGCATGCTACAGACACCTGTCAAAAGAACGAAACAACTCCCCCAATCTGCACCAATTGTAAAGGGAATCATACGGCAAATTACAAGGGCTGTCCGATACATGTCAACATCCAAAAAGGTCGTAATACACCGCATAACAAATACCAACAACCTGGTACTCATACCTTACAAGAGAACACCTCATCAAACCCTCTTCAAGCTGCACGCAGTCGACCCTCTTTGACGCCTCCTTCACGCTTACCCCACCACCATCATCAATCTTACGCACATGCCACCAAGATCCATGATTCGCTCACTTCTGAGGCCGCCAGAAATCATGATTCACCGATCTCAAACATTAATCTCAATCCAGCTGACCAAACTGTATCAAAACTATATGAAAAAAATAGACCAGCTTATCAGCCTTATTCACCCATTGATTTCTATGTTGACCCAAATAATGCCAAAATTACTATCATGAACCTTTCATCTCATAATGATCTTGTAATTGTCACTTGGAACTGTAGAGGGCTGTCTAATAAGTACCATGAACTCGAGCTGTTCCTCAATCAAAATGATTCAGACATAGTTCTTCTTACAGAGACGAAACTGCACTCACTCTCCAACTTCTACATTTCGGGATACAAGCTCTACAGAGCAGATCATCCCCAATCCACTGAAAATAACAAAAAAGGTGGATCGGCAATTATAATAAAGCAACGCATACAACACAATGAACTCCTCCCAATTTGTGAACCTGAAGCCCAAGTGGCAAGAATCGGCACCTCTCTTAATGGAACCAACTACATAATTGGTGCTTTTTATTTGGCCCCGGAAAGGAATAATCATCATCTTTTAATGAGTTCACTATGGGCAATAGCTCACGAATTGGGTCAAAATTTTCTCCTGGGTGGCGATTTCAACGCTAAGCATCCCAGATGGGGATCAGCCACAACTAACCCTAGAGGTAGAATGCTTCGGGAAGCCGTGAACCAACTAAATTTGGAAGTATATTTCCCAATCGAGCCCATCCACTACCCGGACAATCCCAATCATTCTCCCGATATCCTAGATATATTTCTAGGAAAAGGGATTAACAATCTTGTGTCCCCGTTGCAAGTCATTCATGCACTGTCATCAGACCATTATCCTGTAGTTCTAAGCCTTTACCCAAACGCTCTGGCATGTAACAGATCCAACAAATTGATAAAAATCCCATTTGATTGGAACAAATATACGACCGTCCTAAACGACCTCAAGAACTTGAGCCTTCCACTAAAAACTCCAAAAGACATAGATGCTGCAGTAGGCCAATTAACCCACAATATCCAGTTTGCCGCACAAGAGGCGAGTACCCCACCTCAGCGAATCACCTACCGTACTCAAATTTACACGCCACCCCACATTGAGGAACTTCTTATAGTTAAACAGAGGGCTTGAACACTATGGGAAATCACGCGATATCCAGCTCACAAAACTGCTTATAATAAGGCTACATCCGACCTCAGAAAGGCACTACAGAATCTGAAACAGATAGAAAAGGAAAATCATCTCCGTCGTTTGGATGCTGCTGATGGATCGCTATTCAGAAAATGCAAAACTCTCCTCAAAGAGACCCACTCGATCCCACCTCTAAAAGACAACAATAGATGGTACTCTACGCTAGAAGAAAAGTGCAGCCTCTTTGCAGAAAAATTAGTGGATCAATTTTTCCCGAATGAATCTCACCTAAGAGAATTTCACGAGCACGTAGAAGATACAATTTCTCAGCCTCTCGTCTGCTCAGGTCAGAAATGCAATCTCAAGGCCACCAACAAAGAAATCCCCAGGTTCAGATGGAATTACCCAACCCTTGTTGAAGCATTTACCAAAAAAAGCGCTTGTCCAACTCACCTACATCTATAACGCCATCCTCAGAACAACTTACTTTCCATCTAAATGGAAACATGCAGAGATTATTATGATACTGAAGCCAAAGAGGTCTACTAATGACCCTAAGAGCTACCGCCCAATAAGCCTTTTATCAATATTCTCCAAAATATTCGAACGGCTACTCCTACCCAAACTGATGCCCTATTTTGAAACCGTTATCCCCAACTTTCAGTTTGGATTCCGACATTTACACTCCTGCCAACAACAACTTCATCGCGTTGGTAAAGAGATACTGGATGCCTTTAAAAAACGCGAAATCTGCCACAGTGTGTTCCTCGACACGGAAAAAGCCTTCGACCGGGTATGGCACCCAGGTCTCTTTTATAAAATTAAACCCCTTGTCCCTGATACCTACTATCGCATAATCCAGTCATTCCTTGCCAATCGAACATTCCACGTGAGATGTGATCATGCCCAATCGCCTAGTAAGCGGGTCAACGCTTTTGTTCCACAGGGTAGCGTATGGGGACCAATTGCATACTTAATATACGTTTCAGATGTGCCATCGTCCACCGAAACCACCACAGCCAATGTATTCTTTCAAGGGATAAAACCGGAATCAGGGCATCAGAGAAATTGCAGGATCATGTTAAGGAACTGGAACAATGGAACGATAAATGGAGAATGAGAGTGAACCCCCAAAAATCCACTGTGGTTACATTCACCCTATAAAGGAACTTCACCGCAAACCCTACAATTCTGAACAATACAGCTATTGCGAAAGCCAATCCTGTACGCAACTTGGGTGTCACTCTCCAGTCACACCTCACGTTAAACGACCACATCGGCGAACTAGTCAAAAGGATTAGAACACGTACAAGTATGCTCAGAACTCTTCTTGGCAGAACCTCCCCATTAAACCTGTCAACCAAAAGACTCCTATATTTGGTACTTATTCGCCCGATATGGCTATACGCATGTTGTCTGTGGGGACTTGCAAGCAACACCCAAATCAAAAGGATTCAGGTCCAGCAGAGCAGAGCCCTACGTCTGATCGCTAATGCACCATGGTACGTGAGCAACGCCACCCTCCACCGCGACCTAGCTATCCCAGAAGTCAAAGAAGTCGTCAAAGAAACATCCATACGACTCCATTCCAACATACATCCCCACCCCAACCCCGCCCTTGCCGCTTATTGGACCTCCATGGAACGCCGACCGCAAGAAACTAGACGTCTTGAACGAAAAAGAACAATAGACACTCTCCCCGATCTAAGTGTCGATTAAAGCCAGTTAAGTGCACCCATGAATCAACCGGAAGGACTGTTGTTGGACAGCGCCCTTCACACACGTTCCACGCACGCTCCATGTCACTATGGAAGTGCAGTTTTTGTCATTTGCATTAGCATAATAAGGAGTACCATTGTACTAAAAGTTTACTGTAAAAAAAAAAAAAAAAAAAATCACATTACAATTGCGGCAAGAAAAAAATACAAAGCTTAAAGTTGAATAAACAGGTTGTACTGCTCAACACAGAACTCGCCGAAGACAATAATTTATCACTTCAATGTTAAAAATGCGCATCATGGCTGCTGAAACACTCATCTTAAATTACGTAGGTATCATAAAACGACTTGCTAGGCACGATTTCTGCACAAATAAATGAATGAATAAGGATGTTTATTTAACAAAGATAACATATTCATAGTTTACATGACAACATAATAGGCAATCCTTGCCAAACTGATCATATTGTTTACTTGTCTCACTCTAAGAACGCAGCCTTTTAATTTTGAACAATAATAATTTATTTTGAATGAAACAATATAAATAAATCAAATAGTGAGTACGATCACTAGGTACATAAATAGAAAGACATTTTGAAAACAAATTTATGATAACTCATTATTAGGATCAGCTAAACATTTTTAAATGCATTTGAGCGATTTTCCCTATAAACATTTTCGCATCGAAAGAGTGCGCTGTTTTAGTCCCCCGTCTTTTCTACGAGGCATCGTGCTGAGAATCATCAGATCGTATCTGGCTTTCAACACGTTACGGATCCAGCCTGAAACATGAACGCGTTTCAGTTGTTTGACGCATTAACGTAATTTGTTTTACTGTGGTCTATGGAGGCATAAAATCGGTGTTGCCAAGCCCAATCCATGCGACATTCCCCTAAGCTGCACATTTTTTTTTTTTTAACCCCCAAACATTCATGAGTTCTAGTGACCGACTTAATGAACTTTGACGGAGACGAACCTTTTGGGGTTCATCAGTGTGAGAGGATGACCACCATGTTCTCTTAGGGGGTAATCCGCACAGAATGGGCTCTCCAGAATCCGAAGTGCCGTGGAATTCCTTTCAGTATTTTAAAATTACACCACGGTTTACCGCCACCATCCTTAAGATCATGCAACCCAGTGAATTCCGCCTTTCTCCCCTTATATTTCTCCCACATCCTCGACCACTCCTTCTCCCCCACAATCAGCCTTACACGTTTCCTTGCCTAGAAATGACACAGTCTATTACTCGGAAAAGATACTATAAAGATATATATACCATATTTTTAATATCCACCTGACTTTCATAGTATGTACAGACAATACTTAATGCCCAGCTTACTTCTCAACTCATGCCCTAGTCCTACCTTCAACTTCATCGCCCTAACCATTGGGCTTTTCACGGCCCGGAGATTGATTCTTTCCATGTCCTCACTTAACCAAGCATTTCCTGCAGCTGTTCACCTCGTGTCACTGCTTCTTGGATCGTGCCCAGGATGGCTTTTATTATTAGTGAACCTATTTCCTTTCCTAGCTCTTTTTCAAAAGCTTTTAGGGTCTTTATTTCTACCCAGGCCCGTTTCTGCACTGGGTTTAGGTCCTTTCCTTCTTTTTGGACGGCACACTGTGAGATTTCTTACCTTCTCCACAAACTGTCTCATCGTTTCCGAGGACTGTTTCTTAACTGGTCACAGCATTTCCGCTGCTTTTTCGGGGTTTTGCTTTTGGAACCATGAGATCATTGCTCTCTTCAACACGGTATAGGTTTGGAGGGCTCCACAGATCTGGACTTGGTTGGCAACAAACTGTTTCGCCACCCCTTTGGTCTATTCTTTGAGGAGTCTGAGCTTTTGTTCTTGGGAAAAGTCTACCTTCTCGGCGTAAAAATGACTGAAAAATGTGACCACTGATGTTGCTCCACTCTCTTCTGGATCCCAGGAGCCGATTTATAAAAACAAAGATGTAGGAATCCCTTGTTTGTTTCTTCCTGCGTTCGTGGCTTTAGTCATCTTCATGTTATAGCTTTGGTGGCGAATTTTCATTTCCTCCATCGCCCAAGTCATTAATGTGAGACCGTCGATCTCTTCACCTGAATTCGCCATGAAGTAATGGTACGGGGTGGTTTCGGGAGCACTCTCGCACTTTACTCGGTTGACCTAAGTCAACCCTGCCCTCCAGGTATTACACCTTGGGCCCGTTTCTGTGTGTTTCCTACCTACTTGTTACCTGCTCCTCTTGTTTCTTACCGGACTTAATTCTTTGGGGAAACTTATTTGTATCGCTATGAATTCAAAAACAGTTGTTTGTGGGTTTCAAGTGAAAATGACTGGGGAAATTAATTTCTTTGGGAGCATATCCCACTTTGTTTCCTAGGGAGGGGGATAATGAGTTGTTTCATTCACAATACGTAATTTGATCATTTCACTGTTTTGCTTGAAGTGCACAGCAATTTTCTGATTCTTTGGGACGTCAGTAACTGAGGTTTGGGGAATGTGGATTCCCAAACCCTCTGCTCTGACCAAGGGACAGTTTTCAACTTGAATTCGTTGGTAGTTTGAATATTGGCGACAAAAGTCGAACTATATTGTGAAGGCAGTGGATTTGTAGGTGTAGGACTGAAAAGAGCCATTTTTTTTTCCTCATTATACCTTGGAGGTGATGTTTGTGTTTTTCAGACTCTGAGATAATTTTTTACATACATTTAACGTTAAAAGCTTTGCCAGAAGATGTTATGCCATTGTAGTGCTTTTTTGCTTAATTTCTCATAAAATGTGCCTAGTTTCAGAATCTACCTTCATTTGAGTGAAAAAGTATGTCCCCAGAAGTTATTGTTGTTTATTTGAAATGGCTGATTATGGGGCAGTTATAACCAGTGTTATTTGGGCAGATATCTGGGAGTGGTGACATCTGTCCCATGTGGGATCAATAGCAGCCCTGAATCAACCTCATCCTTCTTATTCCTAGTAAGTGAAGAAAACACCTGATATGGTCCGAACCTTCCCAAAACCAGACAACACTTTGTTGAAACGATCCACCAGGAAGTCAAACTCCAAAGGAAATAGCATGTACACCAATTCAACTGAAATGGAGAACTGCTTGAATGGCTAACTTATAAAGTACCTACAATTTTAAAAAGAAAGGAATCTTTAGGTAACTTCACTTCTGAAGAACCCATCAGTGAACAATGAAACTATCAAAGTTACTACCTATTAAAATTGAAACGATATTTTGAGCTTCTTGTAACCGATAATTTAGTTCTATCCCCACAGCCTTATCTTTACCCTCCGGGAAATAAGAAATGTAGCTTCTGCCATAGGTATCTCCTCAAAAATCTAACATCATTTTCTGTAGGTCCATAGAAATCAATCATCCGTTTCACATTTCCTCCCCTTTTTCCCACCACCAGCCATAAGTTTCACATACAAATAAGTTTCCCCAAAGAATCAAGTCCGGTAAGAAACAAGAGGGGCAGGTAACAAGTAGGTAGGAAACACACAGAAACGGGCCCAAGGTGTAATACCTGGAGGGCAGGGTTGACTTAGGTCATCCGAGTAAAGTGCGAGATTGCTTTCACAAATTAAATCCATTACCGGTCCATCAAGTGATCTCCGCGTCCCAGTGTGTTACTTTCTTATCCTCCCTAAACCACCCTGTGACATTACTTCATGGTGAATTCAGGTGAAGAGATCGACGCTCTCACATTAATGACTTGGGCAATGGTGGAAATGAAAATTCGCCACCAAAGCTATAACATGAAGATGACTAAAGCCACGAACGCAGGAAGAAACAAACAAGGGATTCCTAGATCTTTGTTTTTATGAATCGGCTCCTGGGATCCAGAAGAGAGTGAAGCAACATCAGTGGTCACATTTTTCAGTCATTTTGACGCCGAGATGGAAGACTTTTCCCAAGAACAAAAGCTCAGACTCCTCAGAGCATAGACCAAAGGGGTGGCGAAACAGTTTGTTGCCAACCAAGTCCAGATCTGTGGAGCCCTCCAAACCTATAACGTGTTGAAGAGAGCAATGATCTCATGGTTCCAAAAGCAAAACCCCGAAAAAGCAGCGGAAATGCTGTGAACAGTTACGAAACAGTCCTCAGAAACGATGAGACAGTTTGTGGAGAAGGTAAGAAATCTCACAGTGTGCCGTCCAAAAAGAAGGAAAGGACCTAAACCCAGTGCAGAAACGGGCCTGGGTAGAAATAAAGACCCTAAAAGCTTTTGAAAAAGAGCTTGGAAAGGAAATAGGTTCACTAATAACAAAAAACATCCTGGGCACGGTCCAAGAAGCAGTGACACGAGGTGAACAGCTGTAGGAAAGGCTTGGTTAAGTGAGGACATGGAAAGGATCAATCTCCGGGCCGTGAAAAGCCCAATGGTTAGGGCAATGAAGTTGAAGGTAGGACTAGGGCATGAGTTGAGAAGTAAGCTGGGCATTAAGTATTGTTTGTACATACTATGAATGTCAGGTGGATATTAAAAATATGGTATATATATCTTTATAGTATCTATCATCATTATATTTTAACATTTTAACATTAGTATTTATCATTTCTAGGCCAGGAAACGTGTAAGGCTGGGTGTGGGGGAGAAGGAGTGGTCGAGGATGTGGGAGAAATATAAGGGAAGAAAGGGGGAATTCACTGGGTTGCATGATCTTAACCCTGAAATGGAAACGTCAATCCATAGCCCCTGTTTGGAAACGATGGAGTCATTTTGACTCCCACAATGTATTTTCATTTTTTCCATCGATTTCTCCATCTGCATAATTATTTTCATTTTTTCTAAAGCTATATTTGGTTTTACGTAATAACCATCTGATGACAATTTTCTATTCAAGGCAAAACCCAACCATTCTTTCTCCTCACAGTGAGTATCTTGTAGTGATTTGATCAATAACCACTAAGAACAGAACCAAAAACACCAAAATAAGATAATTGTATAATATTCTATTTGTAATACCTAAAATATAAAACTGTAATTTAAAACTAGTTGGTAGGTAACATTTTGTTTAACGAGATCATTCTCTACACCATAAAAGTTTGCAATAATAAAACTTCAAATATAACATCGTAATACAGAACTAATTAGGTTGGTAGGTACCTTACACTTTTTCTGAAAACATCATTTTCCTTGCATCATGAAAGTTTACATTCATAAAACTTGAAATGTAACATTGTAATAAAACTTGGTTGGTATCACATTTTTTGGCGATGTCATTATATCATTAGAGTAACAAAAGGACCTAATGTATTATATCAGTCACGAATATTTACATGCTCATAAGTAAATAGAATGTAAATAGTATTTATGCAGTCTTATATAAACTTAAAAGGTACATCAAACCTCAGGAAACGAGGAAACACATAAGTGTAGGTAATGAGGTCATGACACTGACAATGGAAGAAAGAGAGGAATCTCTACAGCCTTACAAACACCATATAACGGAAATATGTTGATTACGTTAGGAATAACAGGACAAGGACCTGATTATATCTTCTAGATGAAAACTTGCAATCAAAATTTAATGACTTGGCAAGGACATAATTGAAATTAATATCATAGGTACATTGAATTGTTGTTGTCACGAAATATTACTCAAGAAACACTGTGAATGATATTCATTGGGGGTCCTTCATTGTAAATGAAGAGTCAATAGAGAGTTCCTAAAGCGATAGGGAGAAAGAGTAGAGGCCCCTTATCGTGAACGGAAAACACTACTGCGCATGTGCGAGCAGATGAGGCGCCTCATCTCCGATAAGACAAATTTATTTCACCTAAACATAAGACGCTTTATCCCGAACCAACCTATCTCATCTCTTCCTCTCTATCGCAAAGTAACCTTACACTTTGATTACAGTGATATTCATTTCTTGTTGGTATTCATGATTCATGAAAATTATATTCATTTTCTTGTTCATACATTTTCAAAATCTGCCAGTGCGAAACCTTTTCTTGAATAAGAAAAGAACTAGGAAGCGTAGAAATGCTGGAAACTGAACACACGGGATAGGCGGGAAAATCCCCTTGGTGGTTCAGCGTTACTTGAAGATAAGTAGCGTCACTCTAAGATGAAATGCTAATTCGAAACTCTTGACTTTATCAGGTTACCATCCGCTGTGGCTCGCCCCAGATGATAAAATCCCCAAGCACCTTATCCCAATTGACTTATTGTTTAGGAACTCTATAATATGGCTGGGTTCGTTAAGTATCCAATGGAAACAAGGAGACAGTGGCGAAATATAACATCCATTCAATGGAAACAAGGAGTCACATTGGCGAACTATAATAGGCATGCAATGGAAATAAGGAGTCACAATGGCAGTGTCATACCTACCGCATTGGAAACGGGAGTCATTTTGACGTATAACAGTTGAAAAAGTTAGCTGCTAGAGAAAACCAGGAGATGCGAGGCGGTGGCTGACTGGCGCAGTTCTGAGGTGACCTTCTGGTTGATGCATATAAAGGAGGAGAAAGACCTCCTCCTTTTACCAAGGGCGTTCTTCCCTTTTCAATGGCGCATGGAGTCAAATTGACTCCATGTTTCCGGTAAACCGTGGTGTAATTTAAAAATACTGAAAGGAATTCCACAGCACTTCGGATTCTGGATAGCCCATTCTGTGCGGATTACCCCCTAAGAGCTCATGGTGGTCATTCTCCCACTCTGATGAACCCCAAAAGGTTCGACTCCGTCAAAGTTCATTAAGGCGGTCATTAGAACTCGTGAATGTTTGGGGGTTGAAAAAAAAAAAAAAAAATGTGCAGCTTAGGGGAATGCCGAATGGATTGGGCTTGGCAACACCGATTTTATGCCTCCCTAGATCACAGTAAAACAAATTACGTTAATGTGTCAAACAGCTGAAACGCGTTCATGTGTCAAGCTGGATCCGTAACGTGTTGAAAGCCAGGTGCGATCTGATGATCCTCAGCACGATGCCACGTAGAAAAGACAGGGGATTAAAACAGCGCACTCTTTCGATGCGAAAATGTTTATAGGGAAAATTGCTCAAATGCATTTAAAAATGTTTAGCTGATCCTAATAATGAGTTATCATAAATTTGTTTTCAAAATGTCTTTCTATTTATGTACCTAGTGATCGTACTCACTATTTGATTTATTTATATTGTTTCATTCAAAATAAATTATTATTGTTCAAAATTAAAAGGCTGCGTTCTTAGAGTGAGACAAGTAAACAATATGATCAGTTTGGCAGAGGATTGCCTATTATGTTGTCAAGTAAACTATGGATATGTTATCTTTGTTAAATAAACATCCTTATTCATTCATTTAATTGTGCAGAAATTATCACGGAGAAGTGCAAATGAGAAACACTAATTCATCGCGAGAGCGATTCAAGCAATTCCACTTTCAACCATTATTGTTTACATAGATACTCAGAGTGACGTAGGGAGAAACATTTATTGCCGTAACGATATCATTAGAGTCAAATTTCGTTTTAATTTCTCTCCCATTTATTCTGTTCACACAACTTGGTCGTACGTGAACACTAAACGAATAACAAGAGAATGCGTGCTCGTACAATACTACTCTTGATGGAAACATCAACCGAGAATCGAAAACGCTCTGCTTAATTGACGAAGACATTAGTATGAGTGGGTCCATTTGCATTTGTAGGTTACCTACCTACTTTTGTTATACCTAACTAATGCTAGGTAATGTACAGTGTGTCCCCACAGTAACGCAAACACAACTATTTCCACAATTTTTGAAATATCGAATTGAAACGGTGAGAGCGTTTTAGGGTGCCTGATACCACGTTAAAAACAATTTTGGACTATTCAAAGAGAAGGGAGAAGGGGAGGGGGGTATGGGGCTCCGAATATTAAAAGCTCGAGGTAGAACGCAGCACTTAAACAAGGACCTACCGATTTGCTGCCTACAAAGGCAGTCGTGGTGAACACTAGTTATTTTTGTCTTTTTACCTGTTATTGTTTTGTTTGTGTGTTTGTTTATTATAATAATTCATTTATCGATAATATACTTCTCGTTTTTGACCAGTATTGACGAGGATGATGGTGCGGGTAACGAATTGTAGAGCAAAAATGGGTGACGCAAGGTATCAACGGAAGGAAAGTCTGTATGTAAACCTCAATGTTACGTAGGTCCTTCATCCCCTAGCAGTAGACCTAGTTAGTTCGGAGACCCATTGCGTGCTTGCAAAATAAACAAGTAAAGCAGCATGATCATGAGCAAATTTTCTTAATCAATTTCTCGTGTCATATTTAGGTTGAATTCTTTTGAAATGTGAGCACTTCAGCGCTTTTAAATGGTATGAATGTTCTCATTCGGATTACAATTTCTTTTCGGATTACAATACCTTTTTTGCGCAGTTTGTACCTACCTATTGATTTTATATAATGAAATTTTAAAAGTGCATTTTCAGCATAATTTTATGAATAAATTTGTTAATGTTCTAGTTCATTGTTGATCAACATCTTTTGATTAATATTCAGCCAAAAAATATAAAAAATGATTCTGAACCGTTTTTTACTATTTATAGGTAAAATTAGGGAAAACTTGATTTCTTCAGCACATTTTTTGTTATTTGACCAATTTATTGTGACATCATTCTCAAGGGTGTCACAGGCCACAACTGGGACAATTGTCCTCCAACCTTCTAGCGTGTCTTCAGCTGTATTGTCTACACCAACTAAGAAGGTGAAACCATTTGATGATTAGGCTGAGCTAGATTGTTACCTCATTCAATTTGAGACGGTTGCGGCTGCGAATGGGTGGGATGAGGATGTGAAGGAAACAGCCCTCTCCTTAGCCTTGTGAGGGCCAGCTCTTGACCTTCTCAGTGATCCACCGAGAACCTATAGTCTAGTTGCAGCTTTGGAAGAGAGGTTTGGGGTGCAAGGCCAGGCTCAGATGTTATTGACTCTCTTGGATACGAGGGCCCAACAGCCTAAGGAGGACATTTGGCAATTCCATCAGGCAATTCGCACCCTTTGCACGAAATTCCCTTTCAGACTTTGAACGCCTTTGTGTTTACCATTTCTCTCGGGGACTTTGTGACGCCAAGATATGGAGAGCCATTGATACCTAATATTCAGCCAATATGTCAGAGGCCCTAGCAGTTGAGTTGAAGTTGCTTCACAAGAGACCGTAATACCAAGGTATAAATCTAATAAGCTGAGGCTGTGGACAGGAAGCAAATCATAGATTCGACGGCATCAACCATTCAACAAAGCCATGAGGGTGGAGATCCCCAAGTAGGGCCTGTTCTCCCTATACATAATGTATACCAAGCATAGCAGAAAAAAATTATTCCAGTAGTACAGCACCATCCTAGACTATGATGAGGTACTCATTCAAATCCTACAGCCACTTGTTGGCATTGTGATGGACACACACACCCACGCGCTCGCACGCCTTTGGTTCTTTTTCATGGATTTGGTCTTAGCATGGTCTGAAATAGATTTGTATGCGGTAATTTTTTCTCGTGCTTGGGTTGTCCCCCACCCCCTGGATCAATTCCGATTGGCGTGCCTCTTGATAACGAAGCCTGGACTATAAGACTTAGCTTCAAAGGGATATCCTAAAAAACATAAGTAGTTTAAAACCAATATCCAGTAGGTATATGTAGCTCTTTTACGAATTGGGAACATGACTTAGTCATAAACCGTTTCATTTCTCAACATTTACTAAAATGTTTAAAATTGTGAGGTTTTCGCGCCTTTAACATAAACATATGTACCCCATTTGCAAGGCGCAAGGCTCCGAGTCTTGATAATATTACTTTATTCTATGTGCTTAGTTATAGACCAGTTATTCGCGTAGAAGGGCTATGTAATACAGAAATAATGAATCTTTCTATGATAATTAGCTGCGTTTTGACATCTACGCATTTTTAAACGTAAAACAACAAATCGGGGGGGGGGGGGGGGTGTGTGATTATTTAATGTTCTTTTTCCTTGTTCGATAACAGAGGCTTATTATCGAAAATAATAAACCAAAATACTTCTTTATCCCTAACTTTCTTCCATTGTGATTCATGCATTTTTTTAAATGTCAGATCACATTTCAAATTTTAACTTCTTGTCTTGTGAAAAAAATGGAACGTTTCCGGCATGGACCCTAACACATCACTGCAAATGACCCCATTTCCAAATCTTTAACAAATAATTTCGGTTAGCGTAGCAAAACCGGAGTCAAGGCAGAAGTCAATTCGTGAAGATCTGACCGCAGGCGTGCAACTTACGGTATGACAGCGAGGCACAATAGATCACCAGACCGTCTGCATCAACGATACTCCACAACGCTTGGTCGACAGGGCGCTACTGATTAGAAACCTGCCTTGTGATTAATGGTGATCCTAATCGTGATTCGAGCTGAAGAGCTTCAGGAATGTCAAAGCTGTTTCGTCTACTTGAGTGCTCATCGCTTTGTGTTGCTCATTGATTCATACATAACTACCTCAGTATAGGGATGGGCTTCTTAAAAACTATAACAGTTCTTTCCGAACATCTATAATTTTTTTGGTGAACCGTGGATGCGACCATAAGACCCGATTCAACTAATTTCCGATCGACGAACACACATCATATTATTATCTATTTTAAAAAGTTTATAACTTTTTTCTTGAAAGCCCGCACAAAAAAATAAAATGAATAAATAAAAAATTGGTTAAAAACGTTTTTGATCGAAAGGTCTTGTCACGTAGCTTGATCACACTAGCGAACTTTCACAATTTACGAATTATGATCATGTTAATTGTTTTGAAATGTTAGCATTCCCTATGCACAAAACTGTAAATGTTATGGCAAAAAAAAATATATATGTATATATATATTTTTTTTTCCCAATATAGTTTCTGCTTCACAAAAATTTTGCATTTTCTTCATTTTGGTGTGGTTTTTGTCGTTTTTTAGCACTTTTTAGGGAAATTTAACCCCCCCCCCCCACCCATTGAGAACATCATTTCTTTCCAGTGATTAGAGAAATATCTGCATGAGGGAAATCCTGTAATTAGGTGTTCTTTCTGAACACGAAGTGGAATTTTTGTGAAACAAAGGAATAAATGTTTAGATTATTATGAAGTACACAATGAATAACATCCTGAGGAAAAATTAGAACCAACGAAAAATTACCTGTTCTGATTTTTACTGTGCAAAAAATGACTTGCACGAACACGTGTGCAAGTGGGGGGGGCATAATTTGCCCCTTATTGTATCGTATTTCTATAATTATAATAAATTATATTGTATAATATTATGTTGCAAGAAATATCACGACAAAATAACAAGGATAATTCTTTGATTATAAAAACTCAAATTTAAGCTTCTAAAATATACTCAGAACAAACTTTCATGGACAGTGTGTCTCTAAGCTCCATCTTGTTTACAATCATACCAGCACAACAATAATATTATGAGGTATCTTCAAACCCACCTCTTTCCTTATTCAAGATGCTCTGCATTCCTCTTCCGTTTGGCTTTGTTGTAGGTACATATGGTCGAATGCGGTCAACATGCAACACTAACTTCCTAAGCTTAGGCGTTACCTTTTTGATAATTACATCAGAGATGCACTTTAGGACATTACACGGGCCAACCAAGGGAAGTTGAAGTTTTCAGGAACCGCCTACTTATTGCCGTGTGTAATGTAACCATACTTGGGTTCCTACTTGTAAGCTATTCAGCTAGCCGATCATAACGGCGTTTTGCATCTGTTGTAACTTTACCCATTGCTGCAATGCTGCAATTGTTGCCTCAGTTCAATTGCATATTGAGTACGATCCTTCCTACCAAGGCCCACTCCAATTGTAAATCTGCCAGAACTGTCAATTCACGTCCAAATATCATCATTGAATCCTGTGGGCTTATGGGCTGAGGGACGGTAGACAGATAGAGGAAGAGGAAGCCTTTGATCAAAGTCACGCTGATAGTCTGCGACAATTTTAGAAAGCATTTCGTAAAGAGTGCAGTTGAAATGCTTCCATCGCTTCAAGGACGCAAGGGCGTAGTTCGAGTTATATTAATTCTCAAGTTCTTCATAACGTCCTAAAAAAAAAAAAAAAAAAAAAAAAAAAAAAAAAAAAAAAAAAAAATTTGCTTTGAATGAAAGTTGCATGAATTTAATTCAAGGTGAAGTAAAAATCTGTAAAACACATGATGCATGAGCCCATTTGCTATACGGCCTACCTTTTGATTGGGAACTGCAAATGCCTCTGGCCATTCGGAGTAGTATTCCGTGACCACTACCATGTACATCTCTATCTATACTATTTTATAAGAATGAAACTCCATCTCCTCACGACCAAATGGCTGAGTGGGGGGAAGTCTACGAGTGGGGGGATCTTATTGGATTCTTCCGAAAGGGGGCATAAGCGTTTTTAAAATTTTCTACTCCCACCCGACCAAGGACTTGGGTGGGTGGTGGGGGGGTGGAGCCCCTATTAATGCGCGTTTTTTTCGCCAAACGCTCGATCTTCTATCCCCTGCCACACTAAAATTCGCTCGAGAGGACTTTGTAATTAGTATCTGATAAAAACCATCCTTAAAATCCAAAGTACTGAACTATTTTTTTATCATTTAAATCGCTCAGAATTTCATCCTGAGTTGGGATTTGAAATTTATCATTAAGTAATTGCTCATTAAGTTGTTTCGGATCGAGACAAAGCATCTATGACCCGCTGGTTTTTTCACAATCACAAATGGATTTAACCACTCGCTTGGACCTACAACCGGAGACATAACTCCTACTTCTACTAATTCAGTGAGTTTTAGTTTTAATTTGCCATGTTAGGCTACACATATAGGTGCGTTCACCACTGGTTGAGCGTTATC
The DNA here is from genome assembly GCA_030762985.1 of Adelphocoris suturalis. NCBI lineage: Eukaryota > Metazoa > Arthropoda > Insecta > Hemiptera > Miridae > Adelphocoris > Adelphocoris suturalis. The sequence continues at coordinate 40,165,540 of CM061040.1, read as the reverse complement.
CTCTATTTTTAATTCATATGTTTTACCTGGAAAACTACCTAATCCTGTAAAGGCTTTATTATATTCCTTTAATAAATTTTCCTTAGAACCTAGTGCCAGCTCATCTTCTGCATATATTCTTAAACTTACACAGACTTTTAAACCTAAAATCGGCTTGTCGGGAGTGTCTACAATCATAAATTTTACTTCCGTCATTTTTTTCATTCATACTCAATACTAAATTTATTTCTCCAGTTACAGGTAGCTTATTGTTATTTTCTTAGTTATTTCCTAGTTATTTCCTGGATTTTCTTAGCTCAAGGTCTTTATTTTTATCAATTACATTAAATACTCTCAGAGGTGAAATGTTTACTTGGCTCCCTGAATCTATTTTGAACTCGATTCTATCATTATTTATAGCACCTATAAATTATAATAATGAATGAAGACCATTCAATGTCTTCATCTTCATTTCCAATTTGATTTACAACCTGAATGTAATCTATATATTACTCACTAGCCGCTCCGGCTCGCTACGCTCGCCTCCACGTCCAGCCGGGGGGCAAGCCCCCCGGACCCCCCATTAAATTGCTCGCTTCGCTCGCAAAGTGTGGCATGTAGGGAATATTGCTCGCTTCGATCGCAAAGTGTGGCATGTAGGGAAATGTTGCTCGCTTCGCTCGCAAAGTGTGGCATGTAGGGAATGTTGCTCGCTTCGCTCGCAAAGTGTGGCTGTATACATGCGATGTATTACAATTGCAACGTGTAGGGGATGTTGCTCGCTTCGCTCGCAAACGGTAGATCTCTAAGGGTAGTTTTAACTTCTGTAGGGGATGTTGCTCGCTCCGCTCGCTTGAGGAAGTTATACTGCCCACCCAACTTGGCAGACGTTTTTTTCTGTTGGAAATTCTTACAAACAAATTAAATCTTATAAAACTATGTGGAACCACGAAAAGTTTATTAGGGGATGTTGCTCGCTTCGCTCGCAAGGTATACCTGTATATGTGTAGGACAAAGTCCGTATTTATTCTGTTGAAATGGCTCTCGCTTCGCTCGCAAGGTAGGTACCTATGTATACCTGCTCGCCTCGCAAGGTATTGCGTAGAAGTGCAAATGGGAACCCCCCTGTGAGGGTCCCTTCTGGTAAGCAACGTTGTGAAACGGGCGGCCCGGGTCGATTACAAATGTCATATTAAACGGTTCCCCTCGCTTCCGCTGGCAATTCGACCGAGTTCTCGTCACTTTTTTCGATATCCGATTTCGGATTCTTGATTCGGCGGACCCAAAGCTGTATTTCGCCCGCGAAAACCGTTCCGAAAAACGTACCTTTATGGGGTATATTTTAATCGGAAAAAACGTAGTTTTTGTCGGACTTTTCGAGAAAACACGGTCCGTACTTTCGCATTTTTTTGACGCATTTCCCGATAGTTTTTTCGCGATCCGATTGCGCCGTCGTCTTTCTCAATTCAAAACCTACGAAACCCGTATTTTTCCGGAATTGTCAACGGCCGTTTAGAGGGGTAGGGGAAGCGGGGAAGTCCAAAAAGCGCACATTAATTCTTACTTCGACCCCCCTCCCGCCCTACGGCCCATGGTTCGGGTGGGATTAGAAAATTTTAAATTCGCTTATACACCCTATCGGAAAATCCCAAAAAGATCCCCCCACTCGTAGATCCGGCCCACTCAGCCGTTTGGCCGTGCATAGACACGACAAACAGACAAACAGACAGACAAACGGAGTTTCATTCTTATTAATAGTATAGATATCCATCATCAATATCTTTAGTTTCCCAAGACTTAGTTGATTTTTTATTGTTGTTACAAGATCTATTGTTATCATTACATTTGTTCTTGTTAACAAAACAACCGAATTTGAAATGGCTATATTTTCCGCATACAGAACTTTGCTTTCAATACACTGGACAGTTTCTTCGTTCATGTCTGGTCCCACATTATAAACAATCGTAAGTTTGGTAGACGTATTGTCTCTATTTAATTTTTGTTTTCGAGCATCTTTATTACTGTTATGAAGTTGTTTGGTATCTTTTTTAACGAACTCTACTTGCTTCTCATTTGTCCCACCAGCAGTGTCCTAGATTTCGATTTTACGGGCTTCATGGAGCTTACAAATGTCGATGGTCTCGTCCAGCGTTAGCTCGAATCCTTTGTCCAAGAGACGAAAGAAGAGAACTTCGGAGATCTGGGAGATAGATTCGGTCACGGACCATGTTATTTCTTTCGGCATAATCGCACGTTGCTGCAGCGGTTTTAAGGAGAGTGATAAACTCTATTAATGGTTGTCCTCGTTTTAGTGTGAGCCGATTGAATTTAAATCGCTCGTGTAATACGTTTCTTCCGGACGAAAAGTGATTGGTAAACGCTTTGACAACTTCTTCATATTTTGTTAAAACCGTCTTCATTTGATTTCATATGAACCTGACTGTGATTTGGCTTTGATTATAGCACCTGCTCGAAGGGAATTAAGAATTTCTATTCCCCGAGATTCCAGTTAGTTGAGGAGGGTGGCAATTTTTACGCCATCCTTCTCGGATTTCTTCTTAGCAGCAGTCAGATAAAATCCGAAAGCTTGAAGCCATTCAGTCCATTACTATTTCAAGTCTATAGCGTCGAAATTGAAATGAGGAGGTCTGGCATCGCTCATTGTTAGTTTGAGAACGTTTCATTAAAGATGGCGAACAAAGAGAAGGTAATCACGTTTTACTCTCTTTGTTGTTATTAATATTAGGCACTCACTTTAACTGCTCACAAAACCAGCCAAATGGTAATTAAGATTAATAATCACTTCACTCTCAAACTTCTGACACCATATTTTATGGTTGGTCAGGAGCAGTAAAGTGATGGAATGAAACACAAGAGCTGCACTTTTTGATATTAACTTGATTAACTAAACCAACAAACGGAATGATCATGACTTGATTAATAATTCATCGTCAAGGGAGGCGCAAGGGACAAGTGGGAGAGAAGGGAAGGGGAGTTTCGAAGGCGGGAACTGAAACCAGTGAGAGTTGGAGCTCCACGCAGGAAGAGAATAAAACTGAAGCGATGTTAGCGCGACTAGCGGCATCAAATCTCAATTCAGCTTCCTACATTTTACAACAGTTTTCTACCATTTCAAAATGCATCTTGCTTCTAAGTGGCTGGTGTCATAGGTGACGTCCAGAGAGCATTTTGGATAGCAGATGGCACAGTGGAAAACCTAACAGTTCTCCAAACTGTCATTTCGCTGGACCGCATCAAGAAAGGTCAGCTCCATCTTGCCACTCCGGTCGTCGCGAAGGCCTTTAACACTCTAAGCCATTTTGCCATGACCGGTTGCCTTCGTGGTATCAATGCCCCTGCTCGTCTAATTGAGTACGTTGCCTGTCTGTACCACAAAGGCATGACGGTCCTTTAGGCAGGAGGTGAGATGGTTGGGGATGTCGTCATTGGGCACTCCTCTTCAACCTGTTTGTGGATACAACCTTGGGTAAGCAGCCAGATGAAATATGGTTCGATCTTGCCCCTTGAGTTAGAGTAGGTGCATTGGCTTTTGCTGATGATTTCATCCTACTTGCTTAAACCAGGGAGGGCTTGCAGATCGCCCTCAATGCCTCAATATGGTCTAGTGGTCAACCCTTCTAAGTATGGGTCAGTCACCTTGGTCCTGTCAGGCCACCAGCATAAGGTGAAGGTAGTGGATGAAGAGTGCTTTGTCTTAGAGCAGACACTGATCCCTGCTCCATGTGGACTTTGGTGGAGCATTAGCTCATGCTACCAAGGCTCCATTGAAGCCACAGTAGAAGCTGCGCCTCCTTCGCATGTACTTACTGCCAAAAATAATCTATGGGATAGTCTTTGGCAGGCTTACTGCGGGGTGGCTACTTGAGTTAGATCATGAAGTTCGCTCTGATGTGCCCTCTTGGCTAGGCTATCCACCTGGTGTCCCAAGTGCTTACATCCACTCACCGGTCAAGGCCAGTGGGCTCGGTATAGTCTCTCTTTTGGCCAGCATCCCATCATTACGCCGCCAGCGAATGCTTGCCCTTATGGACTCAATGTGGGAGGGCGCCTGCACTGCTGCTGACCTTGACTTCGTCATGCAGCAGTTGCTGTGGTGTAACCGAGCTACACCAATCGCTACCAAACCCAGTTCATCTGCTAGATAGTACATGTTATTTATATAGTGTACTGGAGGATTCGTCAAATAAATTTCTACTCACCAGTGACCTGCTTGAAAGTGCTATCTATTGCAGAAATAATAAACTTAGGTGCACCTAATAATATGAAGCGTTTTAGGTGATAGCTTCATGAAACCTGAAACACGAAGAAATTCAAGGAATGTGCCATTTTATTTCAACAAGGTGTCAACAATTTTATTATATTATCATTATTATTTTTATCGATTACCATAGTTCTCTAGGTCTCAACTATAGAGATTAATATTTTTCGGATGTACCAATGTCTAATTATGTATTTGTGCCTGGATAATAGAGAGTTCTAGTGACACGAAACTGACAACGCATCCGCAAACACAACCGTATTCCTTGGCCGGAAATGTAGCGCACCAAGGTAACGCTGGGGCGTATTTCGATACACGAAGCAACTCAGCCTGGCAATGCGTTTACCGATAACGCTCAAAAAGTGAACGGTATCGCTTGTGTAACCTTCATTTCTCGTAACCTCATATCAGCGAAGCGGGAACAAGCTTCAGCTTTTTTTATTTATTTATTATTTTTTTCCCACCTCAACCAGAAGGGTAATTATTGGCCGCAACCTTCAAGTGTTTTTGCTATTTGAAGTAGTGTGACGTGGAGATACCTAACGCTAAATTTGAGTTTACTTTTGCATCGAGACAAGGTGCGTCGAACGTCAGGCCCATGGTAACGCCGATTCACCGACTTTACAGCGACAACGTATCCCCTACGAATTAGAGGATACTTAACAATACGTTTTTATTTATTTATTTTATTTTTTTTTTTTTTCCAAATAAAACTCTCTAATGACTTTTCATAGACCAGATATAACGTATCCATTATTAGCTCATTAGTCGAGTGGCTGTATCATGAGAAATGAAAGGTTGGTTTCATTTCCTCACATATTGATACAATCTTATAAGATTGGAATGTAGGTTAGTCATGAAAAGAAATACACGTTTTTCGCAGCTATATTTTGAACTACAAAAGGATATTGCATTTTGGACGAGTCGCATAAACTTCTGAATTGAGAATAAAAGGCATATTGTCTACATTATTATTAAAATTAATTGGTTTACCTTCTAAACTGTATTTGATAATTGTCCATCAACACCCAATTATCGTTTTCCTATGACAAACCGTATTCTTGATATCTTTTGTATCATGATAAATAGTCACATTCAACAACCATACCGATACAACTATCGATCAAGCATCGAGCCTTACATGATTTTGCTCGTCATACTAAATCGTTGTAACACAGAGCTATTTTATTGTTTCCAGTGTTGTTCAGTAAGTAGCAGAACATATTGAAACATATTGCATAACCTTTGATGGTCATAATTGTGTCTAATAAAGGGCCTGAAAGCGAACTATCAACACCAGCATAATTTTATAATTGAATGCTGTGAAGGAAACAAACAAAGTAAGTGACGGTAGAAGGGGAACAGGTGTGCGCTCACATGTCAGATGACTAGCTTAATGTACGCTGTACTGTGTTGAGCCACGTGACACATTATAGTTGACAAACTGTTTCATTGTCTGGAACGAGGTATATGGAACCTTCAGCATGTGTGGTCCTACGAGCAGTGGTAGAGGGGGCGGGAAGGAAGGGAGTTGGTTCAACGAGATGGAATGTATAAAGAGGATTTAATATTCCCTCTCTGCCTGTACATCACAGGTTAAGCTTGACGGATGCACTCCCCGTACTCCAGGTATTTCAACTACACATGTCGACGTTGAAGGAGGTATGTCTTGTCGTTGTGCGTTACGCAACGTATTATCAGTCTTTCTTTTTCTGGCAAGATGGGAAGGATCTACATTTGTACTACCTTCTTGATAATAGAGCAACCCAGTGAGTCAAAAAGGAACATTATCGATACTAGAACTTCTCTCTTAGTTGGTCCTTATTCTCCTAGCGAATTTTGAGATGAGGTGACCCTTGGCTTCCAATGAATAAACTCGAAAACATCCTTCTGATAGTTCCGTACCATTTCGAGTACCTTGCATGAATCCATATCAGATGCTTTCTCGCAAAAGCTGCTCGCGTTCTGCTTGAATCAGTTCTTGACGTTGATATTGTGTTCGAAGTTTTCACACATTCGTCAAAACACTTCCTCTACTACTTGAATACGACATACTTGGTTAAGTATGTGTACTTCTTGCCGAACGTAGTAATACTTCATCGCCTTCAACTGGATCTGAGGCACCTAGTGACTTCTTAGTTTCATTCTCGCCATAGTCTTTTAAATTGAGTATTCGGCTCCTTGGGTATCGGCACAGAACAAAATGTTATTTTTCGCTGCTACTGAATTACATTGAACGTAATCAGTAGAGACAGAAATTAACGGAATTAATCTTCAAAATAACTAATCAAGAATGAACAACACTTTCTTGAAAAAGAAAAAAAAAAAAAAAAAAAAAAAAAAAAAAAAAAAAAAAACACAGTCCAGAAATAAATCATACGAAAACGCTGCAAATTATTACACAATGGTTTATTATTTATGTGTTAGATAGCACTTCTACGCAGATCATTGGTCTATAATTATTAAACTCCGTCCGTAATATATGCTCAGAACATGAAGCATCGTGCCTTCGCGAAGGGTTCACACTTAAAATTCCAAGACCCCGCAATTTTACGCTTCAAAGTAAAAATGTTTGAAAAAAAAAAGGTCAATATGTAAGGGAAGAATATAGGTTCAAAGGCCCCTCAGCTGATCAGTGCGCCTCCGTACCTCTTAATTGTTTCCGCGGAGTCCCAGAGAAGCTCCATCTATATAACAACACAATGAGTCGAATAGGAAAGTTAGCTTCGGAGGTTTCGAAGCAGATCTGAGTCCCCCCATACTTTTTAATTGTATTCCAGATCTACAAAAAGGAGCTACGTTTCAGGTTTCAGCATCATAAGTTAATTAAAAAACAAATTAGGCTCAAAGGCCCCAGAGCTGATTAGTGTGCACTGATATTGAATTCTTGATATTTCAAAGGAGGTCCATTTCAAATTGCAAATCCGAAAGTTGACATCAATATGCCTGCGTAGATATAGGCACCTGCAGAGGGGAAATTAATGCAATAATTGAAAACATCTAACTTTTATTAGTCCCCTTGATCTCAGTATAACGTTATTTGTATCAGATTATGGGTACCTGGTGCTGAGCGTCATGGCCGAAATCCTTACGATAATTAACAAAGGAGAGATGTGACAGTCCCTTCCCCTACGATCAAACCGGTGAAGCTATCCCTAATCACGGCAGCTCGAAAACACGAGGAGAAGTGGTGTTCCACCCAACGCTGAACGAAAGGTAGACGCGCTCTCTCGGAAATAAGTAATAGGTATAAGTAATCTCATTGGGGACTTCAAATAGTGGGAACTTATGTCTTGTCATATAGAAATGAGAACTTTTGACCACAGAAATATCTAGTAATACTATAAGAAGTAAGATAAAGACAAAGGCGCCCGGGATCATCATCAATTAGGTGGATAATTGAAGAGTGAAAAAGGGGGATAAATCATAAGTCCTAGTAATAAGTCATCAATTATTGACCATTGAAATGATTTATATGAAAAGGGATAAATAGGATTCCTTCTGGATCCCTTGGGCACAACGTTTCCTTTGAAACGTTTACACCTCAAAAATGATGGATTCGGACTATTAGGTGATGACCGTTGCGCAATCCTAACCACGCTCTGCTGCTATCATTGGCAAACAGCTTGCTGAAAATCATTGCTGTGGTTTGCAACTCACTACTGGTTAGCATAGCTTATGGACAAAGTTGGACAATCACCTTCTGTGGTCGTTGAAAGGGTATTAGACCTCAAATCTCAAGAGTCTTAAGCTCGTTGCTCGTTGAGCAACACATCTGCAGAGGTCTTTCAGTGGGAGAATCTACCTACTCCTCCGACCACGCAATCGGCAGAACCTCCATCTCTCGAGCCAAGGTAAGTGACTCCTGTTATGACTGTTAGTGCCTACTGCAGCAATCCGTCTAAAGGTTTCCAAACTAATTGTGTACTGTTCAACGAATTGCCCCTGTGCCTCAAGAAAAAACGCCATAGCATTCCCTTTCTAGGTCATTTACATACAAAATTCGCCTCCCCCTTTCTTAGTTGATAATTTCTAGTTTGATGAGGATAGTAAGTGCTTCCCCAAGCCCCAAGCAAGTGCTTCCTCCTCATTGACACAGCAACAGTGTTGAGTTGGAGAGAGCCCCGTCTAGCCAACCACTTCAAGAAATCTCCACTGTTGCATGTACCTACGATGTACTTCCCACGTAAACCCGTCGGTTGTAATACATCGGCAGTCGGTCACTCGAGCACCGATTTCGGGGACAGACGGTTTCCACCCCCAGTGGCGACCTCTTTCCCCGAACTCGGGATTGTTCGGTAACTAACCCTCTTCTTGTCTAAACTAACTCTCTTTTAGTTTTCCGATAACCCCCCCCCCCCCCCCTTACCGATGTGGCTTACAATACAAACAAAAAAATTAACCAAAAAATAGTAGAAAATGGACTTAGAGAATCATCTGGCCGAGACACAAATTTGAATGAAATAACTAACCAGTTAGGTTAGCTGAACAAACAATATTGATTATTGAAATGTTTCATATATTCTCAAAAGAAAAAACACAATCCATAAAAATTTGATCGAAATCAACTGAAAAAGGTAGAAGACGGATTAGATGTCAAAAGGATTTGTGGTTCGTGCATGCGCTACATACACTGATTATTACGATTGTGATGAAACAAATATACATCCAGACGACTACTAATGCTACTACTCCCTGACTGACATTCGAATGAGCCTTCTCTGACTAAAGCAATATTGATTTGTTTTCTGCGGGTCTCATGTTTTTCAAAATCTACATACCAAAGCAAAATTATACAGATGTAGGTATATACAATTTTGATATTTTTAAATCCTCTAATGATTATTGAAGTTTGAGAGGGATTGATTATGATTTTGTTCTTAGTACATTACAAATTTTCATTGCGAAAAGTAACGTACCAAAACTTCCAAAGGTACTTGAAACATCGTTCTGTACTTACTTTATACTGTCACAGAATGTAAGCGGCTGAGGGCCATCATTTATAGAAACGGATTATAAACGTGTGGTAGGTACACGGGATTTATAGCGGATTGATCTTTATTAGTTGTAAAATGTATTTGCCAACTGACAACATATCAGAATATGGAATCTGTTGAGTGACCATGCCGAACACCATGCAACGCTAAGGTGGGTGGTGTCTCCACAATCTGGCAGTAAATTAATGGGTATCCAATATCGAAATAACAAACGATTTAATAACGTCATGCGAGTTAGAAAGAAGTGAATCCAAATGAATATTTCCCTAACCGCTCTGGTACACTGGACCTTTCATTGGATTGGAAATCCCTGCCATCCCTTTATCGATGAAACTGTTTTTCTCGCGGTTAACCCCTTTCCAATACAATGGATCTCAGGCCGAAACCCCTGAACCAATTTGACAGGTATGTGGCGATGTAGATAAATAATCGTATCGTGCCGGATCTGGATGAGGATAAATCTTTCCGACGTGACTCCAATTCTTCCGAAAAACAGTTGTGAAAAGAAGGTTTAGTAGAAAGTTTCAGCTACCTACGGCTTTTATTGGTTGTCGTCCTTCTTTCCCATTATTTGTACTTTCTTTCATCAATTTGAAGAAAATACATTTTGAATCCAGGAATGCCTTTTATGGTAAGATTTCTATTCTATATTGTATTGGGCGTTGGCGAGAAACAATACAGGTACGATAGGGTTTCTTCATGGACCAAAAAAAAAAGATTTTAAATAATTTCTAAATAAATTTAGATCATATCCTGAAAATTGTGACTACATCCTCACACACTCTTCGACAAGTAGTTCATTTTCTTGTAGAGTATGAAATAACGCGGTGGAATTATCGCTTTTTATGGAATTACTAGCCGCTCCGGCTCGCTCCGCTCGCCTCCACGTCCAGCCGGGGGGCAAGCCCCCCGGGCCCCCCATTGAATTGCTCGCTTCGCTCGCCAAGTGCGGCATATAGGGAATGTTGCTCGCTTCGCTCGCAAAGTGTGGTATGTAGGGAATGTTGCTCGCTTCGCTCGCAAAGTGTGGCTGTCTACATAGAATGTATTACAATTGAAACATGTAGGGGATGTTGCTCGATTCGCTCGCAA